>JAJJWW010006616.1:0-365944 GCA_023531295.1 Papaver armeniacum | reverse complement strand
AACATCATCTTAATAGGATCGGCCTATAGTCGCTATGCTGATTTTCAGACTTGCCAAGCCTTATATTCAAGGAATGGGTACTCAAAATTTATTTGTTGTAATGTTTAAAAAGAGTCAAGATAGGGACATTGCTTTTCTTGCTAGGCCAACACTAGTTTTGGGATAACTTTTCTCTGTTCAACCACTGGGTGCTCTAGAGTCTATTTTTGATCTAGTTTGGGAAGTCACTCTTATGCCTGAGTGCGATTCATATCCATTTAGATCTGGTCAACAGAGGAAAGGTTAGAGGGGTATTTGATCAAATTGGAAAATTTGTAGAAGTCGACACTCACCTGGGAATTGGTTTGAAGCCAGATTGATGGTGCCCTTGAAGACACCACTCACAAGGAAAGTTGTTTTTAATACTAGTAAGAGAACTTACTATATGTCTGCTTTTTACCCTAAACTTCCATTTCGTGCTTGCAAGAAATATTTTGTGTTGTACCATGATGCGGCAAAGTGTAAGGAGATACAGTCAAGGATATTTGTCAGGGCCCTGCCAGCTCCCTCTCCTCGTTCCACTCATGTTGCTGTTACTAATGTGAAGTCGCAGTCTGAAGTTGGAGAAAGCTCAAAGTCAAAAGTCTCAGCAAGTGATCCTTTAATCCGGGACCATTCTAGGCCTTCTGCCTTCTCTGTCAGTCTCCAGCCATTGGGTAGCATTGGTAACAGGAGTTCACCCTTTTCTCCTCTTGCTTTCTCGTCTGCTTTACCTACTGTGTTTGCATTAACTATTAGGGAACCTTTGAATCCACACAATCCCCCTAATACTCCCAGAAACAATTCATGCTTTGTGTCGCCTTTCGATAACTTTAGTTTGGGAGATAATGGTAATGTGCATGACCGAAAAGGTAAAAGACCAAGAAGCTGTTTTGAATCGGTTTGTTTGGAGGCTAGCGCTTATTCATCATCCTCTTCTATGATGCCGACTCCTCGTTGGCCACCTCTTTCATCTGCTCCTCCGTTTTCTCCCCCGCCTGTTTCTTCCTTTAATGTTGGAAGCTTAGGTTTTAATTCTAGTTTGAGTTCTGCGGTCAGTAATGTTTGCTGGGCTACTTCATGCTCTACTTTCTCTCAGACTGTTGTTTCATCATCAAGTTATGCCTGTAGTTCAGTTTCAGAAATGAACTATTTCACTGAGGGATTTATGCCACATAGTTTTGAACATGAACTTTTGAGTGTTCCTTCTCAGAATGAAGAATTCAAGGATGCTATTATTTTAGAACCATTGCCTTTAGCCTCTCTTCCACCGGAACCGGTTATTACTGATGAAGATTTTAAAAAAGAATTTGATCTCATGATGATGGATGGAGACTCTATGGCTGAGGATGCCTCCATGGCTCATGACCCAGTAAGTTAACTTATCTATTTTCTGTTATTTCATTATTGCCATGTGTTCTGACAATTTTTCTCTGCTGTTATCGCTACTTGATTTTCTTTTGATCCTAGTGTTTGTAGCTTTCTCTGCGCATCATGAAATTTTTAAGTTGGAATATTAATGGGTGTTGTTCAGATAAAAAGTGGAGACATTTATTTAGTCTGTATAGGAAATACAAACTAGATGGTATATGTATATTAGAAACAATGGTTAATGAGGACTCTGTTAGGAAATTCACTCATCATTTACCTTATGATACATGGATTATCATTCCTTCTGTTGGGAAATCTGGAGGACTGGCTTTTGGTTACTTTGAAAAATCCACAATAGAGATTCTAGGTTACTCCCTGAATATGATCCATATTTTGTGTGATGTTTCGCCTACAATTAAAAACTGTGTTGTCTCCTTTGTTTATTTCTTTGAATGTGGCTGGTATGAGGAATCAATGGAATTTTCTTAGTGACATGAATGATAATAATGGTAATCCTTGGCTTTTGTTAGGTGACTTTAATTTTATTCTTCATGATTCTGATAAACAAGGTGGTAATTCAGCTACTTCTTTTGCTCCTAAATTTGTCAATGATAAGCTAGTAGATATGAATATGCATGAAGTTGTTTCGTTTGGTAATCCCTATACTCGGTGCAATAGAAGATTTAAGAATCCAAATGAGTTAATATTTGAGAAACTAGATAGGGCTTTCATGAATGATAAAAGGGTCACAGTCCTTCCTCAAACCCGTGCCACTAACTTAGGAAGAGTTTTTTCTGATCATAGTCCTGTTTTGGTTCAATGTTTCCATTGGGTTAGAAACTTAAATATTCCATATAAATTCTTCAAATGTTGGCGACTTAACCTGGAATTTAAAGAAGTTTTGAATGTATCTTGGTCTAAAAGGGTTGTTGGTTCTCCCACCTTTGTTGTTGTGAATAAACTCAAGCATTTGAAATTTGACCTGAGTAAATGGAATTTAATTCCTTTGGGCATATCAAAACTACTATTGGTAGACTCAACTCTGAGTTAGAAAGACTTCAAGCTCTTCCTTATTCCCCTCAGATTGGTCATTATATTTTGAATTATTCTAAACAATTGGATTACATGGTATGAAATTGAGCATCGCTTCTACAAGCGTAAGTCTAGGATAAACTACTTCACTCAATATGATAGGAACACACATTTCTTTCACAATTCAGTGAATCTTAGGAATATGTATAACACAATACACACAATTAGAGATGATCAAGGTAACTGGTTGGAAGACAAAGATCAAGTGGCACAACTGCTCTCTATGCATTTTAAAAGATTTTTACTTCTTCTAGTCCCGGTAATAATGTTATTGAGGATACTCTAAAATCATTACGCCCATTATCAATGATGAAGTTAATTCCTCTTTGATTGCCATACCTACCTATCGGAGATTACGAGATACGGTTAATAGTCTTGCTTCATGGATCTCACCGGGCTCGATGGTTTCAGGACAGTGCTTCGTTCGGGATAATCGGGATATTGTGCAAACTGAGGTAGTTTCGCATGTTCAAAACTTTTTCAAAAACAGATTTCTTTTAAAATAGATTAATTTCTCTTACATTGCATTAATTCCCAAGATAAAAATGCTTCTTCTCCCCATGACTTCAGGCCTATTAGCTTATCAAATTCTGTTTATAAAATTATCTCTAAAATCTTAACGAATCGTTTAAAACCCCTTATGGATAGTTTGATTTCGCCTTTCCGATCCGCTTTGTTGCCAACAGTCAAATTCATGATAATGTCGTTATTACTCATGAAATTCTCGCATTCCTTTAAAAGGAAAAAGAAAAGCTCCAAGAATGATTATTTAGCTATTAAGCTTGATCTTTCTAAAGCTTTTGATAAGTTGGAGTGGTCCTTCATTCTAGCCGTTTTTAAAAAGCTGGGTTCTCAGATGAATGGTGTCAGATGATATCTCAATGTATTAGTACTGTTTCATATTCTGTCTTGGTGAATGGTTCTCCCAGTGACCCCTTTTACACTTCTCGTGGCATAAGACAAGGAGACTGTCTTTCGCCTTACATTTTTATTCTCTGTATGGAAGTTTTGTCTCAATTGTTGGTGAAAGCAGAGGATGAAAAGTTGATACAAGGCTTCAGATTTAAAAAGGACAGCCTTTCTATCTCTCATCTTTTTTTTTGCTAACGATTGTATGCTTTTTTGCAAGGCTTCTGTCTGTTATGCGAAGAACCTCCTCAAGATTATTGATACCTTTGCTCAGGCTTCAGGTCAGGTAATTAATTTTGAGAAGTCTGGATTTATAACTAGCAAGAAAATGAATCATAAGCATATTAAAATTTTGGCTAAAACCCTTAAGATGGAATTCCTTAGTAATTCTGAAAGGTATCTAGGGACTCCCCTTTTTGTTGGAAAACATAAAACCAGAGCTTTTAACTTTCTTATAGATAACCTATACTCTAGATTAAGTAACACAAAAAGACTAATCTCAATGTGGTCGGGAGAACGGTTGTTACTAAGCATGTGTTGTCTAGCTTAGCAGCTTTATCATATGGCATGTTTCCTCTTCCGAAGACCATTACCTCTAAAATTGATTCCATTCAGAGAACTTTCTGGTGGTCTAAAAAGAATCCCAAAAGAGCCGCTTATTTTCATTCCTGGGGGGATATAGGTAGGTCCAAATTAAATGGTGGTTTAGGTATTCGAAACACTTATGCTATGAATCGAGTTTTTATCAGTAAACTTGGTTGGAGGATTATGAAAAATCCTAATTTCTTAATTTCTCGTTTTATGAAAGATAAATATTTTCCTAATCAGAACTTGTTAGAGATTGACAAAGCGGCTGATTCCTCTTCTTGGATATGGAAAGGTATAGTAGATGGAGTTTCTTCTCGTATTTGGTCTTCTAACTGGATTCCTGGAAACTTGCATCCTCCAGTGCCCAGACAACCTTCTCATAGTGAATTTGTGTTTGTTAATGAGCTTATTGATATTCAAAATGGTAGTTGGAATGATAGTTTGCTTTCGACTTTGTTCTCGTAGAGGATGTTACTAGGATTAAGACAATCAGACTAAACCTTCTTCAGAATGACTCCTTAATGTGGGCGCACACTAGTAATGGAAAGTTTACCATTAAGTCTGCTTACAGAGTTTATGTGAATGACTGTTCGTCACCAGCTGATTCTTCTTTCTGGAGGAAAGTGTGGGATATAGATTGTTTGCCTAAAATTAAGTTTTTGTTGTGGAAAATATTTGCGTACATGCTTCCGAGCTAACTCCATGCTTAGGTCTTATAATCATGAAGTTGATGATCTTTGTCCTCTTTGCCAGAGATATGAGGAAACTGTTATGCATCTTTTTATTGATTGTGAAGTGGTTAAACATATTTGGTTTGGTCTCTCTTTACAACACTTGATCAGCTCTGATCTAGACTGGATTGATGACTACTTTCTGTTTTGGCATGATGATACTTTAGGGGCTTCCCCATTTAATGTGTCTTGGCCTAGCATTGGTGGCATAGTCCTATGGTGTGTCTGGAAATTCAGATGTGAAGTGATATTCAAGAAAGCCTCTTTAGATCTGAATAAGATTATTTTGGACATAAAGAGAATGATTAACACTTACATTTCTCCAAAGTCTCATGCTTTTGTTTCTCCTACTGTGGTTATCAAGATCCCTAGCACTGATGTGGATCACTTTATGTTTATTGATGGATCCTTTAAAGATTATAATATGGGTTTGGGTATTGTTTGGTGTGACACTGCAGAAATGTAAGAAGATGTCGTACGGACTATGGTTTGGTGTCGGATGCGACTAGGTCTAAGCAGCTGCACTCATTTTGGCTATCTCTTGGGCAGAGGAGATGCATCTTACCAAAGTCGTCTTTGTCAGTGACTATTTTCAACTTGTGCAGTTCAGTAATGGTGCCAACACAAATATTGCTTGGAGAAGTAGTGACCTTGTTGAGCATTGTCGGAGTTTAATTTCTAGTTCTTTGTCGTTTAAGTTAATGTATGTAAAGCGTGTGAACAATCAACTAGCAGACCGGCTTGCACGTCGGGCTAGAAAACTTGGTCTTAAGGGTCTTTGGGTCTCTTTTCCTTCCTTTTTAAACTATCTTATTAGGAAGGAGAACCTTAAGGAAATCTGTAACTCTTTGATTGCTTAATAAATTGGTGTGTTTTTTAGCAAAAAAAAAGAATAAGAACTTTTAAAAATTATTAAGGCAAAAAAGATTCTTTGTTAATTATAATAGCTTTTCGTTCCAAGTGTATTGAAAAATAATACTCCCTCCGTCCCACTATCAGGTGACCTAGTTCAAGTTTGCACAATTTTTAAGGCAAACAAGGGAAAAGAGTATTTTAAGCATATTTTACAATTATACCCTTATGGATAATAATTAGTGAAATTTTGAAATGATTTATCTCTCAAACTACACCACGGATTCGCAAACTTCATACCATTGAAAAGCATTTTAAAACACCTACGTAACGAATATAAACATGTCTATCAAATTATGCATATTTCTTATATTTCTTATAATCAATTAAAAGGATAATTTTAGAAATATCTCCTTGTTTATTGATATAGGTCACTTAATAGTGGGACAAAATGTAAAAGTAAATAGGTCACTTAATAGTGGGACGGAGGGAGTAGTAGACTTTTATATTGTTCTGAATTATCTTGACTGTGCAACCGGTTGTAATTCCATTAACCAAAAAGAAAATAACAATGTTTGCATGATGTTGTCTAATTAATCTGTGGATTTTAGGTTGTTGTTGGGAATGTTAAGTACTATGTCTTCAAATCTCTTAGTATGGGGTTTCGAAGAGACTATTTTTGCAAGTTCTAATTTAGTTCAACTCCATATCTATAAGGACCATACTGGAGCCATGCACCTTTATGTTGGTCCTTTTTCACCATTTTTTTACCGATTGAGTTGATTGTTTGTTTAATCGTGACCAAATGTTGTTGAAATGTTACCATCTCTTTTGGGCGGATCCCTGCTTGATGGTCATATTTTTGCAGGTGCTTGGATGTAAGATCAGCCCACCAAATTCACAGTGGCCATGTAAAAATGACAATTGCATAATCGTATTTCGATATTAATAATAATAAAACCAAGGGGCGGCTAATCTCTTTGAAATAGAAACCTTCCTATCCGGTGTAGTCCAGTTAATGTAGGTGTACCATTTTCCCCAGTTAATCTGCTTTACTCTATTAATGTACCTCATATCTATACAAGTAGCAAATGCCTTCATGCCTCTGTGTCGGCATTAACTATTAGGGAACCTTTGAATCCACACAATCCCCTAATACTCCCGAAACAATTCATGCTTTGTGTCGCCTTTCGATAACTTTAGTTTGGGAGATAATGGTAATGTGCATGACCGAAAAGGTAAAAGACCAAGAACTGTTTTTGAATCGGTTTATTTGGAGGCTAGCGCTTATTAATCATCCTCTTCTATGATGCCGACTCTCGTTGGAAGCTTAGGTTTTAATTCTAGTTTGAGTTCTGCGGTCAGTAATGTTTGTTGGGCTACTTCATGCTCTACTTTCTCTCAGACTGTTGTTTCATCATCAAGTTATGCCTGTAGTTCAGTTTCAGAAATGAACTATTTCACTGAGGGATTTATGCCACATAGTTTTGAACTTGAACTTTTGAGTGTTCCTTCTCAGAATGAAGAATTCAAGGATGCTATTATTTTAGAACCATTGCCTTTAGCCTCTCTTCCACCGGAACCGGTTATTACTGATGAAGATTTTGAAAAAGAAGTTGATCTCATGATGATGGATGGAGACTCTATGGCTGAGGATGCCTCCATGGCTCATGACCCAGTAAGTTAACTTATCAATTTTCTGTTATTTCATTATTGCCATGTGTTCTAACAATTTTTCTCTGCTGTTATCGCTACTTGATTTTCTTTTGATCCTAGTGTTTGTAGCTTTCTCTGCGCATCATGAAATTTTTAAGTTGGAATATTAATGGGTGTTGTTCAGATAAAAAGTGGAGACATTTATTTAGCCTGTATAGGAAATACAAACTAGATGGTATATGTATATTGGAAACAATGGTTAATGAGGACTCTGTTAGGAAATTCACCCATCATTTACCTTATGATACATGGATTATCATTCCTTCTGTTGGGAAATCTAGAGGACTGGCTTTTGGTTACTTTGAAAAATCCACAATAGAGATTCTAGGTTACTCCCTGAATATGATCCATATTTTGTGTGATGTTTCTCCTATAATTAAAAACTGTGTTGTCTCCTTTGTTTATGGCTCTTTGAATGTGGCTGGTATGAGGAATCAATGGAATTTCTTAGTGACATGAATGATAATAATGGTAATCCTTGGCTTTTGTTAGGTGACTTTAATTTTATTCTTCATGATTCTGATAAACAAGGTGGTAATTCAGCTACTTCTTTTCCTCCTAAATTTGTCAATGATAAGCTAGTAGATATGAATATGCATGAAGTTGTTTCGTTTGGTAATCCCTATACTTGGTGCAATAGAAGATTTAAGAATCCAAATGAGTTAATATTTGAGAAACTAGATAGGGCTTTCATGAATGATAAATGGGTCACAGTCCTTCCTCAAACCCGTGCCACTAACTTAGGAAGAGTTTTTTCTGATCATAGTCCTGTTTGGTTCAATGTTTCCATTGGGTTAGAAACTTAAATATTCCATATAAATTCTTCAAATGTTGGAAGCTTAACCCAGAATTTAAAGAATTTTTGAATGCATCTTGGTCTAAAAGGGTTGTTGGTTCTCCCACCTTTGTTGTTGTGAATAAACTCAAGCATGTGAAATTTGACTCGATTAATCAGGATCAGTTCACTTTGGGCTATCAAAACTACTATTGGTAAATGACTATCACAGTTAGAAAGACTTCAAGCTCTTCCTTATTCCCCTCGTTGGTCATTATATTTTGAATTATTCTAAAAATTGGATTCTTTTGGTATGAAATTGAAAAGTTATGCAAACGAATGCAGGATAAACTACTTCACTAAAGTATGATAGGAACACACATTTCTTTTCGCAATTCGATGAATCTTAGGATTTTATGCTCTTATAACACAATACACACAATTAGAGATGATCAAGGTAGCTGGTTGGAAGACAAAGATCAAGTGGCACAAGCACTCTCTATGCATTTTAAAGATTTTACTTCTTGATCTGGTAATAATGTTATTGAGGATACTCTAAAATCTTTACGCCCATTATCAATGATGAAGTTAATTCCTCTTTGATTGCCACCACCTACCTATCGGGAGATTACGGATACGGTTAATAGTCTTGCTTCATGGATCTCATAGGGGCTGATGGTTTCAGGGAACGGGTTTCGTTCGGGATAAGCGGGATATTGTGCAAAGCCGAAGTGGTTCGCATGTTCAAAACTTTTTCAAACAGATTTCTTTTAAAATAGATTAATTTCTCTTACATTGCATTAATTCCCAAGATAAAAAAATGCTTCTTCTCCCCATGACTTCAGGCCTATTAGCTTATCAAATTAATTTATAAAATTATCTCTAAAATCTTAGCAGATAGATTTAAAACCCTTATGGATAGTTTGATTTCGCCTTTCCGATCTGCCTTTGTTGCCAGCCCGTCAAATTAAAGATAATGTCGTTATTACTCATGAAATTACGCATTCCTTTAAAAGGAAAAAGAAAAGCTCCAAGAATGATTATTTAGCTATTAAGTTGGAGTGGTCCTTCATTCTAGATGTTTTTAAAAAGCGCTGGGTTCGGATGAATGGTGTCGAGATGATATCTCGATGTATTAGTACTTGTTTCATATTCTGTCTTGGTGAATGGTTCTCCCAGTGACCCCTTTTACCCTTCTCGTGGCATAAGACAAGGAGACTGTCTTTCGCCTTACATTTTTATTCTCTGTATGGAAGTTTTGTCTCAATTGTTGGTGAAAGCAGAGGATGAAAAGTTGATACAAGGCTTCATATTTAAAAAGGACAGCCCTTCTATCTCTCATCTTTTTTTTTTTGCTAACGATTGTATGCTTTTTTGCAAGGCTTCTGTCTGTTATGCGAAGAACCTCCTCAAGATTATTGATACCTTTGCTCAGGCTTCAGGTCAGGTAATTAATTTTGAGAAGTCTGGATTTATAACTAGCAAGAAAATGAATCATAAGCATATTAAAATTTTGGCTAAAACCTTCCTTAGTAATTCCGAAAGGTATCTAGGGACTCCCCTTTTGTTGGAAAACATAAAACCGTGAGCTTTTAACTTTCTTATAGATAGCCTATACTCTAGATTAAGTATTAAAAAATTAAATCTCAATGCTGGCGGGAAACGGTTGACTATTTAAGCATGTGTTGTCTAGCTGTAATTTATCATATGGCATGTTTCCTCTTAAAAGAGACCATTACCTCTAAGAGTGATTCCATTGGAGAACTTTACGAGTAATTACAAAGAATCCCAAAAGAGCCGCTTTATTTTCATTCCCTGGGATATAGGTACAGTCCAAATTAAATGGTGGTTTAGGTATTCGAAACACTTATGCTATGAATCGAGTTTTATCGGTAGAACTTGGTCGGAGGATTATGAAAAATCCTAATTTCTTAATTTCTCGTTTTATGAAAGATAAATATTTTCCTAATCGAACTTTGTTAGAGATTGACAAAGCGCTATTCCTCTTCTTCGATACGGAAAGGTATAAAAAATGGAGTTACAATTTATTAAAGCTAATTGACCATAAAAATTAATGATGGAGTTTCTTCTAGTATTTGGTCTTCTAACTGATCCTGAAACTTGCATCCTCCAAAGGCTCAGACAACCTTCTCATAGTGAATTTGTGTTTGTTAATGAGCTTATTGATATTCAAAATGGTAGTTGGAATGATAGTTTGCTTTCACTTTGTTCTCAAGAGGATGTTACTAGGATTAAGACAATCGTACTAAACCTTCTTCGAATGACTCCTTAATGGGGCGCACACTAGTAATGGAAAGTTTACCATTAAGTCCACCTTCGAGTTTATGTGAATGACCTGCTTGTCACTGCCTGATTCTTCTTTTCCGGAGGAAAGTGTGGGATATAGACCGTTTGCCTAAAATTAAGTTTTTTGTCAGAAAATATTTGCGTACATGTTCTTCAGCTTTCCATGCTTAGGTCTTATAATCATGAAGTTGATGATCTTTGTCCTCTTTGCCGAGAGATATGAGGAAAACTGTTATGCATCTTTTTTATTGATTGTTAAGTGGTTAAACATATTTGGTTTGGTCTCTCTTTACAACACTTGATCGACTACGATCTAGACCGGGATTGATGACTACTTTCTCGTTTTTGGCATGATGATACTTTAGGGGCTTCCCCATTTAATGTGTCTTGGCCTAGCATTGGTGGCATAGTCCTATGGTGTGTCTGGAAATTCAGATGTGAAGTGATATTCAAGAAAGCCTCTTTAGATCTGAATAAGATTATTTTGGACATAAAGAGAATGATTAACACTTACATTTTCCCAAAGTCTCATGCTTTTGTTTCTCCTACTGTGGTTATCAAGATCCCTAGCTCTGATGTGGATCACTTTATGTTTATTGATGGATCCTTTAAAGATTATAATATGGGTTTGGGTATTGTTTGGTGTGACACCGCAGAAATGTAAAGAAGATGTCGTGCGGACTATGGTTTGGTGTCGGATGCGATTGGTGCTGAGCAACAAGACTCATTTTGGCTATCTCTTGGGCAGAGGAGATGCATCTTACCAAAGTCGTCTTTGTCGATGACTATTTTCAACTTGTGCGGTTCGGTAATGGTGCCAACACAAATATTGCTTGGAAGTAGTGACCTTGTTGAGCATTGTCGGAGTTTAATTTCTAGTTCTTTGTCGTTTAAGTTAATGTATGTAAAGCGTGTGAACAATCAACTAGCAGACCGGCTTGCACACGTCGGGCTAGAAAACTTGGTCTTAAGGGTCTTTGGGTCTCTTTTCCTTCCTTTTTAAACTATCTTATTAGGAAGGAGAACCCTTAAGAAATACGTAACTCTTTGATTGCTTAATAAATTGGTGTGTTTTTAGCAAAAAAAAGAATAAGAACTTTTAAAAATTATTAAGGCAAAAAGATTCTTTGTTAATTTTAATAGCTTTTAGTTCCAAGTGTATTGAAAAATAATACTCCCTCCGTCCCATTATCAGTGACCCTAGTTCAAGTTTGCACAATTTTAAGGCAAACAAAGGGAAAAGAAGTATTTTAAGCATATTTTACAATTATACCCTTATGGATAATAATTAGTGAAATTTTGAAATGATTTATCTCTCAAACTACACCACGGATTCAAAACTTCATACCATTGAAAAGCATTTTAAAACACCTACGTAACGAATATAAACATGTCTATCAAATTATGCATATTTTTATATTTCTTATAATCAATTAAAAGGATAATTTTAGAAATATCTCCTTGTTTATTGATATAGGTCACTTAATAGTGGGACAAAATGTAAAAGTAAATAGGTCACTTAATAGTGGGACGGAGGGGGCAGTAGACTTTTATATTGTTCTGAATTATCTTGACTGTGCAACCGGTTGTAATTCCATTAACCAAAAAGAAAATAACAATGTTTGCATGATGTTGTCTAATTAATCTGTGAATTTTAGGTTGTTGTTTTGCATGTTAAGTTCTATGTCATTTTCAAGTTTCAAATCTCTTAGTATGGGGTTTCAAGAGACTATTTTTGCAAGTTCTAATTTAGTTCAACTCCCATATCTATAAGGACCATCTTTGGAGCCATGCACCTTTATGTTGGTCCTTTTTCACCATTTTTTTTTACCGATTGAGTTGATTGTTTGTTTTAATCGTGACCAAATGTTGTTGAAATGTTACCATCTCTTTTGGGCGGATCCCCCGTTTGATGGTCATATTTTTTGCAGGTGCTTGGATGTAAGATCAGCCCCACCAAATTCACAAGGGCCATGTAAAAATGACAATTGCATAATCGTATTCTAATATTAATAATAATAAAACCAAGGGGCGGCTAATCTCTTTGAAATAGAACCCTTCCTATCCCAAGTGTAGTCAGTTAATGTAGGTGTACCATTTTCCCCAGTTAATCTGCTTTACTCTATTAATGTACCTCATATCTATACAAGTAGCAATGCCTTCATGCCTCCGTGTCGCATTAACTATTAGGGAACCTTTGAATCCACACAATCCCCAATACTCCAGAAACAATTCATGCTTTGTGTCGCCTTTCGATAACTTTTAGTTTGGGAGATAATGGTAATGTGCATGACCGAAAAGGTAAAAGACCAAGAACTTTTTTGAATCGGTTTATTTGGAGGCTAGCGCTTATTAATCATCCTCTTCTATGATGCCGACTCCTCGTTGGAAGCTTAGGTTTTAATTCTAGTTTGAGTTCTGCGGTGACGTAATGTTTGTTGGGCTACTTCATGCTCTACTTTCTCTCGATCGTTGTTTCATCATCAAGTTATGCCCAGTTCAATTTCGAAAATGAACTATTTCACCGAGGGATTTATGCCACATAGTTTTGAACTTGAACTTTTGAGTGTTCCTTCTCGAATGAAGAATTCAAGGATGCTATTATTTTAGAACCATTGCCTTTAGCCTCTCTTCCACCTAACCGGTTATTACCGATGAAGATTTTGAAAAAGAAGTTGATCTCATGATGATGGATGGAGACTCTATGGATGAGGATGCCTCATGGCTCATGACCTAGTAAGTTAACTTATCAATTTTCGTTATTTCATTATTGCCATGTGTTCTAACAATTTTTCTCTGCTTCTTATCGCTACTTGATTTTCTTTTGATCCTAGTGTTTGTAGCTTTCTCTGCGCATCATGAAATTTTTAAGTTGGAATATTAATGGGTGTTGTTGGATAAAAAGTGGAGACATTTATTTAGCCGTATAGGAAATACAAACTAGATGGTATATGTATATTGGAAACAATGGTTAATGAGGACAAATTCACCCATCCCATTTACCTTATGATACATGGATTATCATTCCTTCGTTGGGAAATCTAGAGGGGACTTTTGGTTACTTTGAAAAATCACACAATAGAGATTCTAGGTTACTCCTAAATATGATCCATATTTTGTGTGATGTTTCTCCTATAATTAAAAATTGTGTTGTCTCCTTTGTTTATGGCTCTTTGAATGTGGGCGGTATGAGGAATCAATGGAATTTTCTTAGTGACATGAATGATAATAATGGTAATCCTTGGCTTCTGTTAGGTGACTTTAATTTTATTCTTCATGATTCTGATAAACAAAGTGGTAATTCTGCTACTTCTTTTCCTCCTAAATTTGTCAATGATAAGCTAGTGGATATGAATATGCATGAAGTTGTTTCGTTTGGTACTATACTTGGTGCAATAGAAGATTTAAGAATCCAAATGAGTTAATATTTGAGAAACTAGATAGGGCTTTCATGAATGATAAAAGGGTCACGATCCTTCCCAAACCCGTGCCACTAACTTAGGAAGAGTTTTTTCCCGATCATAGTCCTGTTTTGGTTCAATGTTTCCATTGGGTTAGAAACTTAAATATTCCATATAAATTCTTCAAATGTTGGAAGCTTAACCTGAAATTTAAAGAATTTTTGAATGCATCTTGGTCTAAAAGGGTTGTTGGTTCTCCCACCTTTGTTTGTTGTGAATAAACTCAAGCATGTGAAATTTGACCTTGAGTAAATGGAATATCAATTCCTTTGGGCATATCAAAACTACTATTGGTAGACTCAACTCGAGTTATAAAGACTTCAAGCTCTTCCTTATTCCCCTCCCAGTTTGGTCATTATATTTTGAATTATTCTAAAAAATTGGATTACTTGGTATGAAATTGAGCACCGCTTCTACAAGCGTAAGTCTAGGATAAACTACTTCACTCGCATGATGATAGAACACACATTTCTTTCACAATTCGGTGAATCTTAGGAATATGTATAACACAATACACACAATTAGAGATGATCAAGGTAACCGGTTGGAAGACAAAGATCAAGTGGCACAACTGCTCTTTATGCATTTTAAAAAAGATTTTTACTTCTTCTAGTCCCGGTAATAATGTTATTGAGGATACTCTAAAATCATTTACGCCCATTATCAATGATGAGTTAATTCCTCTTTGATTGCCATACCTACCTATCGGAGATTACGAGATACGGTTAATAGTCTTGCTTCATGGAGCTCACCCGGGCACGATGGTTTCCGGGCGAGGTTTCTTCCAGGGATAACTCGGGATATTGTGCAACCGAGGTAGTTTGGCATGTTCAAAACTTTTCAAAAACAGATTTCTTTTAAAATAGATTAATTTCTCTTACATTGCATTAATTCCCAAGATAAAAATGCTTCTTCTCCCATGACTTCAGGCCTATTAGCTTATCAAATTCTCGTTTATAAAATTATCTCTAAAATCTTAACGAATCGTTTAAAACCCCTTATGGATAGTTTGATTTCGCCTTTCCCGGTGCGCCTTTGTTGCCAATCGTCAAATTCATGATAATGTCGTTATTACTCATGAAATTCTGCATTCCTTTAAAAAGGAAAAAGAAAAGCTCCAAGAATGATTATTTAGCTATTAAGCTTGATCTTTCTAAAGCTTTTGATAAGTTGGAGTGGTCCTTCATTCTAGATGTTTTTAAAAAGCGGGGTTCTCGGATGAATGGTGTCGATGATATCTCAAATGTATTAGTACTTGTTTCATATTCTATCTTGGTGAATGGTTCTCCCAGTGACCCCTTTTACCCTTCTCGTGGCATAAGACAAGGAGACTGTCTTTTCGCCTTACATTTTATTCTTTGTATGGAAGTTTTGTCTCAATTGTTGGTGAAAGCAGAGGATGAAAAGTTGATACAAGGCTTCAGATTTAAAAAGGACAGCCCTTCTATCTCTCATCTTTTTTTTTGCTAACGATTGTATGCTTTTTTGCAAGGCTTCTGTCTGTTATGCGAAGAACCTCCTCAAGATTATTGATACCTTTGCTCAGGCTTCAGGTCAGGTAATTAATTTTGAGAAGTCTGGATTTATAACTAGCAAGAAAATGAATCATAAGCATATTAAAATTTTGGCTAAAACTCCTTAAGATGGAATTCCTTAGTAATTCGAAAGGTATCTAGGACTCCCCTTTTGTTGGAAAACATAAAACAGAGCTTTTAACTTTCTTATAGATAACCTATACTCTAGATTAAGTAACACAAAAAATACTAATCTCAATGTGGTCGGGAGAACGGTTGTTACTAAGCATGTGTTGTCTAGCTTAGCAGTTTATCATATGGCATGTTTCCCTCTTAGGAAGACCATTACCTCTAAAATTGATTCCATTCAGAGAACTTTTACGGTGGTCTAAAAAGAATCCCAAAAGAGCCGCTTATTTTCGTTCTGGGGGGATATAGGTAGGTCCAAATTAAATGGTGGTTTAGGTATTCAAACACTTATGCTATGAATCGAGTTTTTATCGATGAAACTTGGTTGGAGGATTATGAAAAATCCTAATTTCTTAATTTCTCGTTTTATGAAAGATAAATATTTTCCTAATCGAACTTGTTAGAGATTGACAAACGGCTAATTCCTCTTCTTGGATATGGAAAGGTATAGTAAATGGAGTACAATTTTTTAAAGCTAATTGATCATAAAAATTAATGATGGAGTTTCTTTCGTATTTGGTCTTCTAACTGATTCCTCGGAAACTTGCATCCTCCGGTGCCCGGACAACCTTCTCATAGTGAATTTGTGTTTGTTAATGAGCTTATTGATATTCAAAATGGTAGTTGGATGATAGTTTGCTTTTACGACTTTGTTCTCGGTAGAGGATGTTTACTAGGATTAAGACAATCGACTAAACCTTCTTGAGGAATGACTCCTTAATGTGGGCGCACACTAGTAATGGAAAGTTTACCATTAAAGTACGCTTCGAGTTTATGTGAATGACTATTCGTCACCAGTGATTAACTGCGGAGAAAGTGTGGGATATAGATTTGTTTGCCTAAAATTAAGTTTTTTTGTGGAAAATATTTGCGTACATGCTTCGAGTTAACTCCATGCTTAGGTCTTATAATCATGAAGTTGATGATCTTTGTCTCTTTGCCGGAGATATGAGGAAGCTGACGTATCATCTTTTTATTGATTGTGAAGTGGTTAAACATATTTGGTTTGGTCTCTCTTTACAACACTTGATCAACTACGATCTAGGCGGATTGATGACTACTTTGTTTTTTGGCATGATGATACTTTAGGGGCTTCCCCATTTAATGTGTCTTGGCCTAGCATTGGTGGCATAGTCCTATGGTGTGTCGAAAAATTAGGATGTTGATGATATTCAAGAAAGCCTCTTTAGACCTGAATAAGATTATTTTGGACATAAAGAGAATGATTAACACTTACATTTTTCCAAAGTCTCATGCTTTTGTTTCTCCTACTTTGGTTATCAAGATCCTAGCAATGATGTGGATCATTTATGTTTATTGATGGATCCTTTAAAGATTATAATATGGGTTTGGGTATTATTGTGTGACACTAGGGAAATGTAAGAAGATGTCGTTTATGGTTTGATGTCGAATGCTTGATTGGTCTGTGCTCAATTGCCTCATTTTGGCTATCTCTTGGGCGAGGAGATGCATCTTACCAAAGTCGTCTTTGTCGTTGACTATTTTCAACTTGTGCGATTCGATAATGGTGCCAACACAAATATTGCTTGGAGAAGTAGTGACCTTGTTGAGCATTGTCGGAGTTTAATTTCTAGTTCTTTGTCGTTTAAGTTAATGTATGTAAAGCGTGTGAACAATCAACCAGCGAGACCGGCTTGCACGTCGGGCTAGAAAACTTGATCTTAAAGTGTCTTTGGGTCTCTTTTCCTTCCTTTTAAACTATCTTATTAGGAAGGAGAACCTTAAGGAAATCAGAACTCTTTGATTGCTTAATAAATTGGTGTTTTTTTAGCAAAAAAAAAAAAAAAAGAATAAGAACTTTTAAAAATTATTAAGGCAAAAAAGATTCTTTGTTAATTTTAATAGCTTTTCGTTCCAGAGTGTATTGAAAAATAATACTCCCTCCTACCACTATCAGTGACCTAGTTCAAGTTTGCACAATTTTTAAGGCAAACAAGGGAAAAGAGTATTTTAAGCATATTTTACAATTATACCCTTATGGATAATAATTAGTGAAATTTTGAAATGATTTATCTCTCAAACTACACCACGGATGTTCGCAAACTTCATACCATTGAAAAGCATTTTAAAACACATACGTAACGAATATAAACATGCCTATCAAATTATGCATATTTCTTATATTTCTTATAATCAATTAAAATGATAATTTTAGAAATATCTCCTTGTTTATTGATATAGGTCACTTAATAGTGGGACAAAATGTAAAAGTAAATAGGTCACTTAATAGTGGGACTGGAGGGAGGGAGTAGACTTTTATATTGTTCCTCAATTATCTTGATCGTGCAAATCCCAGGTTGTAATTCCATTAACCAAAAATAAAATAACAATGTTTGCATGATGTTGTCTAATTAATGCGTGAATTTTAGGTTGTTGTTGTGGATGTTAAGTACTATGTCTTCAAATCTCTTAGTATGGGGTTTCAAGAGACTATTTTTGCAAGTTCTAATTTAGTTCAACTCCATATCTATAAGGACCATACCGAGCCATGCACCTTTATGTTGGTCCTTTTTCACCATTTTTTTACGATTGAGTTGATTGTTTGTTTAATCGTGACCAAAATTGTTGAAATGTTACCATCTTTTGGGCGGATCCCTGTTTGATGGTCATATTTTTGCGAGGTGGATGTAAGATCAGCCCACCAAATTCACGGTGGCCATGTAAAAATGACAATTGCATAATCGATTCTGATATTAATAATAATAATAAAGGGGCGGCTATCTCTTTGAAATAGAACCCTTCCTATCCTGGTGTAGTCCAGTTAATGTAGGTGTACCATTTTCCCTATTAATGGGCTTTACTCTATTAATGTACCTCATATCTATACAAAGAGCAAAATGCCTTCATGCCCTCGTGCTCGGCATTAAATATTAGGGAACCTTTGAATCCACACAATCCCCTAATACTCCCGAAAACAATTCATGCTTTGTGTCGCCGATAACTTTAGTTTGGGAGATAATGGTAATGTGCATGACCGAAAAGGTAAAAGACCAAGAACCGTTTTTGAATCGGTTTATTTGGAGGCTGGCGCTTATTAATCATCCTCTTCTATGATGCGGCTCCTCGTTGAAAGCTTAGGTTTTAATTCTAGTTTGAGTTCTCGCGATTCGGTAATGTTTGTTGGGCTACTTCATGCTCTACTTTCTCTCGGTCGTTGTTTTTCATCAAGTTACGCCCGTAGTTCAGTTGAAAATGAACTATTTCACCGAGGGATTTATGCCACATAGTTTTGAACTTGAACTTTTGAGTGTTCCTTCTCGAATGAAGAATTCAAGGATCTTATTATTTTAGAACCATTGCCTTTAGCCTCTTTCCACCTGAACCTTATTACCGGGCTGAAGATTTTGAAAAGAAGTTGATCTCTTGATGATGGATGGAGACTCTATGGATGAGGATGCCTCCATGGCTCATGACCGATGAGTTAACTTATCAATTTTCTGTTATTTAATTATTGCCATGTGTTCTAAATAATTTTCTCACAATAAGTATCGCTACTTGATTTTCTTGATCCTAAGTGTTTGTAGCTTTCCTATAGCATCATGAAATTTTTAAGTTGGAATATTAATGGGTGTCAGTTCAGATAAAAGTGGAGACATTTATTTAGCCTGTATAGGAAATACAAAACTAGATGGTATATGTATATTGGAAACAATGGTTATTGAGGATCATAGGAAATTCACCCATCATTTACCTTATGATACATGGATTATCATTCCTTCTCGTTGCAGAAATGTCTGGAGGGCCTTTTGGTTACTGAAAAATCCACAATAGAGATTCTTTACTCACCTAATATGATCCATATTTTGTGTGATGTTTCTCCTACAATTAAAAAACTGTGTTGTCTCCCTTTGTTTATGCTCTTTGAATGTGGCTGGTATGAGGAATCAATGGAATTTTCTTAGTGACATGAATGATAATAATGGTAATCCTTGGCTTTTGTTAGGTGACTTTAATTTTATTCTTCATGATTCTGATAAACAAGGTGGTAATTCAGCTACTTCTTTTCCTCCTAAATTTGTCAATGATAAGCTAGTAGATATGAATATGCATGAAGTTGTTTCGTTTGGTAATCCCTATACTTGGTTCAATAGAAGATTTAAGAATCCAAATGAGTTAATATTTGAGAAACTAGATAGGGCTTTCATGAATGATAAATGGGTCACGTCCTTCCTCAAACCCGTGCCACTAACTTAGGAAGAGTTTTTTCGATCATAGTCCATTTTGGTTCAATGTTTCCATTGGGTTAGAAAATTAAATATTCCATATAAATTCTTCAAATGTTGAAGCTTAACCTGAATTTAAAGAATTTTTGAATGCATCTTGGTCTAAAAGGGTTGTTGGTTCTCCCACCTTTGTTGTTGTGAATAAACTCAAGCATGAAATTTGACTCGAGTAAATGGAATATCAATTCCTTTGGGCATATCAAAACTACTATTGGTAGACTCAACTCTGAGTTATAAAGACTTCAAGCTCTTCCTTATTCCCCTCAGATTGGTCATTATATTTTGAATTATTCTAAAAAATTGGATTACTGGTATGAAATTGAGCACTGCTTCTACAAGCAGAAGTCTAGGATAAACTACTTCACTCAGTATGATAGGAACATACATTTCTTTCACAATTCAAAATCTTAGGAATATGTATAACACAATACACACAATTAGAGATGATCAAGGTAATCTGGTTGGAAGACAAAGATCAAGTGGCACAACCGCTCTCTATGCATTTTAAAAGATTTTTACTTCTTCTAGTCCTGTAATAATGTTATGAGGATACTCTAAAATCTTTATGCCCATTATCAATGATGAAGTTAATTCCTCTTTGATTGCCATACCTACCTATCAGGAGAGATTACAGATACTAAGTTAATAGTCCTTGCTTCATGGAGCTCACCCAAGGCATGATGGTTTCCAGCACGAAAGTTTCGTTCGGGATAACCGGGATATTGTGCAACCGAGGTAGTTTTGCATGTTCAAAACTTTTCAAAAAGCGATTTCTTTTAAAATAGATTAATTTCTCTTACATTGCATTAATTCCCAAGATAAAAATGCTTCTTCTCCCATGACTTCAGGCCTATTAGCTTATCAAATTCTGTTTATAAAATTATCTCTAAAATCTTAACGAATCGTTTAAAACCCCTTATGGATAGTTTGATTTCGCCTTTCCGACGTCTGCTTTGTTGCCAACCGTCAAATTCATGATAATGTCGTTATTACTCATGAAATTCTCGTATTCCTTTAAAAGGAAAAGAAAAGCTCCAAGAATGATTATTTAGCTATTAAGCTTGATCTTTCTAAAGCTTTTGATAAGTTGGGTGGTCCTTCATTCTAGATGTTTTTAAAAAGCGGGGTTCTCGGATGAATGGTGTCGATGATATCTCAATGTATTAGTCCTGTTTCATATTCTGTCTTGGTGAATGGTTCTCCCAGTGACCCATTTTACCCTTCTCGTGGCATAAGGAGACTGTCTTTCGCCTTATATTTTTATTCTCTGTATGGAAGTTTTGTCTCAATTGTTGGTGAAAGCAGAGGATGAAAAGTTGATACAAGGCTTGATTTAAAAGGACAGCCCTTCTATCTCTCATCTTTTTTTTGCTAACGATTGTATGTTTGTTTTGCAAGGCTTCATCATTATCCGAAGAACCTCCTCAAGATTATTGATACCTTTGCTCAGGCTTAAGTCGTAATTAATTTTGAGAAGTCGGATTTATAACTAGCAAGAAAATGAATCATAAGCATATTAAAATTTTGGCTAAAACCTTCCTTAGTAATTCTGAAAGGTATCTAGGGACTCCCCTTTTTGTTGGAAAACATAAAACCAGAGCTTTTAACTTTCTTATAGATAGCCTATACTCTAGATTAAGTAACACAAAAAGACTAATCTCAATGTGGGTGGGAGAACGGTTGTTACTAAGCATGTGTTGTCTAGCTTAGCAATTTATCATATGGCATGTTTCCCTCTTAGAAGACCATTACCTCTAAAATTGATTCCATTCGAAGAACTTTCTGGTGGTCTAAAAAGAATCCCAAAAGAGCCGCTTATTTTCGTTCTGGGGGATATAGGTAGGTCCAAATTAAATGGTGGTTTAGGTATTCAAACACTTATGCTATGAATCGAGTTTTTATCGGTAAACTTGGTTTGGAGGATTATGAAAAATCCTAATTTCTTAATTTCTCGTTTTATGAAAGATAAATATTTTCCTAATCGAACTTGTTAGAGATTGACAAAGCGGTGATTCCTCTTCTTGGATATGGAAAGGTATAGTAAATGGAGTACAATTTATTAAAGCTAATTCAGTCATAAAAATTAATGATGGAGTTTCTTCTCGTATTTGGTCTTCTAACTGGATTCCTGGAAACTTGCATCCTCCGGTGCCTGGACAACCTTCTCATAGTGAATTTGTGTTTGTTAATGAGCTTATTGATATTCAAAATGGTAGTTGGATGATAGTTTGCTTTCACTTTGTTCTCGGTAGAGGATGTTACTAGGATTAAGACAATCGAGACTAAACCTTCTTCAGAATGACTCCTTAATGTGGGCGCACACTAGTAATGGAAAGTTTACCATTAAGTCTCTTCTGAGAGTTTATGTGAATGACCTGACCGTCACCAGTTTCTCGCTTTCTGGAGGAAAGTGTGGGATATAAACTTTTGCCTAAAATTAAGTTTTTTTTGTGGAAAATATTTACGTACATGCTTCCGATTAACTCCATGCTTAGGTCTTATAATCCTGAAGTTGATGATCTTTGTCCTCTTTGCCAGAGATATGAGGAAACTGTTATGCATCTTTTTATTGACTGTGAAGTGGTTAAACATATTTGGTTTGGTCTCTCTTTACAGCACTTGATCAGCTCTGATCTAGACTGGATTGATGACTACTTTTACGTTTTGGCATGATGATACTTTAGGGGCTTCCCCATTTAATGTGTCTTGGCCTAGCATTGGTGGCATAGTCCTATGGTGTGTCTGGAAATTCAGATGTGAAGTGATATTCAAGAAAGCCTCTTTAGATCTGAATAAGATTATTTTGGACATAAAGAGAATGATTAACACTTACATTTCTCCAAAGTCTCATGCTTTTGTTTCTCCTACTGTGGTTATCAAGATCCCTAGCACTGATGTGGATCACTTTATGTTTATTGATGGATCCTTTAAAGATTATAATATGGGTTTGGGTATTATTTGGTGTGACACCTTGC
The DNA here is from genome assembly GCA_023531295.1 of Papaver armeniacum. NCBI lineage: Eukaryota > Viridiplantae > Streptophyta > Magnoliopsida > Ranunculales > Papaveraceae > Papaver > Papaver armeniacum. The sequence goes on along the minus strand of JAJJWW010006616.1, from coordinate 343,202 downwards.
AGGAAATGTAAGAAGATGTCGTACGGACTATGGTTTGGTGTCGGATACGCTTGGTCTTTGAAGCAACCGCACTCATTTTGGCTATCTCTTGGGCAGAGGAGATGCATCTTACCAAAGTCGTCTTTGTCAGTGACTATTTTCAGCTTGTGCAGTTCAGTAATGGTGCCAACACAAATATTGCTTGGAGAAGTAGTGACCTTGTTGAGCATTGTCGGAGTTTAATTTCTAGTTCTTTGTCGTTTAAGTTAATGTATGTAAAGCGTGTGAACAATCAACTAGCCCGAGCCAGGCTTGCACGTCGGGCTAGAAAACTTGGTCTTAAGGGTCTTTGGGTCTCTTTTCCTTCCTTTTTAAACTATCTTATTAGGAAGGAGAACCTTAAGGAAATCTGTAACTCTTTGATTGCTTAATAAATTGGTGTGTTTTTTAGCAAAAAAAAAAGAATAAGAACTTTTAAAAATTATTAAGGCAAAAAAGATTCTTTGTTAATTTTAATAGCTTTTCGTTCCAAGTGTATTGAAAAATAATACTCCTCCTACCACTATCAAGTGACCTAGTTCAAGTTTGCACAATTTTTAAAGCAAACAAGGGAAAAGAGTATTTTACGTATATTTTACAATTATACCCTTATGGATAATAATTAGTGAAATTTTGAAATGACTTATCTCTCAAACTACACCACGGATGTTCGCAAACTTCATACCATTGAAAAGCATTTTAAAACACATATGTAATGAATATAAACATGCCTATCAAATTATGCATATTTCTTATATTTCTTATAATCAATTAAAATGATAATTTTAGAAATATCTATGTTTATTGATATAGGTCCTTGTTTATTGATATAGGTCACTTAATAGTGGGACAAAATGTTGTTGTTGTGGAAAAAAGTAAATAGGTCACTTAATAGTGGGACGGAGGGAGTAGTAGACTTTTATATTGTTTTATGCGAATTATCTTGATTTAGGTGTTTTGGAGTCATTGTGCAACCAAGATAGGTTGTAATTCCATTAACCAAAAAGAAAATAACAATGTTTGCATGATGTTGTCTAATTAAGCCATCTGAAGAAGGAACATGTGAATTTTTGGTTGTTGTTGTGGATGTTAAGTACTATGTCTTCAAATCTCTTAGTATGGGGTTTCGAAGAGACTATTTTTGCAAGTTCTAATTTAGTTCAACTCCATATCTATAAGGACCATACTGGAGCCATGCACCTTTATGTTGGTCCTTTTTTCACCATTTTTTTTTACTGATTGAGTTGATTGTTTGTTTAATCGTGACCAAATGTTGTTGAAATGTTACCATCTCTTTTGGGCGGATCCCCTGTTTGATGGTCATATTTTTGCAGGTGCTTGGATGTAAGATCAGCCCACCAAATTCACAGTGGCCATGTAAAAATGACAATTGCATAATCAGATTCGATATTAATAATAATAAAACCAATGGGCGGCTAATCTCTTTGAAATAGAACCCTTCCTATCCGGTGTAGTCCAGGTTAATGTAGGTGTACCATTTTCCCCGTTAATCTTTTACTCTATTAATGTACCTCATATCTATACAAGTAGCAAATGCCTTCATGCCTCTGTGTCGGCATTAAATATTAGGGAACCTTTGAATCCACACAATCCCCCTAATACTCCCAGAAACAATTCATGCTTTGTGTCGCCTTTCGATAACTTTAGTTTGGGAGATAATGGTAATGTGCATGACCGAAAAGGTAAAAGACCAAGAACTGTTTTTGAATCGGTTTATTTGGAGGCTAGCGCTTATTAATCATCCTCTTCTATGATGCCGACTCCTCGTTGAAAGCTTAGGTTTTAATTCTAGTTTGAGTTCTCAAGGTCGCAATGTTTGTTGGGCTACTTCATGCTCTACTTTCTCTCGATCGTTGTTTCATCATCAAGTTATGCCTCGTATTTCGATTTCGAGAAATGAACTATTTCACCGAGGGATTTATGCCACATAGTTTTGAACTTGAACTTTTGAGTGTTCCTTCTCGTAATGAAGAATTCAAGGATGCTATTATTTTAGAACCATTGCCTTTAGCCTCTCTTCCACCGGAACCTAGGTTATTACCGATGAAGATTTTGAAAAGAAGTTGATCTCATGATGATGGATGGAGACTCTATGGATGAGGATGCCTCCATGGCTCATGACCCATAAGTTAACTTATCTATTTTCTTTTATTTCATTATTGCCATGTGTTCTAACAATTTTTCTCTGCTGTTATCGCTACTTGATTTTCTTTTGATCCTAGTGTTTGTAGCTTTCTCTGCGCATCATGAAATTTTTAAGTTGGAATATTAATGGGTGTTGTTCAGATAAAAAGTGGAGACATTTATTTAGTCTGTATAGGAAATACAAACTAGATGGTATATGTATATTGGAAACAATGGTTAATGAGGACTCTGTTAGGAAATTCACCCATCATTTACCTTATGATACATGGATTATCATTCCTTCTGTTGGGAAATCTGGAGGACTGGCTTTTGGTTACTTTGAAAAATCCACAATAGAGATTCTAGGTTACTCCCTGAATATGATCCATATTTTGTGTGATGTTTCTCCTACAAAAACTGTGTTGTCTCCTTTGTTTATGGCTCTTTGAATGTGGCTGGTATGAGGAATCAATGGAATTTTCTTAGTGACATGAATGATAATAATGGTAATCCTTGGCTTTTGTTAGGTGACTTTAATTTTATTCTTCATGATTCTGATAAACAAGGTGGTAATTCAAATACTTCTTTTCCTCCTAAATTTGTCAATGATAAGCTAGTAGATATGAATATGCATGAAGTTGTTTCGTTTGGTAATCCCTATACTTGGTGCAATAGAAGATTTAAGAATCCAAATGAGTTAATATTTGAGAAACTAGATAGGGCTTTCATGAATGATAAATGGGTCACAGTCCTTCCTCAAACCCGTGCCACTAACTTAGGAAGAGTTTTTTCTGATCATAGTCCTGTTTTGGTTCAATGTTTCCATTGGGTTAGAAACTTAAATATTCCATATAAATTCTTCAAATGTTGGCAACTTAACCTTAATTTAAAGAATTTTTGAATGCATCTTGGTCTAAAAGGGTTGTTGGTTCTCCCACCTTTGTTGTTGTGAATAAACTCAAGCATGTGAAATTTGACTCGAGTAAATGGAATATCAATTCCTTTGGGCATATCAAAACTACTATTGGTAGACTCAACTCGAGTTAGAAAGACTTCAAGCTCTTCCTTATTCCCCTCAGATTGGTCATTATATTTTGAATTATTCTAAACAATTGGATTACTGGTATGAAATTGAGCACTGCTTCTACAAGCAGAAGTCTAGGATAAACTACTTCACTCAGTATGATACGAACACATATTTCTTTCACAATTCAGTGAATCTTAGGAATATGTATAACACAATACACACAATTATAGATGATCAAGGTAATCTGGTTGGAAGACAAAGATCAAGTGGCACAACTGCTCTCTATGCATTTTAAAAAGATTTTTACTTCTTCTAGTCCTGGTAATAATGTTATTGAGGATACTCTAAAATCTTTTACACCCATTATCAATGATGAAGTTAATTCCTCTTTGGTTTCATCATTTTGAATTATGGTTTATATATGCTTGAAACCAATTTATGTTGGTGTTTTTACTTAAAGTTTATGTGATGTAACCAGATTTGGTTTCACCATTTCCACGTTCGGTTTGACCACGTTTAAGAGCTCGATGACACAATTAATCAACCAGAAACATACAAATGCTAAAATCTATACATGTTGTGAGCAAAAAGGATAAGTTAAAAGCCAATTATGTTGATTTTGAAATGCTGAAATCAACTATGTATGTTTGTAATTTGTGAATCAACAATTTTCTTTTTCGAGTGCTTGAAATATTTGTTTGTAATTTCAGGTGAAATTTTGGACTTCATGTGTCTGCTATTGCATGAAGAGGTCATTGAAGGGAAACATGAAGTTTCAAGAGGGTATATCGAGAAAAGTTGGGAAACATGAGAGCAAAGTTGGTATTCAAAATCCTGATAGCAAAAACTTATCAATGAAGACATTGGTGTAAATATCAACTAGTTGTAATACTTATTACCAAGTTGTAATAGCATTTTGCAACATTATATTTCCTGTCAAAATGCTTATAATAGTTTCTAAAATATTTCAATTGCTTATGAATGGTTTGAACCTTGAATTCATTTTTTCTCGTCGAATTAATTTAGTTATGTGTTCGCTTTCAAACCAAACTTAAAAGATTCTTAAAACTCAGGTGTGATCGAGATATAAGAACCATGTTTAAATGAAGTTTCAACTGTAAGTCTGTGCTAGTTCATCCGTAGAAGAAACATCTTGATGGTAAGTACAACTACCAATAATTGTATGTAAGAAAGTAAGGTACAAGTATAATGTTCATATGGAAAATGAAACCAAAGAAACAACAAGAAAAAATGATGAAACCAAAAATGGTTCCAACACAAAATGATGAAACCTAATTTGGTTCCAACAAATTATAAAAGCCCGCAACTCTGAAAAACGTAATCTAAAATGAAACAAACATGAAACACATGTATAAAATTAACATGTTTAACTGTACAAAAAACGTAGATAAGAGAATAAAATAAAAATAACAATATCAAACTAAATATAAAATGAAATAAAAAAAGATTCAAATACATTATAGTCTAAAAAAACCGAAAATGAAAATTCGATAGATTTTCGTTGAAATGATTTAACATCTGTCGCGCATAGCATGTCCTTCGAATTTTTGTTGTAGAACTCAATTTCAAATTCTGTACAAAGAGGTTGTCGCCAATTCAATAAGGTTGTACAATGATAAGTAAGATGTTTTCGCGGGGAAAATACTTCCTTCAAATTCTCCAAAAATAATTTCAAGTTCGCATCGTTCCTAATGAAACCACAACACAAACAAAATAATAAATTTCTGCAACATGAACACAAAAAGAACATGAGAAAAGGTTTCAGCATAAAATACAATGAAACCAACATAAAAAATGTTTCAACAAAAACAGAAAAGACAAACTAACATGGAAAAAGGTTTCACCAAAAATAAATAAATGATGAAACCAAAAAAATAATGATGAAAAACAACGAGAATGTCTGAGAACCTTACCGCCATTCCCGGTTAGACCTTGCTGCCAAAATATGGCCAAGGTATTTGCTCCTAGTATCCATTATGGCATATAACCGCGGAAACAGATTTCGTAATCTACAAGACAAGGTATGAAACCAAAAAAGGTTTCACTATATGTGAATATGAACAACAACAAAAAATTGAAAAACATTATACAAGACAAAGTATGAAACCGAAAAAGGTTTCACTAAACGTGAATATCAACAACAACCAAAAATTATAAAACAGTGTGATATCGTAACAATAAGAAGGCTTCATTCCAATAAATCGTAGATTTCATAAGAACAACAACAAATTCACAAAAATCATATTAACATAAATGTAGGTTTCATCGTCAAAAGTAAATTGCAAATTCACAAGACAAATCAAAAATCAATACAAAAAAGAAAATTGAATACCTGAAAATTTAACTGAGCTGATGAATGATCCAAATACTACAAATAGCTTAATCTGAAGATGATCAATACGGAGGATTGTTCGACTGGATTCTTCAACTCGAGATGCAATTTAAATTGATAAATCAAGTTGAGATATAATTTCAACTAAACTTTTGAAACCGGATCTTAGATAAACTGAGACTGTAGCTTCTCTTCTTTTCTCTTCTTCATTTGAATTGGAAGGAAATACCAAATCTCAGAATTTATTCAATCAATTTGGAACTAAAATTGATTGAACCTAAAATTACTCTCTAAATGATTAAATCGGCAGGAGAAAATATCGAATCTTTGCGTGTTTGAATTGAAACCCTAAAAACTAAGAAAAACACGAAGATAGAAGATCTCGAATTTTCTCGATACTCGATTCCTTTGATTCCTTTGTTGCTTCCAGAAGATCTCAATTGTTTACTTACTAAAAACTAAATTTACACATTATAAAATGAGATTTTGTAAATGGTTTCCCCCAAATTTGTTCACCTTGGTGTTTTACTACTTGTTTTGAAAAATTTAAGGGTATATTAGAGAGTTCATTGGAAATATATGACTATGAATAGAAGATGGACACAATTTTGAAACTGATGAAAATTGAATAGAGGACAGTCATTTTGAAACAGAGGGAGTAACAATACAAGTCCATATGCAACAACAAATATCTAAAAATATTAGCTACAAGACGCTAACAAGATATTCAACAAACGCATATTCAAGAGGGGAGAATACTTGATACGAGTCTAGCGTAAATAGGCAAAAAAGAAATCTCGCATTTGTTACAAACTTGAATTTTCATTAAGCCAAATTAGTCCTAGATGCCAAGAGAGTTTTCAAAGAAATAATATTGCAGCCACATTCATGTTGGTACGAGAAAATCAAGGAAATATTTTACTGTCCTTCGTTTTTTTGTTAAATCTTGTCTCAGAAATCAAAGATACCAGCAAATGAAATAAAACGACATCACTTGGAAGTTTAAACTGCCAATTCCATGCTAAAAAGTATTTTACGCCAAAAAACAGTAGAGAAGTTAAGATTTATCACCAAAAATGAAATACTAACCATGTTGTATGACTGGCTACATAAACCCATTTAGGAAGTGCTCCAATAGACCAAAATAGAACTTCATTTCGTTTCTTTTGTCACAAACCAGAGATAGATCCTTTTACAATCTTTTTGGAGTAAAATCCACCAGCTATTAGGACATGGAACCAATGAAGTTTAGCAAAACTCGTAATCAAATAGATAAATCATGAGTAAAAGAGTTGAATTAAGAAATCAAAATACGTTTCCACATATTTCGGTTGGTATGATGAAATCAATAAAAACCAAAGTATATAATGGTAGCCACAGAGAAAAATGAGGAGGTAGTTGTATGAACAAAAATAGTACCCACCCTATAAAAACAAATCTTCGAAAGACATCGTCAAAGAGTGTTAAGACCTTAAGCTTTGAAGGACTGAAAAGATTTCATGAAATCAAAGAAATGAATTCATACCAAAATCATACGAAAAGAAAACTCAATTATTCAAGTTCACTCTCGGCAACTAGGACAAAACGAGTAAAATTTTAGATATTTTTCATCTCTTCAATTGGATAAGAAATCCAACTACAAACTCAGCTAAACAGTAAACTAAACGAAATTTGCGAATTCCCATTCTTTATTTTGTTGGAAAACACAAAGTATTATAGAAAATTTTATCAAGCATTTGTTAACAAGAGAAATTGAACAAGTAAATTTCGAAAAATAAACCACAGATTAGAAATGGAAGAATGCCCCCACCTTGTATAAGATAAAATCAACTGGATGCCGAAGAAGGATTGAGCTTGAATCTCATTTGGAAATTTAAGAGTAGTGTTTGCTTGAGATGGTGTCGAAATTCAATTGAGAAAGAGTTGAATTTTAGGGCAAGGAAAGATGGTGGAATAACATGGAAGAAGTTGATGCCCGGATAACATATTTATTTCTTCTTCATGCTCCCTGCAATTTCCTTCCTGAGAATTCATCCTACAAGCATTCATCAATTAGTCCTTCTGTTTGTGATCACCATTAGCATTTATACCATCTACAGAATTTGTTTCAATCCACAACAATCCTTAACCGAAAATTTTCTTCCAACAAAAACAATTGCAAGAAATTGTCCTACAAAATTCAAATCCACAGTAAAAAGTTCATCAAGTTCTACATAAAAAGTTCTCAAACTAGCACTTGTCATTACAACCCAAATTTCTTATTAAGCTATTACAGACCCAGTACTTCAACACAAATTACCACCCGTCCTGATTCTAACAACTTGAGTATATTGTTTCAAGTCTTAAAGCAACACAAACACCATTTGCAAAACCAAAAAACAAAAGACAATTTCAAAATTACATCTAACCAAAGAAACACACTGAACACCATTACCCATTCACACCAACACCATCACCAGACAAGAGAGAAAGACGGCCGCAAGATTCAAGAACAAAACTTCACTTACCATCATCCAAACAAAATCCGAGAAGGATAAGAGCAAGCATCGAAAAAGTTTTTTTTTGCAAAACTTGTTGATCATTTTCAAGCTTTTTTTCAAAACCTGAAAATCTAGCTATTTCCGATACCTGTAAAGAGACCTATAATAGTCATTTTCATCAGTGCTCCAGCCTTCCTCTATATACCAGTCACTATCCTCATCGTCGATGATGCAGAGAAGTATTATCGAAGATGAATAATCCTCAGCAATACCAGCATTTTCTCAAATCTCTTCCTCATCAGTCCCTTCCTCCAACATCTCCTCATCATTATCTTATTTTTCACCCTCTTGCATGGTCCTTACGAATATCTTCAGATTTGCACGCTCATAATCAAACCTGCTCTTCAACTTCCTCTCATGATATTTTTCCATCATCTCCTTTCCTCCGCTGCGTCTGAATCAAGTTCACTGGTATCAACTTCTTCTATTGAATACTCAAAACCTTCATCGGACGCATCGATTCACTTTCAGTTGCACTACCATATCTTTTGCACTTGGAGTGTTTCTCAGCCCACTCCTCTTCCTTTCTTTCTCTTCTTGCAAATTTTTTTGGCTTCCATGCAGCATACAAATTATCAAGCTTCTCTTCCTCCCTTCGACGAATCCTCTCATGCTCTTCTCTTTGATGGATCAACTCATGTGCACGTCTCGCCAATCTCCGCCAAATATCATCTGTAATTTCTGAAGCTCTTCAATTTTCAATGAAAGAGCAAGAGCCTTGGCTTGTTTATACTCTGTTGAGGATGGTGGAACAACCGAAATATTATCTTTAACGTTGCCTGGAAGATTTTGATCATCTGGATTTTCCATTTCCTAAATCTACTCTCTTTCTCTTAATTCTTTCCTTTTCTGATCATAAACCTTGAAAAAACTATATTGGGCCGTGTTAATCCCTTGACTAAAAATCCTTTTAAAACCCTATTGTGTCCATTAATTCCCATTTATGGCGCTTGGTTAAGCGTCATATCGCTTTGTTTCCTACGCCCATTCAAAACCATGCGTATTATTTTCATCTTCATGATCATAATTACCCTATTAAACCCTATTTTGAACACCTAAAAGTCTCTGTAACCATTACTCCTATTAGAACTGCTATTAAGGGAGGTATGGGTAGGTCATCTAACTTTGATAAATATTTTTTGGGTCTAATTAAAATCTTGTATTTTATGTAGATTAGGAGAATGCAACACATGTTGAGAGGCACCATTGAGGTTTGGGGTATGTCTGCCAGATGGGTTGTCTCCAAAACCAATTTATCCATCATGCCTAACCTCATTGCCAAGAGTTACACTATCAGCCAGAACCATAAACCACCATATATCATTTCCCACCATTTCTACCCTTTCAACCCTCACCACCCATTTTTTCATGTCAATACCATTGTTACTCTTGGCAGCTTATACCATCATTTCTATGTCTATCTAAAAAATGACAAACCCATTTATGATTCACCAACTCTTAACCTCATCATGCTTACGTACCATCTATACGTATGTAGATACCGTCGAAATCCGTTAAGATCTCTAAAATATCTAAAATGAAAATACACTTGGAATTATTAATACGAAGCCGCCACCCAACTTAGGGAGTTGGGACCCAAAATAAGCACTGGTCCAATTAACAGAGTATGAGTCCGGGAATCAAGATACGGGATAGGAAGGTGTAAGGCACCTAGCCTGTCCAATCCGAAGATCGGCCTCTACTTTATAATTGGGAAACTAGGGTTTGATCCATAAGACATATAATAAAAAAATGATAAAAATAAAAACTAAATTATTCACAATTGGCCGTACCTAGGAAATGACTAACCTGAAAACAAGAAAAAAATTATTATTATCGAAAATGGCAATAAGATTACTATTATTATGGCAAGAAATACTAGGATCAATTAAATATGGAACACAAATATTATTATCAAAAATATTAATCAATTGTTATTCTAATCATCAACATGCTATATTATTAATTCCAAGACATTTTTTTTTGATAGAAAAAGTAATATATTAACTAAGCAATATAATACATCAGATCTACAATTTCATTTTTATCAATTCCAAGACATGAAACACTTGATCCATAGCCGGTCAACAAAGTACCCAATATGTATAATAATCAAATCTTAGCTAACAGAACAACCTTTGGATTGAATTCAAACTAAGATATGATGTTGGATGGATACTATCCTTTAACTCATAAAACCAACTGATCCCTTATCACGACAGATTCATATATATATAGTTCAAGTTAATTTATTGATCACCAGGGCACATAAAACAAGCAAGTTGGGTACATGGAATTTTAGAAGTATGAAACATGAATGATCATTGAACTTTGGAACGAGCATACATACTTTTCATAAAATCGCATTACAGAGACTAAAAGAATAATATATTAGTCACCGAACTCTCCTCCACTTATTGTTCCGTTTTAGGAGAGAATTGTTCCGTTTTAGGAGAGAGAATGATTGGATTTCTCAAAAAAATGGTGAGAGGTTCATCTTCTCGAATGTGCAAGGAAGGGATTTTGGATTTGGATCGAACAAGACGTGCAAGTAGGGATCATCGAAGAATACAGAGGGTACTCTAAGTTGGGTAGCAGTGGTTAATGGTAACATGGTAGCTAGCAAGAAGATAGATGCAAATGCGGTGGAAAACTCAAAAGAAGGAGAATGGGAAACTGTTGTGGGAAAAAGAATAAAGGGAAATCGCATCGTTGCTTCAGATTATTGTTGATTGTAAGTACAAATCCTTTGTGCTAACAAAAAATCAAATGGGATCTTATTCGATGAGAAAACAAAAAATACAAAAAGATCTTTCAAACCCTAATATGCCCAGAAGGAGTGGTTTGGATGAAAAACATCATGAAGAAAGAATCCACAAAGAGTTTCTATGGTTCTTGGTATTGGACTTTTCACAGGGGAGATGAGCACATTCTTTTCTCAAGAAATCAAAACAAATATGGTGAATTTTTTCGTGCAACCATCTCTAAAGATAGAATCAAGCAAGTATATGTGTTTTCCAAAGACAGAAGGAACATCCAATTGGGCTAACTTCAGAATGCTTTTTCTAAAGTGGTTTCTCACAAAAAACCACCGTTGAAAAGCATGCTTATCGATCCGACAAAGATACTCAACATCATCAAGAATCATAATAAACTCAATCTAATACCGTTGTCAATAATAATATTCCTTCTAAGCGAGTTGGAATCATGCGGTAATTATTGAAACATCCCATGCAATTAATTCTTGGAACAATATTGGCCAGAAATTGCAAAAAGGTTTCATATGGATTTGGGTTTTGATATTTTTCCTTTTGAAACACAGAAAGCATTGTTCTTCTCTACAAAAACAGATCGAGACATCATGGTACAAAACGGATTGTGGCATTATAATGGTATTCAATAAGATTGCTTCCATGGTGGAATGCATCAAATTCAATCTCGATGTTTGAAATTGACTCGGAAGGTTCTTGGCTTGAGATTTATGGTGTGCCTTTCAATTTATGGGGTTCATCTTTTTACAATGAATTCAAATTAAAAGTTTGGTTGCCTCATTGAATTTCATCAATCTACATCTAACTGGGAAGATGCTTCAGCCATACGTCTCAAGGTCCGAAGTTATGATGGTATGGTTTCAAAATTTCTTTATAGTCATGGCGGTTATTCTTTTCCAATTAAAATATCTCCATTGAAGCTCATTAATGGAGATACTGATCAAACACATAAGAAAGTTACAGTTCAGGAATTGGAGATAGTTTCTGTGGATCTGATTTTTACTGAGTCAACAAAAGAATTATCATTCAATGCGGACTGACCGAGAATATCTCAACAAACTTTGAAACCGCATGATTCTAGGAGGAAAAATATGTTCAAAAATTCACCGAAATGGAAAAAGGAAAGTCAATTACGCCTATTCAAATTTCAAACTCAAATTTGAATTTGAATTTTACCACCAATCAAAATGGTAAGAGGCAACGGTCTTCTGTTGTGGGCTCGGACTCTTCTACTTCAAATACGGATCAGCCTTCGGATTCAGACTCTTCACTTAATACTTCACAGGATAAGGCCATCATTACTGCCAACGTTCAGCAACCACTTTCAATGACTACTTTACCAAATTTTCAATCTGAAGATGATGTAAACGATTATTTGGAGACATCAGTCTCAATTCCATACTTACAAATGATTGATTCAACGGGTAATTTTGAATCGAATGCTTCAAGCTCTTATGCAACAGAACCAACTAAAAAGATTGGTGATTTTGAGTTCTTTTGGAAAACTACAGAAAAATGAAGCTCTCTTAAACACAAGGTAAACACTAATCTAAAAGAAGATTTTGAATTTGTTTTACTTCAAATGGCTACTTTGTGTCCAAAATTGGGTATTCATTTGAAAGGTTCTCAAGATGAAGTTAACGATGCAATGGTGGAAACTTTTAAAATCCATCTTTTCAATTATGATTCAGAGAATCAAAAATCTGCATAAGTGATTCAGTGGACTTCTATTTTCCTGGTTATTCTGTTTTTATGGTTTCAAAAATTATTTGCTGGAATATTCATGGGCTTAATGACCTTTAGAAGGGATGTTGTAAAGAACAAGATTAGAGACTGAAACCAAGCATTATGCTTTTTGCAGAGACTAAAAATACAAGAATGTAATGATCTTTTAGTGTGGCAATGTTGGAGCAATAAATCACCAAATGGTTAGATTCACCATCATAAGGAAGTTCGGAGGTATTCTTTGTTTATGGGATTCTTCAAAAATTCAGGTTTTGGACTCTTTGATTGGTCCTTATTCGATTACTCTTTTGTGTAAAAATATCTCTGATGCTTTTAAATGGATGTTCACCGGTGTTTATGCACCTTGTGCTTCTAATACTGAAGAAGTTAAGCTGTTTTGGAGAGAGGTTGAGGAAGCAAGATGCTTTTGGAATTATCCTTGGGTGATAGGAGGAGATTTTAATGAAATAAGATTTACTCATGAAAGATCATATGGAGGAGAAGTTACTTCGGTATGAATAAGTTCAACATATTTATTTCCAGCATCATTTGATTGATTTACCTTTGGTTGGAGCAACTTATACTTGGACCAACAATCAAACTCACAGCATAAGAAGTAGAATGGATAAAATTCTTATTTCTCCAAATTGGGAAGTTGTTCATCCTCAAGTCATTCAACAGGCTCTTGCACGTCCTTGTTCTGATCACAATCCAATTTCTCTTAATTGCCATTGTTTGAAGCATGGTCCTCCTCCATTCCGTTGTGAGTATTTTTGGTTTCCACACCCAAATTTTCTTAACTTTGTCAAAGATATGTGGCTCTTTTTTTCTCAAGTACAGAAGTGCGGATATATTTTACGTAAAAAGTCATGCAATTGTTAAAGATTAAGCTTAAGGAGTGGAGTAAAGTAGAATATGGTGAAGTTGATAGAAGGCTTGAGAAGCTGGAGGATATATTTGTGTCTCTAGATGCAGCTGAAGATGCAAATAATGGACTCACTGAGGAACAATGGGAAGAAAGAACCAAAGCTAAACAAGAGTATTGCAAGCTGACCTTTATTAATGCTGAGAAGCTGAGAAGCAGGGCTAGAGTGACACATATAAAAGATTTTGAGAATAATACTAGATACTTTCACAGACTTGCAAATGATAGAAGAAGAAGAAGTTATATTGGTTCAATAAAAGTAGATGGCACTCTGACAAATGATGAAGCAAAAATTAAAAAAGGTATTGTTTCTTACTTTCAAAATATATTTCAAACTCAAAGTCAGAGAAATGTTTCCATGGATGGTATGAACTTCAACAAGATTACAAAGGAGATGAATGCAGTACTTCAAAGGGATTTTGATGAAGAAGAGTGTCTTGCAAAATCAAAATGTTGGGCCAATTTAAAGCTCCAGTCCGTGATGGGTTTCTGTCAAATTCTATTTGCTTTGCTAGGATTTTATCAAGGAAGATTTCTTAAACATCATGTCTGAATTGCAAAATAAAGGCTTTTTTATATTAGAGATCAAGAACACTTTCATTGCTTTGATACCCAAAAAAGACACAATTGAAGAAATTAAAGATTTGAGACCTATTAGTCTCATTCATGGTGTTTACAAGATCATGTCAAAGATTCTTGTTGAGATATTCAAGTTAACCCTTCCTCACATTATTTCTCAACATCAAACTGCTTTTGTTAAGAAGAGGCAAATCTTGGATGGTGTGCTAATTACAAATGAGCTGATAGACTCAAGATTAACAAGTGGAAAACCAGTATTCTCTCAGAAATTGATTTTGAAAAAGCCTTTGACCATGTTAATTGGGATTTTCTTGATGAAATTTTTATGCTCATGGGGTTTAGTGAAAAGTGGAGGAGATAGATAAGATGTTGTGTTGAGTATGTCAAATTTTCTGTTCTTGTTAATGGCAGTGCTACATGCTTCTTCACAAGTAAAAAGGGGATCGTGCAAGGTGACCCAATTTCTCCCTTCTTATTCTTGCTGGTTGGTGAAGCTCTTAATTTCATGATCAAAAGAGCTCAAGAACAAGGCTTAATCTCTAGCTTTCAAGTTAAACCTACTGGCTTGACTATTAGTCATTTGCAATTTGCAGATGACACTTTAATCTTTTTAGATGCAGATGTTGAGCAGGTTAAAAACTTAAGAATTCTGCTTCTTTCCTTTGAAATGCTTACTGGCCTGAAAATCAACTTTGCAAAGAGTCAGCTTTATGGAGTTGGGTTTGATGGTGATCTGGCCATTTCTCTTCTATCCTAGGCTACTATAGTGGTTGTTTACCAACTACTTATATTGGTTTACCACTTGGTGATAGATGTGGTGGTGTTGCTAAATGGGATAAGATTATAGAAAAGTTCATTCTTAAACTGGCAGGTTGGAAAAACCACTTCTTTCGAGAGCTGGAAAGATAATACTTATTAATAGTGTTTTAGCAAGTCTTGCAGTGTATTACATGTCTCTTTTTGAAATGCCAAGCTCAGTGGTTATGAAGATTGAAAATATAATGAAAGATTTCTTATGGCATGATAACAAAGGAAGAAAGAAGTTTCATCTGGTTAAATGGGCAGCTTTACGGTTGGTGGTTTGGGAATCAAAAATCTTAAAAATGTTAATCATGCTCCGCTTACAAAATGGAAACAAAGCTAAATGGTGTCGACATTTTATACATCATGGGATTGGAGGATATAGGCTACAGTAGATTTCTTACTAACTAAAGAGTCCACTCACGTTTTTGGACTTGGTTGGGGCTACTAATTTAGCCCGAGTTCTAAGCCTTATTTCGGTTTTTTGCGTACATTTTGTGAATATGCTAATTAGTGGACACTTGGTCTAGTTCTGTAGTTCACCTAGTTTATTATTTTGGGCTTGGAGCAGACTTAACACACAAGACCATTTCAGATGCGATAATGCGGCAACATTCGTGACCGTGCAAAATTGGGGTGTCTACAGTCGCCCCTTTTTGGCAGAGGTTTGCGTGCAACTGAATGCCAAAGACATACACACCTATTTTGCACCTTAACACGATTAAAAATATTTTGTTGGATTCCTCATTTATAAATTATCCGGGATTACACTAGAAAGTTCACCCGAATTATTTCTAAGTATTTTGATTTTGCACTAGTACATTTCCTCGTGATAGGGATCACGACGAGTCGGTACTTGTGCATTCCAGCTATAGCGAAACAAAGGCGGCTCTTTATTTATTTACAATGATTCACAATGCTACACCATATCGATTGCAATGTCTGAGTATAATCTCCTCAATCTTAACGACTTTGTTCAAAATGATTTCATCATCCCTGGTCCTTGTTACGATCCATCACTTTCACTTCCTCTTTGAGCTTTACGTCCAAAATCTGGGGAAACCCTGTAATTGATGACCTTTCAAAAGAGCTATTAGTAGCACATGTTCCTAATAAATGCTATATATTATTATTTTCTTTTACTAAGAAAACAAATCCTAGAAAATAATTTTCAAAAACAAAAGGTGAAAAACAAAATACTCAATATATACAAAGGTTTAAGAATCCTGACCTGCCACGTGTCTGATAGATGCCACCAAAAATATTACCATCCCCATCTAAATTTTCAAATTTGTCGATCCTCCCAGCTATCTCCCAACTATAATTAACTTTATCAATTGGCTTCAAACTGTAAAAATGATTCATGATCTTGCTGCTCTCCAGGGATGCCATTCGATGCTTCAAATTCTTCAATTTCTCCTCGACTCTTCTTTTCCTCCATCTCTTTTATTAAGTGCTACTCAATTTTCCCAAGTGGCTGTTTAATAACCATTTTTTTTCTTCTTCTTTTTTTTTTTCTTAAAAAAAAAAAGAATATTTATTAATATATATATATTTATATATATATTTATTTAAATCTATCCGTTTGGACGTCTGTTGCTCATAGAGCTTTAGGAGATGACATACAGGACTAATGATGACATACAAACTAACATATCTCTCTCTAAATTATTTACTTGAAAAAATCCGAACACTGTAATAAAAGACTGAAATGCTCTAATAACATGGGCCCAGTATGATGATGGCGGTGCCCATAGATTTTTTTTTTCCTCCTTCTTCTTCTTCTTCTGAAGAGCCTATTATAATGACGACTTTGCCCTGAAAATAATAATTCCTGATTTCTTTTTTTAACACCATAATAATTCCCGATTTTTTTTTTCTTGACTGACTAAAGGGGCCAAACATGATGACGACTCTGCCCCTAGTTATTTCCTACCTAATTTTCTTTAGAGAGAGAGATATTGGACTTCTAAAAATCTCCTTAAGTTTTATGAGCGTTCGCGCCCTTAGATAGATTTGAGCACTTACCTAGGTATGGTATTTCTTGGGTCGAGTAACACTTGGCCGGGCCCGGATCATGTTGGCTGCCCCACAAATGGTTGAACAATTCTTCTATTATGTATGATTCTTGGATCTTCTTGATATTCTGCCTGCTTCATCTTCTAGAACCATATGTCTGAAAAATCATTCATTACCTTGAACCTTATACTCGGAAAATCATTTATTGTCTTCTGATTAGTAGCTTTCTTGAACCTCATGCTTTGGGAAAATCATTTATTGCCTTGTGATTAATTGCTTTCTTGAACCTTCATTGGGAAAATCATTCACTTCCTTCGATAAATAGCTTCCTTGAACCTTCTACCGGAAAAATTATTCATTGTCTTGAACCTTCTGCTGGAAAAATCATTCATTGTCTTATGATTATTTGTTTTCTTGAACTTTATGCTAGGAATATCATTCTTTGCCTTCTGATTAGTTGCTCCATCATTTTTCAAATTTAGTAACACGGGATTCGTCGTCTTGCCTTTATTTGGTGGAAAAATATCATCTTCATGTGTTTTGAATCTCTCTTACTTCTTATCATTGGTCTTCCACATCCATTCTGGTCTTAACTGCAATGGTTTCTCTTCAATTAAGTTCACTACTTCTGTCTTCTGTATTGGCACATGCTTGCACTATATCCACATTTTGGTCGCATTCACCTACTTTCTCTGAGGTGTCCTTAAACGTTGATTTTCCTTGTTTTGATTGACAAACTTTACTTTTTTAGCCGGTTCAGGTTTTTCTTTTTGGTGGTTCCACAGTCCCCATGGTTTGCCACTATTCCAAAACACTTTATTTATACCAAGTATGTTGTTCTCCAAAATATTTTTCCTACAAACAAAATCTTTTTGGTTTTTTTTTGGTTTTTTTGGTTTTTTTTTGGATTTTTTGAAATATTGGAAATAAAAGACGACTTATTTACAAATTCAGGTGATGTACACTTAACCGGTCTAATTGACTCAACAGAATGAGTTAGGGACTTACCTAACTCAGCCTTTATTGTTCTTACCACTTTTTGTTCATCCTCTTGTCTTGTAGGCTTCAACCTGGGTGATGGTTGTATAGGTGGCATTGTATTTTTATCCCTGAGATGAGGTGGCTTGTAAATGAGTCTGTTTCTTGCTACATTTTGAACTTCATCACCACCCTCACTTTTGAACGGATCCACCCACCTAGACGAAGATTTATTCGTCGGACGTGCCAATCGTGCAAGATATCCGAGAGGTAGACTGGACTCGGAGGTGGTTGAACGGGATAAGAAAAGATCTCTGAAATATGAACAGGCCTGATGGGTGCTGCCCGCTTTGGTAGAAGGTCAGATATATGCACAGGCTCTGTTGGGAATTGGTTGGAATTTGGCACGTTCCTTGGTTGCTCAACTCCATAATAATCTGCCATTAATTCGGGCGTAAAAACAGACGATTAGTTGAATTAAATGAATTCACAGTTTCTACCTGATCCGCAAAGAGCTCACTAATGTGAACAGGTCGATTGACAGGAGATTCTTGCTTGTAGATTGAGTCGGCTAATTTTGTATGGTTTTCTGCCAAAACAAAATTGACCTTGGGTTCCCTTTGATGATAGGGTAATGGGTGATTTGTCTCTGCAAAATTCTTTTGAGGACGTCCATATCTTCCCTGATTCCAATTCTGGCTCCGCCCTTGGCATAGTCCTGTGGGTGATGCAATTACTGATGCAACTGGCACAATATTCACTTGATTTTCATCTGTAAATGTGGCCCTTCCGAAGTTATTCCCATTAGAGTCCTCCGGGTTGGTCAACCTTGTCATTCTGCCAGAGTCCAATGCATTTTCAATTTGTGATCCCACCTTCCATAAAGAGTGTAATGTTGGATGGTAAGATGATATCAGCCGGTTCCAATATTCATGGTTCAAACAATTCATTATAATATCTACCATCTTTTCTTCGGTTAATTTCTCATCGATCTCTAACGACTTAGTCCTCCAACGTGGAAAGAATTTTGTAAATACCTTGTTGGGTTCTTGTCTGACCGCCTCTAAGTGTTTGCGAGTAAACTGAATTTCAGGGACCAACATAAATTTTCTCACAAACATATTAACCATATCCTGCCAGGTCGAAACTAGACTTGGGTCTGTCTTCATCAGCCACTTTAAGGCCATACCGGTCAAACTTCTTTGGAACAAATGGACTAACAACCCATCATTAATACCTAATGGTTTTAAGTACCCAACATACATACAAATATGAATTTTCGAGCACCCAGTTCCATCATATCTATCCATATCCGGAAATTTGAAGCCAGAAGGTAAAGGAATATCGGGATAAGGATATATCCCATGTGTATCTACTGTACCCTCACCCATTTTCTGCAAGGTCCTTTCGATTTTTTTGAGCCTTTGGGATAATTTTCTTTCTCGTGTTGTGGTTGCTCCAAATTCTACAAAATTTTCCTCTTTGACTTCATCATCATTAATTCTATCATTGTCACCCATTTCAGACCCATCATTTTTCCCTAGAGTCTCAAAGAATAGTCCTAAGAGTCAACCTTTGGTTTTATCTTCGAGTTCAGCGAACTTAGTATCCAACATCTTTTGGAATTGTTCGCGTAACCAGGCCAATGCCCCAGTGTTTCCAGTCATTTCAGATTCTATGGTCATGTCCCTGTTTTCAAGGAAACAAAAGAATATATGGTAACACAAGGGTGCTTATGCCTCGGATTTTGTGCAATAATGAATGCAATTTACAATTAATGCAAGTGCATGCAGGTTTTACTAACTTTTGGGTAGGCTTGGGCTACCTTAGCAAAATATATTGTAGACGTTGCCAAAGGCTAATCTTTAGTACTAGGCTAAGGCTTGTGGTGTTCGACTGATAACGCCCAAAGGGTTCAGCTTTACTAACCACGGATTTTCCTAAGATCGGACTCCGGCCGATGCAAAATGAAAATGCAAGGTGAATGGGTGCGTGAAGTGTGTGTGTGCAACACCGAGTAGTGTCAAATCAAACCCCTAAAAATCCCAAATATGTTTCAAGTTAGATTCCAGTCCCCAGTGAAGTCGCCATTGTAGATACCGTCGAAATCCGTTAAGATCTCTAAAATATCTAAAATGGAAATACACTTGGAATTATTAATACGAAGCCGCCATCCAACTTAGGGAGTTGGGACCCAAAATAAGCACTGGTCCAATTAACAGAGTATGAGTCCGGGAATCAAGATACGGGCTAGGAAGGTGTAAGGCACCTAGCCCGTCCAATCCGAAGATCGGCCTCTACTTTATAATTTGGAAACTAGGGTTTGATCCATAAGACATATAATAAAAAAATGATAAAAATAAAAACTAAATTATTCAAAATTGGCCGTACCTAGCAAATGACTAACCTGATTACAAGAAGGGTTATTTAACGTTTGGCACCCAACAAATGTCCAACACCTAGCTTTGGTACCCAATATTTGAAATATTATCGGTTGGTACCTTGACCAGTTAGAGACCGTTAAATGAAACCATTGACTTACAAACTCTTACTTGAATGATTAAAATTAATTAAAAAATAAATAATAAAAATATTAATTACGAATCTGAGAGTGAATTCTCAGTGAGAACGGAAGGAGGTAGCCACATCGACGGTGGCACTAGGAGAAAATTTTTGTGTCTCATTGATTGATTTCTTTTTCTGATTTTGACTCCGACCCTTCATCTTAGAGGGTATTTCATGATTTTCCACAGATTTGCTCCCCATTTTTTCACTTCCTCCTCTTTTAGTTTGGATAGACCAGACCCTTCATCTAAGTTTTTTATATTCCAAATTCTTCTTCTATGCCGTGGAATTTGATCAAAACTACCCCACTTCCTTTCTACTTGGCATTAATCTTGCTGCTCCAACTCTTCTTGTTGGATCAATTCATACACCGGTATTGTTTTTCTTACAACATTTCACACTACAGAGAGCAAACAATGCACTTTAACTATTCGTGGAAAAGCCGCAAAAACTCATCACAAATTTTTTAGTCTACTGTCACTGTCAGAAAGCTGGTAATGGTTCTCTCCCTCTTTCTTGGTTATTAACCTGCTAGATCCTCATTTAGATTCTTCCACCATCTTCACCATTTCATTCCCCTTACTTCGATACATTTTTTTTCCATCCCACCCACCATTATTCAGAGGTAGAATCACACAATCATGCCTAAAACAGAATCACAGGATGGATCAATTGTCCAGTGCCCTTTTGAAAAATTTGATGGTTATCGCAGTGGTGTTGGTAGTAGAGGCCTGATGAGAAATTCCATTCTCAAACATCTACATGATAGGCACCTTACCTCTGAGGATGCAGATGCGAATATGGTCAACTAAACATGGAAAAGGCCTGATGAGAAAATCATTTTTCTTTTGATTTTAATTATTTAGGTAACTGCACGTTTGGTCAGCGTATTGACTTAACGGTCTATAACTGGTCAAGGTACCAACCGATAATATTTCAAATATTGGATACCAAAGCTAGGTATTGACATTTACTGGGTACCAAGCGTTAAATAACCCTTACAAGAACAAAATTATTATTATCGAAAAATGGCAATCAGATTACTATTATTATAGCAAGAAATACTAGGATCAATTAAATATCAATCTTGGTAAAGGGGCTAAGAATCGGTAGAGGGCGCTAAACCTAATAAGACAAAAAGGTCATTAGAAGTAAATTCAAGTGCCCCTTATTAAAAAAAAATGGAAATGACCAATTAACCCTTATTATTAATAATCAAGATTAGTGTTTGATAATCAAGATTAGTGTTTGATAATCAATTTTCACTTATAATAACTCTAAAATTAGATTTTTAGAGTTATAAAAAAATAAAAAATTATGTGATATTTGTGAAACCCTAGATTTTGATTCACTCAACCAAAATGAGTGATTCAAGTGGCAAATTAGAGGTGAGTGATCAAAATTAGTTCCCATTAGCTTTTTGTTGATCAAAATTATCTAAAATATGTAAAAAGATCAAATTTTTAAAATTTTCTCAAGAACATACTAAGGAAATAAGCTAGTTACCAACCGAATCGGTTCAATTTGGGGAAAACCCAATCGTAATACCGCCACGGTTGCTAGAAAATCTTGATACGAACCGTAACTAATTACTTACGGTTCATAAAAAAGAATCAAAACCAACCAGAACTAAACTACGGTTGGTAAGTCATCTATAGTTTCAACCGTACATCACTACTTCAAAATTCTTAACATTCGTGATGATATACTAAATTTTCATTAAGTTACCAACCGAACCTAGGTGCGGTTGGTAACTAAGGTTTCGTACCAACCGTACCTAAACCTAATTCTCAATTTTTTAAGGTACGGTTCGTATTTGAACTATTACCAACCGTATGTTCTTCAAAATATCCGATTACGGTTGGTAATTGAGTTATTACCAACCGTAACTCGCATAAACCCGAAATTTCAATTTCAATTTTCATACAAAACCCTAATTTTTGATACAAAATTAACTTAAATTCAACACGATAAACTAAACCCTAACCGGGTTTTTCCAAACATTTTTCAAATCGCCGATTAATCAAGACGATGAAATTTTGGTTTTAATGGAGGTTAGGATTGATGGAGGAGAAGAGAAGATGAAGAAGAAGATGAAAAAAAAAACTGATTTGATTTTTTTTTGATTCATTAGGTTAAAAAAAAAATTGATTTGATTTTGGTTGATTTAAGGTGAAAGGGTAATCTAGTCAATCTACATCCCTATAGGACACCCCCTAACCAATAAGAGGGACATTGCTATCACACTTGCCGCCCCTCTACCAATTCATGCCGCCCCTTTACCAAGATTGTTAAATATGGAACACAAATATTATTATCAAAAATATTAATCAATTATTATTCTAATCATCAACATGCTATATTATTAATTCCAAGACATGAAACACTTGATCCATAGCCTGTCAACAAAGTACCCAATATGTATAATAATCAAAATATTAGTTAACAGAACAACCTTTGGATTGAATTCAAACTAAGATGTGATGTTGGATGGATACTATCCTTTAACTCATAAAACCAACTGATCCCTTATCACGACAGATTCATATATATATATATATATAGTTCAAGTTAATTTATTGATCACCAGGGCACATAAAACATGCAAGTTTGGGTACTTGGAATTTTAGAAGTATCAAACATGAATGATCATTGAACTTTGGAACGAGCATACATTATGACTTTTCATAAAATCGCATTACAGAGACTAAAAGTATCGCACTACACCAAACCTGTTTTCCCAAAAGGGGCTCCAACTAATGTTACTTAGATCAATTATTAGAAAACCAACAATGTAATCACTGCCGCAAAATCGTGTCCTAGCTAGACGCCATAATGCACTAATATCATTCTTAACTCAGAATTTTCTCCCTTCCTCCTCCTTAGCTTTTCCTAGATTTTTCACCAAAATTTTTCCTCCTCTTTTGACATCAAAACTAGCTCCCTATTTATATTGTTTCTCCGTTAACCATAACCATTGGATTAATTAATCTTGATCAAACGACTCACATTAAAAAAAACCTAAATATCCTTACCAATTTAATCATTATTAATTCCATTGATTAAAGATCCTAATTATTATTTGATTTTATTTTCCAAAATGAACAAGGAAAGTTTGGAAACAAAGCTAAATGGTGTCTACAGTAGATTTCTTACTAACTAAAGAGTCCACCCACGTTTTTGGACTTGGTTAGGGCTACTAATTTAGCTCGAGTTCTAAGGCTTAGTTTGGTATTGCTGCAGCTTTTGTAAAAGCACTTTTCCGATGTGCGTTGTTGTGCTGTGCTGTGAGGAAAAAGCAGTTTGACGTTTGGTAAAATATTAACTAAAATTAAAGCTGATTAAAAAAGCAGTTAAAGTGTGTTTGGTAAAAAACATACATATCTTTGAAAATAGTTTTATTCGATTTTATTGGGTTTAAAATAATTAATCTTTTTTACTATTCAATATAAATATATATAACATTAAATTTACTAATTGTTACTATTATTATGATTTATTTAACCACTTTTTGATTATATACATATATATTAATTTTCAAACAAAAAATCAAACTAAAATTAATTAAATAATTATTTAATATTTGTTTTTATTTTTATCATTGATAAATGAAATGAAATGGTAAATGAAATAGAAATATTATTAATAATATTTAAAGACATAAGTTGTGGCCATTTCGCAGCTGCCATTCGAGTGCTTTCTTCGTCTGGATTAGCTCCGCGCAACGAGAACACATACCTTGAATTGCTTGACAAGCATCCACCTGCGCCTCCCCCATCGGTTCCTAGTGATGACGCCATCTTCGACCCAATAACAGTGGACTCTAGGGCTGTCTTAAGGGCTGTCAAGAGCTTCCCCAAAGGTACTTCATGCGGCCGAGATGGTTTGCGTGCTCAACATCTAGTTGATGCGATTAGTGGTGCAGCTGCTGCCATTGCTGACGATTTACTCGTTTCGATCACGGGAGTTGTCAATCTTTGGTTGGCTGGGAGATGCCCTGCGGTTTTGGGAGAGTTTATCGCCGATTGCTCCTTTAACTCCATTACTTAAACTCCGGAGGTGGTATTAGGCCCATTGCGTTGGTACAAAGTGTGGCGTAGATTGGTCTCGAAGGTGGCTGCTGTCTCAGTTGGGAAGGACATGTCATCTTATTTGGGTGATTACCAATTCGGGGTTGGGATTCCTGCTGGTGGGGAAAGCATTTTACACGCTGTAAATCGCTTACTGGAGTTGAATGGTCACTCAGACAAAATGTCAATGTTGCTCATTGACTTTTCCAATGCTTTTAACATGGTGAGTAGATCGCAACTTATCAAGGAGGTCCGCCTTCATTGTCCAGGTATTTCTCGCTGGGTGGAATTTTGTTACTTGAGGCCTGCCAAACTCTATTATGACCATTATATTTTGTCCTCTGCTCTTGGTGTTCAACAAGGTGACCCTCTCGGTCCCTTGCTTTTTGCTTTGACACTTCACCCACTGGTGAAAACTATTGCTTCTCGGTGCAAACTGGACTTGCATGCTTGGTACTTGGATGATGGTACGATTATTGGTGACACATTAGAGGTTGCTAAGGCTCTGAGCATAATCGAAACTGAAGGACCAGGCAGAGGCTTACATCTTAATGTTAAGAAAACTGAAGTCTTTTGGCCTTCTTCTGATCCCAGAAGCACTGATGATGGTGTTTTCCCAGCGGATATTGGTAGACCTTCTAATGGCGTTAAACTGTTGGGTGGACCGGTGAGTTTAGATTTGAACTTTATAAGCGATATGATGTTGAACAGGGTGAATAAGACTGTTCAATTGATGTCTGCAATCAAGAAACTCAAAGACCCTCAAAGTGAGATGCTTTTACTTCGCAATTGCACTGGAGTTTCTAGATTATATTTTGCAATGCGTACTACCAATCCTGCAGCCCTGCAATCAGCCACTGCCTTATTTGACGATCACTTACTTAAGTATCTAAGACTTCTTATCACGGGTGATGGTGCGGTTTGGTCCTCTACAACGCAGCCGACTAGCTACCTTGCCTATCAAAGATGGTGGACTTGGTATTTACACCATGGTCGACACTAGCGCCTATTGTTACCTTGCCTCTCGAGTCGACTATTTCGGTGCAAAAGGTGATTCTTGGTAATTCATTCTCAACTCGACAAGGGCTCGCTTATCGCTTTGCGCTCCAGAATTTTATTCATGTATGTGGCTTGCCTTCTACATACTGTGTCGATGATACTGCCCCCCTCTCCATGCACTCCCTGGCAGTCACTTATTTTGATGCAGTTAAGAAGCAAATCCCAGACTAATTTTCTATGTCTGCAAGAGATTCCATCCTGTGGCAGTGCAACCGGGTCAAGCATGCACAAGATTATTTATTGGCTATACCCATCATCGGGCTTAACCAAAGGTCTTGGACCTAGACACTTTAGAGCCGTGCTTTGTTACCGTCTTGGTATTCCTTTGTTTGGCGAGAATGACTTATGCTCAAGTTGTAACAAATCCATGGACATCTTCGGAGATCACGCGCTTTATTGTGCTAAGGATATAGGCCCTAAGTTTCGACATGATTTTGTTCGTGATGTAATCACTGATATTTGTTACAAAGCTAGTGTGTCTCAGGCGTAAGGAAGTCTCGTTGGGTTTTCTGACGGATGATGACAAAGAGTTGAAGCCTGCTGATATCCTTGTGCTTAACTGGGAAAATGGAAAGGATGTTTGTATGGATGTCACTGGTGTCTCGCCCTTCACAGGTGATGGTATTCGCTCTTTCGTCCCTGGGAAAGCCATAGCTAATGCGGTCTCACGTAAACACTCTAAGTATTTGGACAAGTGTGTTACACATGGCCACGGATTGGGGGTTCTAGCCTTCACTACTCTAGGTGAGTTAGGTGAGGATACTTTGTGTTTTTTCAAGCGTCTGAAAAATTGTTTAGTTAATAATGACGCTAGTAGTGGTAGCGGTAGTTTTATTTTTCATAGATTAGGTATTGCTATCCAAAAAGGTGTTGGAGCCCAGCTTGTTGCTAGGCTACCGACTAAAAGCTTTGTATAATATTTTCATCTTTAAAGACTAAAATATAAGAAAAAAAAATGATTGTATATAAGTTTAAGGGTAACTTTTGTCATTTATAAAATAAAATAGGGACAAAAACGATAAATCAAGTATTAAATCTAGGTGGGACCAAAGCTTATGCTTTTGTAGCTTTTAAAAGCTCCTCCTCCCTAGCTTTTGAAAATTAAGGAATTTGGGAAGTGCTTTGGGTAAAAAGCACTTTGATTTTTTTTTACCAAACACCAATTTAAAAAATTATTGACATATATAGATTTTGAAAGTGTTTTTGGAAAAATAAAAGCATTACCAAACCCAGCCTAAGCCTTATTTCGGTTTTTGGGTACATTTTGTGAATATGCTAATTAGTGGACACTTAGTCTAGTTCACCTAATTTATTATTTTGGGCTTGGAGCATACTTAACACACAGGACCATTTCGGATACGATAATGCGGCAACATTTGTGACCTTGCAAAATTGGGGTGTCTACAACGTATCCCAGAAAAAGTTACAATGGATCATCGTCTTTGCTTTTGCTTTGTATTATTGTCATCCATCTCACTTGAATTCAAAGCCTCCATCTCTGTCGTTACATATAAAAAATGGGAAAGATAGGGACAACTCGTATGTCAAGCTCTACCTCCAAAAAAGAAACAACATCACAACAACAACTACCTTACACCAATTTCCACCTGAGAATTTGTCAAACCTTATTCCACAGACTTCTCTTTCTTTTTTTAAGGTTCTGTTTATGGGTGAAAACTACTCCTGCAGAATTTGGTAATTTGGGGTGTGGATGAGGAATGAATTTAAACCTTTAAACAAATGCACTGCGCGGTGAGTGCTTGTAGATTCGAGAGATCAATCACGTGCAAGTCCGGCCTAAACCAAGAAATGGCCGTTCCAGACTTGTTTCGGTCACAAAGTGAAGGAGATGGGGTTGATCTTAGGGAGGGAAGAGAAGAAGGTGTTGAGATTGTGAAGGTGTTGGCTTGCTTATGACTTGGAACAGAAGATGAGCATGGGCTTGCGGTTGATGCAAGCGTGCTCTGGGTGTTTGAATACGATTTTTGTATTAACACTTGATTTTCTCGTCTCGTCCGAACTTGTGTTGTTGTTTGAAATAGGGCGGAGAACCTATGTATACAAGTCATTGAGCCTCATTCACGTCTCTCGTGGGAAGTGGAGGAAGTGGAGTGATGGAGTAGTGGAGTTGTGCGTCGACCGGTCTTGCCCACTTCTCCTGTTCATCTCTAACCGTCCATGACTTCCTAACACGTTCTTGTGATGGCGCGTTGCACGCTGCACGCTGTAAACCGCCAGACCAATACCCCAATATGTATCCCCCAGTTTGTGACATGATTGATGTCTGGAATATGTATCGTGGATCCACGAAAGATAGCACGTAATCTGAATTGAATAACGCAAGTCGAAAGTCGATACTTGTGAAGTATCGTGTGTATTTTATGTGTACCGCATTGCGGTGTGGTAAAGTGATGGGTAATGACTCCTCACTAACCAAATAACTCCCGACCAGGGTTATATAACCAAGTCGGGTGAAGTTTAACGGATGAGATGATGTTTGAGACACTCATCCGTGACCGTTAATGAATACTAGGGTTTTTGAAGAGGTGTGCAAGCATCACTCTTCAGATTGGTCAAAACCAAGCATGGGAAGGATTTGGAGAGGACCGACCATACATGCGTGTTGACGGCATGATGGTGTAGGCGCCTGTATTCCGTTCCCTCATGAAAGCGCGATCCGGGCCACTCAATTTGACCGGCAAAGAGGAGTGGTTGAGATCGGTTTGCGGCGAAAATCTCTTACCGCAAAGAAATTGGTAACCGCGTGATATTCCCGCACACGTTCCAAGACAACCATCCTTGGTCGGTCTTGGTCTGGCCACTCTAGCGTGTAGGTGGTAGGTTGGTGTTCACGCCCATGTCTCACCGTCCCATGAAAACGTGATCTAAGCCACTCAATTCATCCGGTGAAGTTGAGTGGTCAAGATTAGTTTGCAATGGGGAGGTGTAACCACACAAGTTTGACGGGCGTTTTGGGGTTAACGAGGCATGATATGCCTTGGCCGACCGCATGAGGAGGTAGATGGGCCCACGGTGGTCATCTTTGGTATAATAGGACCCGCTTAATCTAATCTGTGACCCTCCATTCGTGCCGGAGAAGATGGACGCGCGTGATGGCTTGAACCCTAATTTTGGCTTTCAAAGCCGTGCGACCATGCTCTTTTAGGCGGGACGAATTTGTTGTGACCAATCATGGTTGGTTTTGACCGATTGGTCAAGTGTGTAGGCGGTCACATGGTGATTGTGTCGACATGCTCCAGGCCCTTTGAGTCTACATCTACACCCTCCATCTATACCTGCGAAGATGGATGGTTGAGACCGTTTTGCGGCACATGTAATATGCCGCAAACCCTAATTTAGGTTTTTCCGTCCATAATGCTTGGTATGGACGATTTCTTGGCAAGCGAAGGCCAATGGTCGACCATGCGGGGTCGGCTGTGTGTATTCCATACCTGCTTGGGGGTGATGGAATTGATCTGGGGTCATCCAATCATGCTTGTGGAGTTGGATGATCTGCGATCGAATCATATCCCACGATATGGTCGATGCCGAATGCTCAATCGGGCTAGTATAACACACCGAGAGGGGCTCAATCGGGCTAGTATAACACATCGAGAGGGCTCGGGCTAGTATAACACACCGAGAATCGGCTGTACGGGTATTTCGTACATGGTTTCATTATAGTGCTTGGAGGTTCGTGTTACTCTGTAAGAGTAACACTCGGTCGTCATGCCACACCGATAATGAGTACTTTGGAAATACAAGGCTGATATGAAATTCACGGAAGGGATTGTTGCCACATGCTCCAACCTGGAGGAATTTCATGTATTCACGTAATGGGATTGTTGCTACATGCTCCATTCTTGGTGAATTAAGTGAGGGAGTATCCAACACTTTATAAATGGCTTTATCTTTTACAAGATGTCAGCGCATGAGTTTTCCGGTTATTTACAAATTTAACCTTAAACGAAAATCCACCATCAACAGGTTCAAAACCATAATAAAAGAAAAACCTATTGTCATTTCTTCATCCTTACAGTCTGTAAACTCTATCAGGATAGTACTAAGAATAGATTCCTCTCTATCCACCTTCATGTTATATTCTTTACCTGTACTTCTCTCCCCAATCTATCTCTATTCATACATATCCAGTCCATATATCAAATGGATCTCCCTAATTTGCCAGATACCTCTCAAACGATAAATCAAGAAATTCAAAACCTTTCAGCTCAAATGGCTGAGAAACTAACTTTACCATCTACACTTTCTGAACCAGTATTCATCGATAAAACTGTCATTCTAGCTGAGTCTGATACCAATTGGAAATGGTATATGGTGGCTTATTTATGCTGTGAAACCCTTGTTCCTACTTCTTCAATTCGCTACTACATCTGTAACCAATGGCTCTTTCTCAATCACCTACCGTTACAACCTTTAGTGGATTATGCAACAAAGTTCTCATTCAGTTCTTAGCTGAAGATGATTTCAACAGAATTAATTCACAGAGGCCTTGGTTTGTCTGTGGGTATCTAATGGTGCTAAAAATTGTTCCACCAACAAGTTGACCAACAAATTATCAACTCTCATTCACTGAAGAACTCATGTGGTTTATCCTATGCAATATTCCAAAAGAATGTATTGAATTTGAGGATCTTCAAAAACTTACTTTCAAGATGGAAGAACTCATTCAAGCTCAAGACCCATATGAAAATCATCCTTTAATGAAGAATGTTAAAGTTTGTGTCAGAATTCCGGTTCAGAAAGCTTTACCATTAGGCATTCCCTTGTTTCCTAGTGGAAGAACTCAACCTTTCCTTATATAATGCAGATACCTCAAAGTTCCAAGATATTTCAGCTCTTCATGTTGTGTTCTTGATCATAAAGATGTTAACTATCCTGCCAGGAAATTGAAACAGAAAGCTATTAAGGAAGCTTCTTCTTATAAAAACAAATATACTCTTCCTGCAGTCTCAAGGCTCATGATGTCACCATTATCAGTAAACAAACAACATGTTCCTACTTCTAATGCAGTAAATGATACTATTATGCAACAAACTGAGATTATGCCGGATACTCAAGTCGATCCTACCATTGCTCATATATGCGACAAAAGAAAAGCTAAGGATAATGTTTACAACATTGAGAATACTGCTCAAAAGGGTTTATCAAATATGTTTCATATGGGTCCTTTTGTCAACAGATACCCAGCTTTGAAGATTTTCGATGTTGGTCCGATTCAGCAAAACTCGACTCAACAAAACAATGGGTTACCAATTATTTTCAAACAAGTCACCACTTAGAATGTTACTGTTGAAGCTTCTATCCTTGGGTCTGAATCGGTTATAAATGGTTCGATTCGAACTTTTAACTCTTCAAGAAGATTTAAAACTGCTGCTGTCCCGAGTCAAACACTAATTATCACTAGAGGAACTCTCATTTTTGCTGAGAATGATGCTCTATCAAATCTCAAAAGGAAGATAAACCCTAGAGATGATCTGAGAAAACGTACAAGAGCAAATTCTTCTACTTTAGCTAGCATAGTTGTTATCCCAGAAGAACAGGATACTACTGAACCTGACTATGCTCAACTTTCCCCCCCAATCACCAAATTGGGGGATTTACCTGCTATCAATTTCTCAAATTGTTTTCTCAACACCCAGCCTTTAATTGATTCCTATGGAAGCTATAATGTACGTACCTTATGATACTTCCCCAAACAACAATGGTGTCCGCAATAATTCTCATCACAATGCTGCTACTTCTAATCTCAATTATTCCCAAGATACTTCTCAAAGGGGTGATATGACCAGTGCTCCTCTTGGTGGTGGGTTGGATTCCACCACTCAGGTAAACTCAACTCCTTCACCCCCTTTAAATGACCCTATTAATTATGCTATCCCTATAAATCATTTTCCTGTCAGTAATGTCAATATGCTAGTTTGGAACATTAGAGGTTTGGGTAAGAAAACAACTAATAAGGAACTTAGTTTGCTATGTAGAAATGTCAATCCTAATATCATTTTCCTATTGGAAACCAAAATGAACAAAGATCTGGCGGCTAGAAAATAAAAAAACATAGGCTTCCCTTGTACCTTTAGTGTTTCTAGTATTTGAAGAATTGGTGGTCTAGTCTTGGCCTGGAAGAAGGAAATTCAACTCAACATCATATCCTCAAGCATGAGGGGCATCTATGTCACATCTACAGACATTATTCATTCCAAAACTTGTCACATCCATTTTATGTATGGTGAACCTAATAGTAGTTTGAGGCATGCCTTTTGGGAACAACAATGTCAACTGTCCCATGCTCCTTTAGATGAACCAGTTTTTTTTGTAGGTGTTTTAATGCTCTATTAGGAACTGAGGATAAGAATGGTGGTCTAGAGGTTGATGACTCTGATTTCTCAAATCTTAGAAACTTTTGTTCTGTGTTTAACTTACATGATCCTGGTTTTTCTAGTCCTAGATTTACTTAGTCTAATATGCAACAGGGTCCTGATTTAATTCTTGAAAGATTAGATAGATGCCTCATAAACCAGCCTGCTGAGGATTTATGCCCTAAACTTTGTGTGTAAACAATCTACCTAGAGACTCTTCTGATCACTGCCCCATGCATATAGGTTTCAATTATGAGGATGTTTGTATGCCTAAACCTTTCCATTTTATGGCTATGTGGATTGAAGATCCTACCTGTAGAGATATAATTGCCAACTATTGGACGATTAATGTTGTTGGTTCTCCTGCCTATAAACTAAAAGATAAGGTTTTAAGTACCAAGAGATGTGTAAGGGTTTCTTCTGGTAATATTCAAACTAATATATCTACAATCAGAAAAGATTTGGCTGATATTCAGATTTCTAATCCAACTGACTCTAGCACTACCTCGAGACTCAAAGCTAGATTGGAATATCTTTACAATTTAGAGGAACTTTATTGGAAGGATAAATCTAAAGAGGTATGCTCATGGAAGGTGACAGAAATTCACCCTATTTCCATAGAGTTACTCTCTTTAGGAGGAAAAGAAATGCCATTAGTTGGATTAAGGATTCCTCAAATACTATTCTAATTGATAGAGATAGTATTGAAACTTCCTTTATTAATTATTTCAAAAACCCGTATTCCTCTCACCCTCAGCAATTTCAAGACGAAATCCTTCTTGATCTCCTTGTTAAATTTTCAGCTGAACTTGCCTCTTACTTATGAGGAAATCAAGAATGTTGTTTTTCAAATGGGGGGAAAAGGCTCCTGGCCCTGATGGTTTTACAAGTTTTTTCTATCAGAAATACTGGGATATTGTAGGGGAGGCTGTCATTGACATGACTCAAACTTGCTTTAGAACAGGGCATATTGCTAAAGTCTTTAATCATACCAATATTTCTCTTATCCCTAAAGTTCCTCTTGCAGAACTTGTGTCTCGGTATAGACCTATAGGGCTTTGCAATTTCATTTACAAAATTCTTTCAAAAACTCTTGCTAATAGACTTAAACCTTTAATGAATAACATAATTTCCCAAAATCAAAGTGCCTTCATTCCTAAGAGGAGTATTTCTGATAATATTCTACTAGCTAATGAGGCTATATTTACTGTCAATCATAATGACAAATTTGAAGGCATTGCTGCCATTAAACTTGATATGTCCAAAGCCTATGATAAGTTAGAATGGTCCTTTCTTGAAAGTGTCTTGACTAGATTAGGTCTCTCTAACCACCGAATTAAACTCATAAACTAGTGTGTTTCTACAGTTTCCTACTCCGTCCCCCTCAATGGTAGCCCTACTGGGTTTTTTCAACCTGAAAGAGGTTTGAGACAAGGGGATCCATTATCCCCCTATCTTTATATCATTTGTTCAGAATCTCTTTGTTCTTAAATTGACAGTCTTCTAAAGAAAGGAATTTTGGAAGGCATCAAAGTGTGTAAAGATGCTCCGGAAATGACACATTTGCTGTTTGTTGATGATTCCCTTTAGTTTTCTAAAGCTACTGTTCAAAACTTTCAAATTATCAAAGACTACCTTTAAAAATATTGCTTGGCCTCTGGCCAAGAAATCAATTTTGATAAGTCTAGTATCTTATTTAGTAGAAGAATTCATGAACACATGAAAGATCAACTTGCTAACATTCTAGAGATTAAGAACAGGGATTTAGGAGGAAAATATCTTGGCACTCCCACTGTCTTTCAAGCTTCAAAAATTCAAACCCATATGGGTATTCTCCAAGCTGTGGATGCCAGAATTTCAATCTGGGTACATAAGCTCCTGTCTCAAGCTGCTAGAACTACTTTGAT
The DNA here is from genome assembly GCA_023531295.1 of Papaver armeniacum. Classification (NCBI taxonomy): domain Eukaryota; kingdom Viridiplantae; phylum Streptophyta; class Magnoliopsida; order Ranunculales; family Papaveraceae; genus Papaver; species Papaver armeniacum. The sequence continues at coordinate 309,343 of JAJJWW010006616.1, read as the reverse complement.
TAAACACATTGGTCAAGCCATCCCCCTCTTTCAAATGAGATCTTTCCTCATCCCAAAACATCTTTGTAAACAAATGGATTCTCATCTTTGTAAATTCTGGTGGGGAGAGACTTTAGATTCTGAAGATAGGAAACTGCATCTGCTAGGGTGGGACATTTTGTGCTCCCCAAGGCAGTAGGTGGTATGGGATTTAGAAAGGCTGATTTAAATAACCTAGCTATGCTGGCTAGGAATGCTTGGAGAATTCTAGAAAATCCAAAATATATGCAAGCCATTGTTCTTAAAGCCAAATACTTTCCTAGAACTGATTTCTTGAATGCCAATGCACTAGTAAATGCTCTTGGACTTGGAAGTGTTTGCATGCTATAAAAGAACTCATTAAGCCTTTCATCTCCTGGATTGTTGGGGATGGTAATTTCATTGTCCCATGGTGTGACAAATGGATCCCCACTTTGGGTACTGCCACACCTAACCCTTTAGTCCCACCTGACCTAACATTAAAGTCTCTTATTTCATTGATCCTTATACCAGAACTTGGAATATGTCTAGATTAAACACTCACTTTGATAATGCTTCATTAGGAAGATTATCACTATTTCCTTGACCAGTTATGCACTCTGACGGGGAGGGCTTGAGAACTTTCAAAGAATGGCAAGTTTTCTTCAAAATCTTCCTACTTGGGACTCAGAGGACTTAGGCCATCCCCTTGTAAAAATCTTTGGATGCGTATTTTGAAAATTAGGGTTCCTTACAGAATCCAAGTATTCACATGGAAAGCTGCTAGAAACTGAAAAAGCGGGGGTCTAATAACCACACCCAATATTTCGCTTAGCAATCTGTATGGAAAAACTCCAATATACTTTCTAGAGAATCAACTAGACAGTCAGATTCAATCTAGATAAAAGTACATCAACGAGTTTATATCTCAATCTCTCGATTTGATCTTTACTCAAGCAAATAGAAATCTGCGAGTCTTTATCAAAGAGAGATAACTTGGATGGTACCAAAGACCAATATCCAAGTGTCAATCAATTATAATCAACAACCAAAAGGTCGGATATTCTAATTGATTGAACAACGCACAACCTGTGATATTTCAATTATATAAACAAATATAATGCGGAATAGAAATAACACAGACACCAGAATTTTGTTAACGAGGAAACCGCAAATGCAGAAAAACCTCGGGACCTAGTCCAGATTGAACACACATTGTATTAAGCCGCTACAGATTCTAGCCTACTCCAAATTAACTTCGGTCTCGACTGTAGTTGAACCCCAATCAATCTCACACTGATCCAAGGTACAGTTATGCTCCTACGCCTCTGATCCCAGCAGGATGCTACGTACTTGATTTCCTTAGATGATCTCACCCACAACTAAGAGTTGCTACGACCCAAAGTTGAAGACTTTAATAAACAAATCTGTATCACACAGAAAAGTCTATAATAATAGATAAATCCGTCTCCCACGAATAAGCCTATGAGTTTTGTTCCTTCTTTTGATAAATCAAGGTGAACATGAACCAATCAATAACCCGGACTTATATTCCCGAAGAACATCCTAGTATTATTGATCACCTCACAATAATCTTAATCAACGCAGCGAAAAAAGATATTGTGGAATCACAAACGATGAGACGAAGTGTTTGTGATTTCTTTTCTATCTTGCCTATCGGAGATATAAATCTCAAGCCATGTATGTCAATTGTAGTCGTACGATAGAAACAGCAAGATCAGATCACACAACTACAAGAAAAGTAGTATCGGTCTGGCTTCACAATCCCAATGAAGTTTTTAAGTCGTTAACCTGGTTTTAGAAGAAGAAAACCAAAGGTTAAAGGAGAATCGACTCTATCTTAGCATACTAGTATGACACGTAAAGTGTGGAGATTATGTTTCCCAGTCGCTAGAGTTCTCCCTTATATAGTCTTTCAAATCAGGGTTTGCAATCAATGTTAGCTTAGTAACAAACCATTCAATATTCACCGTTAGATGAAAACCTGATTAGATTCAAGCTAATATTTCTCTACCGTTGGATCGAAAACTTAGCTTGTTACACACAAACGAAATGTTCAATTTTCGGTTTATGAACCGTACCTAAACATTAACATTTGTTGGTTCAACAATAGTCAACCAAATGGTTAGCCATATGATCACTCTCATATCAACCATATTCTTCTTCACCATAACTAGTTCAAATGACTCAAACGAACTAGTTAGAGAGTTGTTCAATTGCTTAGATCTTATGTAACTACACAAGACACAATCAAAGCAAAAATGGTTTGATTCACTCGAATCGGTTCATGAACTTTATAGCCACGGTTTGCAAAAGCATTCCTTAGTTTAAATAAACATTAATTCAAGAACAACCGGTTTTAGATATAACCTACTCAAGTTCACGGACTGGGTTCACGGACTTAAGCTCATGGAAGGAGTACACAAACTCCAACAGAAATTCTCGGGTGAGAACTTTCGCCAGTTTGCAGACTGAGTTCGCGGACTTTGTCTTGCGCCACTTCCATTTCTCTTGATCAACAAAGTTCGCAAACTTTGGTTCAAGGAATAAGGACTTATACATATATGTGTTTCCACAACAATGCTTATATCCTACCAATGGTTATGTAATCTAAACTCTCATTTAAATCATTGAAACATTCTTAGAGAACATTATATAGCCGTTATTCGCAGACCATTTTTCGTCAGAGCAATTTCCAAAGTGATTGAAACATATCATGACTTTTGTCACTAGGTAAAGATGAATTCGGTTAAAGCGAAAGCTTACCAACACATATTTCGAGAAATAGATAGGCGAGTTAAACTCGGCTCGAAATAGCAAATGTGTATAATGAAAGTCTATACGTCTAAACGACTTTTGTCTCAATAGTAAGAGATAGAGTAAATAGACTTTTGAGTGACAGATAAGTTCAAGTCTCCACATACCTTTTAGTCGATGAAGTTCCACCGGTTCCTCGAGTAGTCCTTCGTCTTGTATGATGATTGCCATGGAGTTCTTGAGATCAGCTACACTTTCTATCCTAGTCCGAGACCTTTAGCTACATAGGCTAGAAATCAAGACTTATAGTTTTGATCACTAACATTGACAAAAACATGCTTGAGATAGCAACTCATGCGAGTTAGACCGAGAAATTCTCTAACAATCTCCCCCTTTGTCAATTATAGTGGCAAAACTATTAATACATATGGAATACAAAAACTAAATAAATTAACTTTTGTAGCTCCTATTCCACATGTCTAATCTTCAACATTACTCGAAATCTTCGTCACTTCCAAGTACTCCAATGATACCAAAGGTTGTAAGTTTAGCATCATCGTTGTTGAAAATCCGTAGCTATAACAATAATAAAACAAGAGTTCTCAATCATTGTTATACAGTGTCATAGTATCATTACACAGCGTTAAAGTTCAATTGTATCACAACTTCAACAACAATACTATGGTGATATGTATCACTCCCCCTTAGTCAGTACTCCATCTCACATGGAAACCACTCCCCCTTACATAATGATCCAAAAACCATATGTATTTGTAGTGTGAACTACATATTAATTCTCCCCCTTTTTGTCAATAAAATTGGCAAAGGTACAAGAACGGGATCCTAATGAAATTTCCGAAAGAGACGTTTCATGACCAAAAGAAAGAAACACACATCATCTTATTTAAATGCAATCATAAAGCCGAAGCTAAATGCATTCATCAAGGAGTTTTAAAAAGATACAAGATAACCCCTATAATATTACACAACCGCACTCCCCACAAAGATATGGCAATTAAGCGCAAGTTCAAAAAGAACTCTCCCCCATAATATGTCATTCCCGAAAGAACAACAAGAGCGACCTTAATTTCGAAAGAAAAGAAGGATTTCTTTGGACATAACAAATCACATACAAGTATGAATTTGAATCCAAAATACACAATTAAATTAACCACAAGAGAACATATGATTAATTTAATCGAAATACACAATCAAACTAATCACAAAGAGTAATCAATTTAACTGGCCATACTCACATAAGAGAATCTATGGAGAAATGACTAAGTTAATTATGAAAATAACCAACCCAATCAAAAGTGATCAAACATAAGAAAACTTATGGAGTCATAACTAAATAACCAAGCAAGATGATTAATTTAGTTCAATATACTCGTCATAAAGTACCTTATGGAACAAAAACAAATCTAATCATGAAAATAATCAACTTTGATTGTTTTAGTGCTCAACATAAGGCACATTACGGAGCCTCACATTAATACACAAAAATATGGATCAGGGAAGATCAATTACTGCGGAATACACAAGGATTCATTCTATTTTCCATCACAATTTGCACCATGACATACAATAGACATAATCGTTGAAAACAAAAGATTTTAACCTATCTTCCATCAATAATTGACAATATAGGCTTAACTTTTGTATTTGTCAAAAGTCCATTCATTCCTTTATCAATATAAGAATATCGACTTACGAAAGACTTTACTTTTGACAAGATATGGGACAATCATAGTTCACGGACGCAAACACACATATCCCATAAAGAATTGAAATATATAAAACCATAAAGATTAATACTGCAAAAATCATCTTCCAAACAAGTTTAGAATTTAAACCAATAAATCTAAAAACATGAAGATGAGAATGTTGGACATAGCTATGTGTAATCACAATGATGGCTATTCCAAACTCTAGTTATTCTTCTAACAAAAACAGAAAAATAGAAGATTTACTAGATGATATAAGAAAATCAGAGTTCGTTGAGAACCTCATATCTTTCAATGAATCCATCAAACAAGGTGTCACTGATTTCCTTTATTCTCTTGACCGTAGAAACACCATGTTCGTGAGTTAGAATACTAACTTTACGATTGTAGTTGCAGGAAATCCTACACTACACCCCTCACAAGAATCCACACAACTAAGCCATTGAAGATGAACAACTATGATTTTTATTGATTAATTCCTTGAATGTTTACAAGATAAAATGGAAAAGAGCTAAAGAAATTACAATCACTGCAAACTTTCTCTCTCTTAATGACTTGCCTAACACTCGGAAAAAGATCTCCCCCTCAACAGATTTGTTCAACTCTTTATATAGGGTAGTACATAGTGGATGACAGCTAAGCTGTCCTTTATTTTCGGGAATGACTTGCGAAATATCGCAAGTGTACAAATATATAATCTCGCAACTCTCCTAGATCTCGCTAGGTCTTCACATCTTTCTCGTGTTTTAGCCGTCGTCATTCATTGCGTCATTTATATTACTCATTTGCGACACTTTCGCAATGTCATCGTTTATTGATCTCGCGAAGTATTGATGTCGCGATATTCTGATCCTACATCTTGCCTCTTCTCATGTCTTCTCTGCGAAGAAGAGAATGTCATGAGAACTAGTATTTTTAAAATGCCGCAACTGTTCATATTTATCTGTTATGATCCCGTACTTTTACACAGAATTTTTACACATGTTTATTCTTCCACTCTTTTATTGACACGTCTCTTTCAACCGTTTTTTCTTGACCATTCACGTCTCCTTTCGCATTAAATGCATTTGTCTTCTCGAGAATTCGTCTCTATATATAGTTTTCTCACCCTCCTCTTCTTCTTTTTTACTTTCTCTCTACAATTTTTCTTCAATTCTCCTCCTCCGCAATTTACGTTTCTGCTACTGTAAATCTTCCTTTTCTTCTTTCTCTTGATCTTCAATTCTCTAATCATTCCCATATTCTGAGAATGGCTCCACCTGGTCGTAGATACGAAACCATTTTGGGTGAGACTCAAAAGAATTTACAAGAAAGAGGTTTCACCTTATCTACTATTCCCAATCAAGAATCTTCATCTATTCTTTCTGCAAAGTTGTTTACTGATCATCATTGTGATGATCAGAAAATCATAATCTCGCTAGGTCAACTCCTCGCAGGTCTTCCCATTCCTCTCTACAATCCCGAACTGCCCTTGTTCTATGAAATTCTTGCTCATGAGAAATTCTCGCGAGCTATTTATCAATTAAGTGGAGATTGCATCCGTCTAATGCTTGAATTCGCTAATCGTGGAGCTGGTAAGGGATCTGTATATCCTGATAACGTCAGAGGTCCTAAATTCGCAAACTTAGAGATAGTCGCTGAAAAGTACTCAGTAGAAAACTTTTTTGAAAATTATGAAGTGATAAATATGAAGAATGATAAATCTCGCTGGGGTGCTCGATTGAAAAGAAAAGAGAACGTTCCCGACGATAAGATACTCATGTTAGATATTGATTGGCACTCTGGCAAGAACAATGTTCCTCGCCATTCTAAAGACGACAAGTGGCGCGTTTTTCCACTATTTTTGAACGGACCTTACATTTTAGGTTCCAATGTACTCCCTGTGAATCTCGCAAATTATCATCCTTGGGTATTTAATTGGCACTGGAAAGCAAAAGAGGTATATTTCCTAACTTTTACTCATTTTACAATCTTCATTTCCTCTTATATCTAATCTTGCGAATTTTTCAGATCACCAAATTGAGAAAGAGTTACGAAAGAAATCCAAAGGCGAGCACTCTGGCGATACATCGTTCAATCACGGATGAAGTAAGAAATATTTTTCTTTATTATTTTTAACAATATTGTTGCCTCTGTTTCTTATCTTCATTCGTGTGCGAAGGTTGGCGTTGAAGAAAATGATATTTACAAGAAGCTGCGAAGGCTAAAGGCAAGAATAAAATTCCTCTTCGCAAGGATAAATCTTCTGCTCCATATTCTAAAAAACGGAAAATCCACTCCTCTTCTCACTCTGGTTCTCAATCTAGTGAGAACTCCGATGAAGATAATGATGATGTTGACACTTCTTTTGCGAAGGAAAATCATTCGATTGAATCTGCAATGGCGCAACTATCTAGTGTTTTCTCGATTCTATGCAAGGAATGGGAGATGATCGTTTTTCGCCATTTGCGAAGCTCTCGCAAATATCTCATGACGCCCTTTTGCTAAAGGATAATGATTCTTTTCGTGGAGTTTCCGAACAATGACTCCCGGTTTCTTAAATGCACTTAGTACCTTGGTATGTTCATATTTCTTTATTTCTGCGTGATTTCAATTATAAATCTTATCTTAACAATTTATTTATTTTCCTTTATAGTCTGGGAGAGCTTCCTTTGTTGTTGCCTCGGATCTCGAGAAAAGGCGCAATGATCTCGAAGAGAAAAACCTTCAGCTTAAGAAGAAGAACAAAGAATTGGAGGCTGAAATTGTTTCTCTTCGCAAGAGAGATAAAGAACTTGGAAATGAAACTGCTGCTCTTCGTGAAAAAATCAAACAATTGGAAGTTGAATCTTCTTCTCAGAAGGATAAAATATCTAGCCTTCAAAATGCTTATCAACAACTTTATGGTATAAAATTCTTCTCTTTTTCTTATTCTTATTTTGTCATTTACTTTTCTTTATCTGACTTATCATTTTCACAGACATTTATAACCTTTCTGAAGAAGCTATTCTTCTTCACTCATTTCCCGAGCCTATGGATAACGATGCTCTTCTTGCCCATCTCAATAATTCTCTAAATAGCTTTTCAAATGACAGAATCAAACATCTTTCTTTGAACGAACTTCAATCCAGATTTCGTCTCTTAGAAGCAGATCATAGATCTAGCTTAAGTTTAGCCAACCAAATGAAGCACCTTCATCTTAGTTCCCAAGAGAAAATTAGTATTTTAAGGAAGAAAGTTAGCGATCTTATAGATGATAAAGATCGCATTGCTAATCAAGGCGCTCAAGCATTAGCAGAATTTCAAAAAGCTCTTCTTGAAGTTCAAATTGAGCGTGATGAATCTATTCGTCAAAATACTGTTCTTAGCGAAAGAGAGAATCAAATTCGTTCTCTTTTTCTTATAAATAATGACGATGAATTCGCTTGGGCTGCGAAAGTTCTAGATAATGCCAGAAATAACTTAGGTGTTAACGTTAGCCTTCACGCTGATCATACTGCCTTGGTTAAAGACATGATTTCTGACAGAGAAGGTTGTTAATGGTTCTTCTTTATTTTATCGCTTCTTTTTTGTGAAATTGCTATTAAGTTACTAATCCATTATCATACGTTCGCAAAAGCTGAGAAGAGGTATCAAACAAGGATTGAAGAACTTGAATCTGAAAAAGAACAACTTGCAAAGGACCTCTCTCTTCGCAACGACAAGTATTCCAAGTTGAAGAAGCAACTACAAACTACTATAGAGAATTTCAATAATGATGTTGTTCGTTTTCGCAATCAAACTATTAAGACAGTTTGCGATGACCACAACATTCCTCTTTCTTCATATCCTTGTCTTCTTGATGAGGTTCCTGAAAATATGCCTTCCTTGGATGTCTCTGATAGTGATGCTAGCGAAGAAGAGGAGTCCGACAAAGAGTCTGATGAAAAAGAAGAATGAACTGAGAGATAGCTCCATTTTCCTTTTTCTCTTCTTGTGATATTCGTACATTTATCCTTCTAGCCTTCCATTTTTGTAATCTCTTACTGTAAATCTATCATATGAAAATAAATAACAAGATTTTACTCTAATCATTCCCATACTTGCCTCTGTTATTTATTTTCACATGAGAGATTAAATCGATAATCTTTAAATAATAATACTTCTTAATTTCGCAACTGATGTTGCTAACTCTTCACAAATAAATGAAGAAATATAGTCATTTTTGCAAGCTTATTTGCTTACTCAATTTCTTGTGTGGTCTTATTTTGCCTTCCTAGTTAAAGGTCTTATTTTTCCACCCCTCATTGCGACAAAATCGCAGGACGTATTTACATTTTCATGTAATGACCCATTGATCTTGCCTTATCATTTCTTTAGTATTGTTGCCTCTGCGGGATGTTTTTGTTGCGACAATATGACAGGCCTAAAAAATTCTCTCGAACTTAAAGCCCCATGACATTGCCGTCTTGCGACGAAATCGCAGGACGTCTTTACACTTTCATGTAAAGACCCATTGATCTCGTCTTAACCTCGCGTTAGTATTATTTCCTCTTCAGGATCATCGCACAAATATGACAAGCCTAAATTTTCTTGCGAAAATAGAGCCTCGTGACATTTGTGTCTTAAGACACTTATCAGCTCCCTAATGGAGGGTGCCGCCCTTATCATATCCCTGGTTGCCCCTTCAAGGAGGCGTACATCGGCCATACAAGACTAGCTCCTCCCATCCGGTCTTAACAACAACCAGTTATTTTCGCAGCCTCTTGTCCCTTATACCTATAGGGCTTATGGTTACGAGACTGCACCCTAAGTGGAGTTTTCTTCGGCCGAGTGCAGCATGTGCCAAGACTTGCCAAGAATGGCCGAGACTCTTCAAATTCCCCAGGCACTCTTGGCTCAACCGTGTACCTCGGAGCCTTGGTCATACACTGACTCCTTGGAAGAGACCCTCGGTCGTCCAACCAGGGTATAACCTTATATAGTTGGAAATCCAAGGTATCTCTCCCGGATGGGCTTTATTGACCCCAAATTTTCATGACTCAGGTTCCAGGGGCGGTGTAACCTTTTCCCTGAGCCATGTCAAGAGATACCCCCTTATATGACGCACTTTAGGTCTTACATTTGCCTCTTGCGAAATATCATTCGCGAACTAGGGTGTACGCCATAAAGGTTCGTCCCATTCACTCATTCTTTCATTTCTGTCAATTCGTTCAATCATTCATTGATTTTTGATTATTTCTTCTCATTATCTTGGCGAAATTATCGCATAGTCTTGCTTCGTTTTCTGCGATCTCGCTCTAATTATTTAACCAGATTTTCATATATTCTATCTCGCGAGACTTTCGCGTACTCCTTCTTCAATCGTCATATTATTTGTACTTTCGACATGTCTTTTTCCTTCAAAACAAAATTATTATTATATTTTTTTTTTACACAAATCTAAAGTCAATTATTCATTTCTTACACTTCTTACTTATGTTGCTCTCTGCTTCTTCATTTAAATTTCCTAATATTTCCTTCCCTTTTGCGAAACCATCGCAATTTCCAACTGTCTTTAGACATTGGTTTCGCAATGTATCTTCAGCTCTCACTTCTATTGCGTCCACCATCAGTATGCCCCTTCTTTGTGCTTCTTTAATGTTCTATTTCCAGTTATTCTTTTGAGCAGCCCTTTCCTCGCAAGATTCCACATCAACTTCATAGCTTTTTTCTTTTTTTTTTTTTTTTTTTTTTTTTTTTTGACTTTTGGATTAATAGATAACAAATTTACAAGAGATAGTTTACAAGAAAAGAGGTCACAAAGTCCTTAAACGATAATAAGCAATTCCCAATTCCATTATAATGAACTCCCCTTTTCCACGCTAACCCTAATGAATGAATCACCATCTAGATTGGGCTGAGGAAATTTGATGCACTGGTGGTAAGTCGATGCTACACCCAAGATCTCATGTAACCAAGGTCGCCCAATTAATGCATTATAGGGGGATTCCACATCGACTATGCAAAACAAGATTTCATAGACTTTGATAATCCTTTCATAACCCTAACACCAGCAGTATTCGCATACGAGTTTCTCCTTTAGGTTTATTGGCATTACCATTAAAACCATAAATATTATAGGTTGAAGGTATCGGATCTTCGTCTTTCCCTCCCATAGTCTTGTAAGTGTGGTAAAAAAGGATGTTTACTGAGCTTCCAGTATCAATTAAGATTCTATTTATCGCCCATGAATTTTCTGCCCCATCATCTTCATCATCAACAGATTTTGGGTTAATCTCCAATCTTACCACTAATGGACTGTCATGCATCTCGCCACCCTCAGGTACCTCTTCTGCGGTAAAAGAAATAATCTGCGTTTGCCATTCTTTTAGTGGCGATGTCTTCGCGATGTTCATTACTTCTCTATTGTCAGCATCTCTTGCGAAAACCCTACTGAGAACACTATCATGAAAATCTTCAATTGTCCTGTACGAATGTACGATAGAGTTGCAGAACAAGTTTTTGGCCTTCGCTCCAACTTCTACTACAAACGTTTCTTTCCCTTTTGTTGTATTTACTCTGTGAATTTCTGGAGGTGTTGGTAATGGTTGAGTCTTCTCTTCACATTTTAAGAAATGATTTAGCTTCCCTTGGTCTATCATTCTGAGGATGATTCTTTTTATATTCCTACAATCATTCGTTAGGTGTCCATGAAAGTGGTGATAGGAACAAAATTCATGACTTCTGTCACCTGGAGGCGGTTCATTCCCCATGTTCCATGGTGCAGGTATGTTTTCCATCAGGATTCTCCACGCTAGCGTTTAGTGGAGGCATCTTGATTTCTTCCCAGACTACCATATGACCTCGCTTCCCTCTATGATAATTATGCCTCTGACCTCCATAGGTTTCTTGCGGTTGATCAAGCCTTTGAATTTTATTATTTCCGCCACGGTTGTAGAAATTTCTTTATCTTTCAAATTCTTCCTGATCGCGACTTCCCATGGCTACCAACTTTTGCTGACCATCATTCGGTATCGTCATTCCTTGTTGACCTTGCGAGGTACTCGCCACAGTGTTTATCAATTTGGGTAACAAACTTGCATTCGCAGCTCCTGAACTTGTATTCGCGACAGGGTATGATTCCATCTCATTTTGCTTTTCCTCTAAAGCAATATACTCCTCCTGAAGCTCTCGCAACTCAGTCATTGTGATTGTATTTTTGATTCTAAAAATTTGAATATATAACAGATTTGTCGCGAACATAGCATTAATGAATGATAAGATGAGATATCTCTCCTCCACACGACCAGCCATTTCGCTACACATTGTCTTCCATCTCACAGTTAGATGCTTCAAACTTTCACCAACCCTTTGTTTTAACCCAAATACATCTTCAATACCAGGTCGCGAGGAATTATTACTTATATATGCCCCTAAAAATATAGCACGCAAGTGATTGAAAGATGTTATTGTATTCTTCGGTAGTCCTTCAAACCATTTCAAAGCTTCTCCTGTCAAACTTGATGCAAAATATTTGCACAATATAGCATCATAATTCTCCCATTGTAACATACATCTCATATAAGCTTTGATATGTTGTATCGCACAAGTTGTTCCATCGAAAATGCTGGTTAATGTAGGTAAGTTGCACTTCGGTGGTATTCCTCCTAATTGTATCTCTTGTGTGAACGGAGTTTTCGCAGCTTCTTCTATGGCTTCATCCAACATGTCTCTTTCCTCCTCCCCTTTTACTGTTCATCATTCCTCTCATTTCTGCCAATTCTCTCAAAATTTGTTCATTTACATCAGAATTTGAATCCATTGGTCTTTTTAGTTCCGCTTCTCTTCTCCTGCTGTTGATGGTGGATTTTCGTTTAAGGTTAAATTTGTAAAAAACCATAAAATTATGCGCTGACATCTTGTAAAAGATAAAGCCATTTATAAGTGTTGGATACTCCCTCACTTAATTCACCAAGAATGGAGCATGTAGCAACAATCCCATTCTCGAATACATGAAATTCCTCCGTGTTGGAGCATGTGGCAACAATCCCTTCTGTGAATTTCATATCATCCTTGTATTTCCGGTACTCATTATCGGTGTGGCATGACGACCGAGTGTTACTCTTACTGAGTAACACGAACCTCAAGCACTATAATGAAACCATGTACGAAATACCCGTACAGGTGATTCTCGGTGTGTTATACTAGCCCGAGCCCTCTCGGTGTGTTATACTAGCCCGATTGAGCCCCTCTCGGTGTGTTATACTAGCCCGATTGAGCATTCGGCACCGACCATATCAGTCCGGATATGATTCGATCGCATCATCCAACTCCACAAGCATGATTGGATGACCCCGGATCAATTCCATCACCCCCAAGCGGTGTATGGAATACACACGGCCGACCCCGCATGGTCGACCATTGGCCTTCGCTTGCCAAGAAATCGTCCATACCAAGCATTATGGACGGAAAAACTCTAAATTAGGGTTTGCGGCATATTACATGTGCCGCAAAATCGGTCTCAACCATCCATCTTCGCAGGTATAGATGGAGGGTGTAGATGTAGACTCAAAGGGCCCGAGCATGTCGACACAATCATCATGTGACCGCCTACACACTTGACCAATCGGTCAAAACCAACCATGATTGGTTACAACAAATTCGTCCGCCTAAAAGAGCATGGTCGCACGGCTTTGAAAGCCAAAATTAGGGTTCAAGCCATCACGCGCGTCCATCTTCTCCTAAGCACGAATGGAGGGTCACGCATTAGATTAAGCATGTCCGGTTATACCAAAGATGACCACCGTGGGCCCATCTACCTCCTCATGCGGTCGGCCAAGGCATATCATGCCCGGTTAACCCCAAAACTCCGTCAAACTTGTGTGGTTACACCTCCCAGATTGCAAACTAATCTTGACCACTCAACTTTACCGGACGAATTGAGTGGCTTAGATCACGTTTTCATGGGACGGTGAGACATGGGCGTGAACACCAGCCTACCACCTACACGCTAGAGTGACCGACCAAGGACGGTTGTCTTGGAACGTGTGCGGGAATATCACGCGGTTACCAATTCCTTTGCGGTAAGAGATTTTCCGCAAACCGATCTCAACCACTCCTCTTTGCCTGGGTCAAATTGAGTGGCCCGGATCGCGCTTTCATGAGGGAACGGAATACATGCGCCTACACCATCATGCCGTCAACACGCATGTATGGTCGGTCCTCCCCAAAATTCTTCCCATGCTTGGTTTTGACCAAGCTGAAGAGTCATGCTTGCGCTACTCTTCAAGAAACCTAGTATTCATTAACGGTCGCAGATGAGTGTCTCAAAACTCATCTCATCCGTCCAACTTCACCAGCTTGGTTATACAACCCTGGTCAGGAGTTATTTGGTTAGTGAGGAGTCATTACCCATCACTTTACCACACCGTAATGCGATACACTGCATAAAATACACACGATACTTCACAAGTATCGACTTCACGAATAACACAGTTATTCAATTCAAGCATTACATGCTATCTTTCGTGGATCCACTATCCACACATTCCAGTTTATCAATCATGTCACAAATCTGGGGATACATACGGGGTATTGGTCTGGCGGTTTACGGCGTGCGGCGTGCAACGCGCCATCACAAGAACGTGTCGGGAAGTCATGGACGGTTAGAGATGAACAGGAGAAGTGGGCAAGACGGGTCGACGCACAACTCCACTACTCCATCACTCCACTTCCTCCACTTCCCACGAGAGACGTGAATGAGGCTCAATGACTTGTATAAATAGGTTCTCCACCCTATTTCAAACAACACAAGTTCATACGGGACAGAAAAATCAAGTGTTAATACAAAAATCGTATTCAAACACCCAGGGCCTGCTTGCATCAACCGCAAGCCTGCTCACTTTTCTGTTACAAGTCATAAGCAAGACAACACCTTCACAATCTCAACACCTTCTTTGCTTCCCTCCCTAAGATCAACCCCATCTCCTTCACTTTGTGACCGAAACAAGTCTGAACGGCCATTTCTTGGTTTAGGCCGGACTTGCACAGATTGATCTCTCGAATCTACAAGCACTCACCGCGCAGTGCATTTGTTTAAAGGTTTAAATTCATTCCTCATCCACACCCCAAATTACCAAATTCTGCAGGAGTAGTTTTCACCCATAAACAATTGGCGACCACAGTGGGAGATTAATCTCTCGGTTATAAAGTCAATTTCTTCAAAGATCGATTCAATTTCAACAATTTCGGAAAGGTAGATCTTAGAACCAATTCAATCAGCAATTCATTTTCAAGATGGTGGAACTAAGGTGCGGATCGGCAATCAATTCGGACGGAGCTAGCATGGATAACACTCCTGGTGTTGACGTACCTGTCAGTGGAGCTACTGTAGCCAACACATCTCGAGGAGCCGTTACCTCTGTCACCAACACTAGCGGAGCCGGAGACATCCCAGTAGGTGTGACGCCTCCCATCACCAGAGCCAGAGCGACGCAAATCCCGGCATCTCTTCGAGCGTAACGCCTCCGGTGGTTACCGGCAACAACAACTCACTCCTCCATCGGGACGAGGAGCCGGAGGCACAAGAGGGGGACCACCGTCTAGTACCATTGCAGACTTGATGGAGAAGCGGAAATTCTTGCTAAAACTCAAACAGAGATATGGCCGCAACTCGGAAAGAGGTACTCACTTTCCTTAAAACTTTGATCGAACGATTGCCGCAAGATTCACGGCAACCCTTGGAGTCGGCGAGAGATGCATTCAATACACCCGGAGCCGAGCATTTCCGCTCATACCCACATGAATGAAGAAACTCGTGTTGCTCCCGAGCGCCAAAGGGAGAGAGACCAGCCTTCCAACTTCATTACGCGTGAGGATCTAGAGCGACTTCTCCAAAATCGAGGAAAAGGGGACCAAACGGACGTACACCAACATCAGCCACCGGACCCTCAAGATGTGCAACGGATTCCTCTACCAAGAGGTTACACCTCTCCCAGTTCTCCCTTTACGACGTGCTTGGTAATGCTCGTGAACACATTTCCCGATTCTTGGAAGCCTTGGGGGAACATGAATACAATCATGTTTTACGCCTAAAAGAATTCTCAAAATCACTCACTGGGAGGGCATACACAGGTACAACAACATTGCGCCTAACAAAGATATCCAATTGGAGCGAGATGGTCGGTGCTTTCTATAGGAAGTATTTCTTCGTGTCAACAAATCACGTTTTCGGACACAGGAAGAATTCTCCAGGCGGAACAACGAACATCCCAACGACTTCGTTAAAAGATTCAGAACCCAAGCGCTGGATTGTCACGATCCTAATGTCACCGAACGGCAATTGGTGGAATCATGCATCAATGGGATGATACCCATATACCGCGCTCTGTTGGAGAATCTGGCTTTCAAACATTCTCTCGAACTCCACGAAGGCTGCAAAACGTTCAAGAACAATCGCACCCGGACTACTAGAAAGAACCAGAGTTGTTCGAAGTGAAGATTTGCGTGAAAGTCGAGGAAGCGGGCGCCTCACGAACAAACAATACAACACCGGTCCTTCAGCGTGAGTGTGGTAGCGGAGGAGAAAAGAGGAAAGCTTCGGACAACAAACCAAGCGAGCATCCCCAAAGACACAAGACTTCATCTCGAAAAGGAAAGACAAAACTCCCCGTACAAAACACTAAAGACACAAGTTTTCCTTTTCCCATGAATGAAGTGATAGAACTCCTGGAAGCGTGGATCCAAGACGATGCCGTAAAGCTGCCCCCTATCGACGTCCTCCAACCGAGGAAAAATGGCGGATCCCGATATTGTTGCTACCACGAGGTTCGTCCATCATCCAACCAAAGATTGCAACGAGTTGAAACAAATATTCGGGGAAAAGGTAGAGACAGGGGAACTTCGACTTGGAAACGAGGGTGTTCATAGAGACCCTTTACCTATCAAGAACTGCATGATTTCCGGGGATTCTGTTCGCAAGACCGTACAATCTATGATGGAGCACATATGTGAAATCTTGTACTTCTCCAAAGGACAGCGTCAAGACATATTTGCGGCCCTCAACCACGTTGTTTCAGGAAGGCGTTTGCATCCGATGCGATCCAGGAACCCCAGTCTTTCCTGAAAGACATGAGCAATGGAAACTGGGGACTCCTAACCGTCACTCGTTTGAGAAAAGTTGAATTCGATAGCGTGTTGATTGATACGGATTCCGAATTTAACATCATTACTGTCAAGACCCTGAGAGCGGCAAAGATTTCGAAGCGAGGAAGCTACTTGTCACCCGATTGTGGTTAAAGATTCAAAGCAGAGAGCCCGAGAGATGCATAGAGGATATATTGATCTGGAAGTCAAATTGGGTGATGCCTCGACACGAGCAAAGTTCTACATAGTCAAAGATCATCCCAACTACAACATGATCCTGGGACGCCCTTGGATGCATGACAACAAAGCAATACTAGGAGTCTGTCCTCTACCGGTTTCGATACCTGAAAGAATCTCCAACATGCCTTCTGGACCTCCTGATGACTGTCTGTTGCCGCACCAGCAACTTACCAATGTGACACAACTTCCCGGAGAGAGCACAGCAAAGATACATTGAAAAGTTCCGATCTCAAGTAAGTCTCGTCACGCAACCTTCCTTACAACCTACCGCCCTTCATTCTGACAAGTCCTAGGGACTGACTCCAACCAACGGACCAACCTCGACTAAGAGATGTGAATGGAAATCCGGCCCTTTCAAACGTTTTATCAAGAGTGTAGAGGCTGTCTTGGTCAAAGGCGATGAGAAGAATGTCCAAGTATCTGCACGACCAAACCCGTTTGGAATTGGAGACCTGGTGACGAAGATGACTGCGTTCAATGTTGGGAGCATGACGGTGAAGATGACCACTCCACCCGACTCACCCACCGAGAGAGAAGATGAACCATACACAGTAGCGAGATGTTATCCTAGGCGGCTACCGCAAACTCATCAACGCCGATAAACTAGAGGGCATAACAGTTCACTCACGATGGCTCAAACCTTACCGAACTTAAGATCTTGTGCTACCACTTTCCAAAGATCCTCCACACCTTAAAATGCTTTGTGCTATATTTTTCCAGCGTGTTTCCTTTTATAGTTTCATGTCATATTTATAATTCCTCCAGAAAATGATTGCAATACTTGCATTCATAGTTAGGGTTTCAATTTTCAATTTTCAATTGAAGCATTATTTTCATCTGAGAACCTCTTTACTCCTAAAAACACAAAATCCTGAGTCAGCCTAAATCAACCTCTTTGAAACAAGAAAGGAAACCCTAAGCAAACATCTCACGGAAAGAAGGAAATAGAACGTGTGCACTAAAGGAAAATGATTCGAGCCATCTGCCCCAACAAAGCCAGGAAGATCTTGCGTCAGGAGCACAGGTCCGTAAATGTTCTGTCATGATAATTACTTCTTTTATCACTAAGGGTTACGTGTGAAGGCGCACCCTTGCGCCTGAGAAAGTTCGGTTGCAGTCTTGACAAAGGATTATAAAAGAAAAACTTTATTCAAATAATCAAATGGAGGAAAAACCTTGAACCCGGCCGCCACCGAGTACAAGGAAGATGTTCAAGCGTACAAAATAAGAAGAAAGAATAAAAGAAGTTTTAGCCGTCAAGAGGATCGACATCGCCGCACCACCTGTCGGGTTACGCCGGCGCCGTCACTGTTGATGCTCCTCCTTCGAATCTACCTCAGCTGCTTCATCGAGACATCTCCGCAGCCAAAGCAGCCGCATTCCATTCCAACATCATCAGCGGGAGCATTTAAAAGCGCATCAACATTAGGAGCCGTACCAATTGCTTTCAGGTTTTCAGGTTCCTCTGTGTCGGAGTCAAGAATTATCACGCCGTCCTGAACCGGGTAATCACACTTGCCTTCATTCGGAGGTCGTTCATGCTCAACTCTCCGCCTCTTCAACCACGCTGCAAATCTCTCTGCCCTTGCGCTTACTAGTGTCTGCAGCGTTTCCTCGCGCCTCCGCCGCTCCTCCATGTCAATTGCAGCTGAAAGTGCACAGATACGTCCTCTGACAATACGAAGGTGGGAGATAGACATCCCCTGTATAGCACGGCCGACTTCGCGAAGTGGAAGATCAATCCTAGCCATTACTTCTTCGTGCGCATGGTTTTCGGGCTTGTCGACTTCAAAACTTCTTTACCGGGGAAGCAACGAGAATGAGCGTCCACCGCTTCCATGATAAATCGCAAAGGAGAGGGAGTTATGAGCACGCACAAAAAAAAAAAAAAAAAAAAAAAAAAAAGGAGAGATCATCAAATCCATCGATCGATTAATCGAGAAAATCGGAGCGTGCACGAGATATAGAATAAACGACCACGTGAGACGATTCTTTATAATCTCACAAGTCGACGAGAATCCCGAAGGAAAAGGAGTCTTTACTTACCACCTATGAAGGCTGCTAATTCGGGATAACAATCGACGAGGCTTATCGGATATACCCGAGGAGAGCCGTGTATGGTGAAGGAAGTACACACTGAAGAAGTGGCCGAGCTAAAATATGCACAAGAGGAACCAGAGCGACTCACCGGACCAAGTCCTATTTCCTTCGCATCCTTAATCGTAACCAACCGGTTTGAGGCAATGCCCGACTATCCGAAAATACGTACTTACTTGACTTGGTCATTTCAAGTATATATGTATGTCACCATCTCATTCCTACCACACAATAGTGTAACCATTATGTGCTAGGCGGGGGACTTAATGTTGATGGTGGATTTTCGTTTAAGGTTAAATTTGTAAAAACCATAAAATCATGCGGCGACATCTTGTAAAAGATAAAGCCATTTATAAGTGTTGGATACTCCCTCACTTAATTCACCAAGAATGGAGCATGTAGCAACAATCCCATTCTCGTGAATACAT
Organism: Papaver armeniacum; assembly: GCA_023531295.1. NCBI lineage: Eukaryota > Viridiplantae > Streptophyta > Magnoliopsida > Ranunculales > Papaveraceae > Papaver > Papaver armeniacum. Next base: position 289,992 of record JAJJWW010006616.1, on the reverse strand, counting down.
GAAATTCCTCCGAGGTTGGAGCATGTGGCAACAATCCCTTCTGTGAATTTCATATCAGCCTTGTATTTCCGATTACTCATTATCGGTGTGGCATGACGACGAGTGTTACTCTTACGAGTAACACGAACCTCCAAGCACTATAATGAAACCATGTACGAAATACCCGTCTGTGCCGATTCTCGGTGTGTTATACTAGCCCGAGCCCTCTCGGTGTGTTATACTAGCCCGATTGAGCCCCTCTCGGTGTGTTATACTAGCCCGATTGAGCATTCGATCGACCATATCGGTCGGATATGATCTCGATCGCGATCATCCAACTCCACAAGCATGATTGGATGACCCCGGATCAATTCCATCACCCCCAGCGGTATGGAATACACACACGGCCGACCCCGCATGGTCGACCATTGGCCTTCGCTTGCCAAGAAATCGTCCATACCAAGCATTATGGACGGAAAAACCTAAATTAGGGTTTGCGGCATATTACATGTGCCGCAAAACGGTCTCAACCATCCATCTTCGCAGGTATAGATGGAGGGTGTAGATGTAGACTCAAAGGGCCCGAGCATGTCGACACAATCATCATGTGACCGCCTTACACACTTGACCAATCGGTCAAAACCAACCATGATTGGTTACAACAAATTCGTCCGCCTAAAAGAGCATGGTCGCACGGCTTTGAAAGCCAAAATTAGGGTTCAAGCCATCACGCGCGTCCATCTTCTCTCCTAAGACGAATGGAGGGTCACAGATTAGATTAAGCGAGTCCCGTTATACCAGCATGACCACCGTGGGCCCATCTACCTCCTCATGCGGTCGGCCAAGGCATATCATGCCTGGTTAACCCCAAAACGCCCGTCAAACTTGTGTGGTTACACCTCCCAAATTGCAAACTAATCTTGACCACTCAACTTCACCGGACGAATTGAGTGGCTTAGATCACGTTTTCATGGGACGGTGAGACATGGGCGTGAACACCAGCCTACCACCTACACGCTAGAGTGACCGACCAAGACCGACCAAGGACGGTTGTCTTGGAACGTGTGCGGGAATATCACGCGGTTACCAATTCCTTTGCGGTAAGAGATTTCTGCCGCAAACCGATCTCAACCACTCCTCTTTGCCGGTCAAATTGAGTGGCCCAGATCGCGCTTTCATGAGGGAACGGAATACATGCGCCTACACCATCATGCCGTCAACACGCATGTATGGTCGGTCCTCCCCAAAATTCTTCCCATGCTTGGTTTTGACCAAGCTGAAGAGTCATGCTTGCGCTACTCTTCAAGAAACCTAGTATTCATTAACGGTCGCAGATGAGTGTCTCAAAACTCATCTCATCCGTCCAACTTCACCAACTTGGTTATACAACCATGGTCAGGAGTTATTTGTTTAGTGAGGAGTCATTACCCATCACTTTACCACACCGTAATGCAGACACTGCATAAAATACACACGATACTTCACAAGTATCGACTTCTGAATAACACGGTTATTCAATTCACATTACATGCTATCTTTCGTGGATCCACTATCCACACATTCCGTTTATCAATCATGTCACAAACCGGGGATACATACTTTGGGGTATTGGTCTCAGCGGTTTACAGCGTGCAGCGTGCAACGCGCCATCACAAGAACGTGTCAGGAAGTCATGGACGGTTAGAGATGAACAGGAGAAGTGGGCAAGACTGGTCGACGCACAACTCCACTACTCCATCACTCCACTTCCTCCACTTCCCACGAGAGACGTGAATGAGGCTCAATGACTTGTATAAATAGGTTCTCCGCCCTATTTCAAACAACAACACAAGTTCATACGGGACAGAAAATCAAGTGTTAATACAAAAATCGTATTCAAACACCCAGGGCCTGCTTGCATCAACCGCAAGCCTGCTCACTTTTCTGTTACAAGTCATAAGCAAGCCAACACCTTCACAATCTCAACACCTTCTTTGCTTCCCTCCCTAAGATCAACCCCATCTCCTTCACTTTGTGACCGAAACAAGTCTGAACGGCCATTTCTTGGTTTAGGCCGGACTTGCACAGATTGATCTCTCGAATCTACAAGCACTCACCGCGCAGTGCATTTGTTTAAAGGTTTAAATTCATTCCTCATCCACACCCCAAATTACCAAATTCTGCAGGAGTAGTTTTCACCCATAAACACCTACGTTCATGTCTATTTTGACTTTCTTGTTCATCATTCTCTTCTCGTCTTTCTCTGCGATCTTCTCCTTCATTTCTTTCACGAATTCGCACACCGTTATATCTATCAATTTTTCTTCTTTGTTGCCTATCGGTTCTCCTTTGTACTCTTTCATATTCTTCATTGATATTGCCATTATTGCGATTTTGTTCTCGCCTTCTTTCTCGATTATCATGATTATTCTGCCGAATTGCCTCTTCTAACTCCTGTTCTTCCATTTATTATCTCAATCTTTCTCTCTCGCAGGCTAGACGTGCTTGTTCAACATAGTGTCTTTCAATTTCATCTTCAATCTCTTTTTGCTTCCTCCGTGCTTCTCTCCCATGCAATATCCTTCTTCCTTCTTCCTGATTTTCTTCATCGACTGGATTATTCTGCCCCTGACGCTGCCTATTTCCTTGATTTCCATCATTCTGCCTATTTTGAAGAGTCTCGGGACGTGAGATATAACGATCTTCCATCATTTCTCTTCTCTCGCAATGTTCTATACCTGGATTTTGCGCTTCTTCTTGGTTTTCTTCATCAACATTTTCTGTAGGTAAAATTCTCCTTCTTTCCTCTCTAACTGATCTTGAGCTTGACCTTTTAGTGCTTCTCGACCTTCTGTTTTGTAATCTCATGTTTTCCATCCTCAATTCATGATTTTGTCTTGTCAAATTTGCACGTTCCTCTACCTCTAATCGTCTTTCTTCATGTATTGTTTGTCTCAACGCCTCTAATGCTGCAATCTCTTTAATTCCATGAATTATTTCTCCAATCCCTTCTCGGCCTCTCTCCTCTTGTCCATTGTTTACCAATTGTTGTTCTTCTCCCCTTTCGTCCACGTAGTCGATCTCCAAGTATGCACGCTTACTCTATCATAATCCACGCTTCTATTTGCTACTTTGGTTGAATTGGTGATTGAATTTGATTTTCTTCAATATTCCTTATGTTCATTCTTGAGGATTCTCCCATTTAATTTCTCCATTCTCCAGCAAGTCTCCTACTCCTTCTAACAGTTGTTGGTTGCTCGGATGCATTTCTTCTTCTAGCCATTTCTTAATTTTGGTAAACTGTTGAAAATTATATGAAATTCCTTCCCTACTACTCCAAATTCTTTCAAATCACGATGTCAATCCTTACTTTCTCCCTGTTTCTAGCGCCAATATGTAGTTGCAGGAAATCCTACACTACACCCCTCACAAGAATCCACACAACTAAGCCATTGAAGATGAACAACTATGATTTTTATTGATTAATTCCTTGAATGTTTACAAGATAAAATGGAAAAGAGCTGAAGAAATTACAATCACTGCAAACTTTCTCTCTCTTAATGACTTGCCTAACACTCGGAAAAAGATCTCCCCCTCAACAGATTTGTTCAACTCTTTATATAGGGTAGTACATAGTGGATGACAGCTAAGCAGTCCTCTATTTTCGGGAATGACTTGCGAAATATCGCAAGTGTACAAATATATAATCTCGCAAGTCTCCTAGATCTCGCTAGGTCTTCACATCTTTCTCGTGTTTTAGCTGTCGTCATTCATTGCGTCATTTATATTACTCATTTGCGACACTTTCGCAATGTTGTTGTTTATTGATCTCGCGAAGTATTGATTTCGCGATATTCTGATCCTACAACGATCAACAACCCGAGCAAGATGTCTAGCCTTGACACAGTCCATGATGAGCTTCTTTTGATTCCGTATCAGAAGATTCTGATTAGCAAGGATTCTGGCCTGACCATCCAAGAGTTGGTTTATCTGCAGCTGAAGATTCGCAAACTCGACCTTTGAATGATTTTGAAAATGAATTAAATCCTTGACGGAATCATTAATCCAGGAGTTGTGATCCTTTCTTTCAAGCATCTTCTTTAGAACAAGCTCTTGCAATGACTCACGTTCTTGAGCGTCTTCCTCCATATCAAGATGCACAATCTCTTGAGATTTTGCAGAGTTCTCCATATAAATTTTGGTTAGGGATGGAAAATACACAATATAGAATATATATATGTGTATGTAAATAGGAGAAGGAACCTCTTGTTTTCGGAAACCTTAGGAACTCATGAGAGGAAGACACGGACGTTTGTGGGCCGGTCAGCATATACAAAAGAAAAACATAGATACAGATAGTGTACAACATACTTGAGTATTTCTCAATTATTATCCTTGCACCTCTCAAGTTAGAAACAAGGAAAAGAGTACCTGAGTTCAGGTGGTAGAATGAGAAATAATCCCACTATGATCATTGAGAAAGGAGTTGTACATATTATCTGTCAGTTTGTTTTTTGTGTTCTTCGTCTTCCTTTGGTTGACCTTCATCCGAGAAGAGTAAGACACAACTTGTTTAGTATATCCGTCAGAAGGATTTTTCTGAGGACTAAATCTAGGACCTCTTGCAATCGGTTCAAGAGGATCAGAATAGATAGGGATCCATTTTCTAGACTTAGATTTACCAGTCTTATAAGCACAGGGAATGCTTTTAGTAGCACAAGAATTTATACCACTAGACTGCACTTGAACCCTGTGATGACTTCTAGGAAGAAGATCATATTTATAAGGATTCTGGTATTCTGTGGATATGCGATTCACTGCATTAGTCGACTGACTATTTGTTCCATTGACAGTGGAAATAAGAAAATTGTGAAGTTTAGAAATTTGTTTCCTCCTGGCAAAACAATGGATAGCATAGTGATTTTTTTTCCCACAGAATGTACAGGTTCGTGGAGGAGAAGCAATAATTGGCACCTGTTTTATCTTCATAGCCATATGAGAAGATTGTAAGTTATGTAAACTTTTCTTGACACAATCTTCTTCCGGAGAACATTTCGTTTTGTACTATAACTCATGAGAATTAGTTTGTACAGAAGAATTTCTCCTTAAGATAGAGTTTTCCTTTTCCAAGGATCTGCACTGTTCATGGGCTAGAATAAGAGATGCTTCTAGTTTCTCTTTCTCGACACGAAGTTTGTTAAGATCTGATGAATGAGTCTCGATCAACCGTTTCTCTCTAATTGAGTATTCCTTGACAGTATCTTCAAGAACACTAATCTTTTCACGCTGTTGAGTAGTTTCTTGGAGAAGTTTTTCAATATTCTTAGAGAAGGAATCAATGATGCTGTAGATTTCATGTTCTCGATCAATAGACTTTTCAAATTCATCAATCAACTGATCATGATCCTAGAAACCAATAATCTCAGCAGAGTTTTTTGAGATTCTGGTGAGCTCCATTTCAGCTTTTGCCATCATGCCCAATGTCTCATCGGAAAGAGATATGTTGACACAAGGTGAAACAATCTTCTTACCTTGGGATTCGTAAGAATCAGCTAAGGAGTAATCCTTTGAGGTATTCCCAAGACATTTGGCATAGTTAAAAGCTCTTGAAGACATCTTGGTATGCGTAGAAGAGATATTGTCCTCAGACTCAGATTGCCACAAACAAAGAATTGTAAGGTCTTAAACGTGTTTGCCAGCTCTGATACCAATTGAAAAAGCGGGGGTCTAACAACCACACCCAATATTTCGCTTAGCAATCTGTATGGACAAACTCCAGTATACTTTCTAGAGAATCAACTAGACAGTCAGACTCAATCTAGATAAAAGTACATCAACGAGTTTATATCTCAATCTCTCGATTTGATCTTTACTCAGGCAAATAGAAATCTGCGAATCTTTATCAAAGAGAGATAACTTGGATGGTACCAAAGACCAATATCCAAGTGTCAATCAATTTAAATCAATAACCAAAAGGTCAGATATTCTAATTGATTGAACAACGCACAACCTGTGATATTTCAATTATATAAACAAATATAATGCGGAATAGAAACAACACAGACACCAGAATTTTGTTAACGAGGAAACCGCAAATGCAGAAAAACCTCGGGACCTAGTCCAGATTGAACACACATTTTATTAAGTCGCTACAGATTCTAGCCTACTCCAAATTAACTTCACTGGACTGTAGTTGAACCCCAATCAATCTCACACTGATCCAAGGTACAGTTATGCTCCTACGCCTCTGATCCCAGCAGGATGCTACGTACTTGATTTCCTTAGCTGATCTCACCCACAACTAAGAGTTGCTACGACCCAAAGTCGAAGACTTTAATAAACAAATTTGTATCACACAGAAAAGTCTATAGTAATAGATAAATCCGTCTCCCACGAATAAAACTATGAGTTTTGTTCCGTCTTTTGATAAATCAAGGTGAACATGAACCAATCAATTACCCGGACTTATATTCCCGAAGAACAGCCTTATATTATTGCTCACCTCACAATAATCTTAATCGACGCAGCGAAAAAAGATATTGTGGAATCACAAACGATGAGACGAAGTGTTTGTGATTTCTTTTCTATCTTGCCTATCGGAGATATAAATATCAAGACAATTATTTCAATTGTACTCGTACGATAGAAACAACAAGATCAGATCACACAACTACAAGAAAAGTAGTATCGGTCTGGCTTCACAATCCCAATGAAGTCTTTAAGTCATTAACCTGGTTTTAGAAGAAGAAAACTAAAGGTTAAAGGAGAATCGACTCTAGATTAGCATACTAGTATGACACGTAAAGTGTGGGGATTAGGTTTCCCAGTTGCTAAAATTCTCCCTTATATAGTCTTTCAAATCAGGGTTTGCAATCAATGTTAGCTTAGTAACAAAGCATTCAATTTCACCGTTAGATGACAACCTGATTAGATTCAAGCTAATATTTCTCAACCGTTGGATCGAAAACTTAGCTTGTTACACATAAACGAAATGTTCAATTTTGGGTTTATGAACCGTACCCAAACATTAACATTTGTTGGTTCAACAATAGTCAACCAAATGGTTATCCATATGATCACTCTCATATCAACCATATTATTCTTCACCATAACTAGTTCAAATGACTCAAATGAACTAGTTAGAGAGTTGTTCAATTGTTTAGATCTTATGTAACTACACAAGACACAATCGAAGCAAAAACGGTTTGATTCACTCGAATCGGTTCATGAACTTTATATCCACGGTTTGCAAAAGCATTCCTTAGTTTAAATAAACATTAGTTCAAGAATAACCGGTTTTAGACATAACCTACTCAAGTTCGCGGACTGGGTTCGCGGACTTAAGCTCATGGAAGGAGTGCACAAACTCCAGCAGAAATTCTCGGGTGAAAACTTCCGCCAGTTTGCGGACCGAGTTCACGGACTTTGGCTTGCGCCACTTCCATTTCTCTTGATCAACAAAGTTCGCAAACTTTGGTTCAAGGAATAAGGACTTATACATATATGTGTTTCCACAACAATGCTTATATCCTACTGTTTATGGGTAAAAATCGTTTCTGCCGATTTTGGTAAGTTCGGTAGGTGAGTGAGAAACTGGTTCAAACCCTAAACAAATGTGCTGCACGTGAGCACTTTATAGATTCGAGAGATCAATGCTGCAAGTCCGGCCTAAACCAAGAAATGGCCGTTCCAGGACTTGCTTCGGTCACAAAGTGGAGGAGAAGGGTTGATTTGGGGAGGGAAGCAAAGAAAGGTGTTGAGACCAGAATAATTCTGGGAGAGTAGTATCTCGACTTGTATCAGAAAGTGAAAGCTTAGGAAGCTTGCAAGAGATGAAAGCTTTTTGGAGAGCTTGCAAAGTTGCCTTTTCTGAGAGTGTAGTATTTTTCTCCTAACCGAGACTTGTTGTCTGGTGGAAATAGGTAAGACCTATTTATACAAGTCGAGATTGAAACGTACCTTGGCCTCATGAAGGAAGAGAGTAAAGGGTGAAATAATGGGAGGAGGTGGTAACCGCATGTTTTAATGGGCGAAAACGTTTTTCACCATTATTTCCTCTTTTATTTGACCGCTTTATTCCTTTTCACGCTTTCTTAATGTGAGCGTAGTGTACGCCGCATCTTTGTGACCGCCAAACCAAAACCCTAAAGAAGCATCCCCGGTTTGTGTCGATGTCTCGAGTGTTGGTTGCATCTTGAGTGCAAGTGGCGCTGCTAGTGGCGCGTGTGGCATGTGCCAATGGCATGTGCGGAATGCCTTGGTGGTAGGTTGCACGGTTTGCAAGTTAGGTTACCGGCGTGTGTGTTTGGCATGTGCCAATGGCATGTGCGGAATGCCTTGGTGGTAGGTTGCACGGTTTGCAAGTTAGGCTACCAGCGTGTGTGTTTGGCATGTGCCAATGGCATGTGCGGAATGCCTTGGTGGTAGGTTGCACGGTTTGCAAGTTAGGCTACCAAAAGCGTGTGTGTTTGGCATGTGCCAATGGCATGTGCGGAATGCCTTGGTGGTAGGTTGCACGGTTTGCAAGTTAGGCTACCAGCGTGTGTGTTTGGCATGTGCCAATGGCATGTGCGGAATGCCTTGGTGGTAGGTTGCACGGTTTGCAAGTTAGGCTACCAGCGTGTGTGTTTGGCATGTGCCAATGGCATGTGCGGCCATGTTAACCTAGTTGCAAGTCTTGCAAGCCTAGGGCGCTATGTTTGGCGTGGGCCAAAGGCATAGCGGCTTGGAAGTATGGCTTGCGACACGTGTTGGCATGTGCCAATGGCACGTGCGGCCATGTTGACCTAGTTGCAAGTCTTGCAAGCCTAGGGCGCTATGTTAGGCGTGGGCCAAAGGCATAGCATCTTGGAAGTATGGCTTGCGACACGTGTTGGCATGTGCCAATGGCACGTGCGGCCATGTTGACCTAGTTGCAAGTCTTGCAAGCCTAGGGCGCTATGTTTGGCGTGGGCCAAAGGCATAGCGGCTTAGAAATATGGATTGCGGCGCGTGTTGGCATGTGCCAATGGCACGTGCGGCTATGTTGACCTAGTTGCAAGTCTTGCAAGCCTAGGGCGCTATGTTTGGCGTGGGCCAAAGGCATAGCGTGGGCCAAAGGCATTAGAAATATGGCTTGCGGCACGTGTTGGCATGTGCCAATGGCACGTGCGGCCATGTTGACCTAGTTGCAAGTCTTGCAAACCTAGGGCGCTATGTTGGGCGTGGGCCAAAGGCATAGCGGCTTAGAAATATGGCTTGCGGCACGTGTTGGCATGTGCCAATGGCACGTGCCAATGGCAAGTCTTGCAAACCTAGGTTTGGCGTGGGCCAAAGGCCATGTTGACCTAGTTGCAAGTCTTGCAAATGGCCTAGGGTTGACTATTTTTGGCGTGGGCCAAAGGCATAGCGGCTTAGAAATATGGCTTACGGCTTGCGGCACGTGTTGGCATGTGCCAATGGCACGTGCGGCCATGTTGACCTAGTTGCAAGTCTTGCAAGCCTAGGGCGCTATGTTTGGCGTGGGCCAAAGGCATAGCGGCTTGGAAATATGGCTTGCGGCACGTGTTGGCATGTGCCAATGGCACGTGCGGCCATGTTGACCTAGTTGCAAGTCTTACAAGCCTAGGGCGCTATGTTTGGCGTGGGCCAAAGGCATAGCGGCTTGGAAATATGGCTTGCGGCACGTGTTGGCATGTGCCAATGGCACGTGCGGCCATGTTGACCTAGTTGCAAGTCTTGCAAACCTAGGGCGCTATGTTGGCGTGGGCCAAAGGCATAGCGGAAATATTAGAAATATGGCTTGCGGCACGTGTTGGCATGTGCCAATGGCACGTGCGGCCATGTTGACCTAGTTGCAAGTCTTGCAAGCCTAGGGCGCTATGTTTGGCGTGGGCCAAAGGCATAGCGGCTTGGAGATTTGGCATTGTTGCCATGGTGCGCGGGTGCGGCTTGGTTTGGCATTGCTTGCCATGGTGCGCATATGCGGCTTGGTTTTGGCATTGGTGCCATGGTGCGCGAGGTGCGGCTTGATTTGGCATTGTTGCCATGGTGCGCGAGGTGCGGCTTGGTTTGGCATTCTTTGCCATGGTGCGCGGGGTGCGGCTTGATTTTGGAATTAGGGTTCTGTTTTGAAAACCCTAATCTGGTATTTTGAAAAATACCCCTATTAATTATTTACACCTGAGTTAAATGCTCTTAGTTAATGTGTTGCGGGTAACACTAGGTCATGGGGTTTTACGATTTTACCCCTTGTCTAAAAACCACCATCAACATTAAGTCCCCCGCTTAGCTCGGAACAGGGGGCTTTGTTGCGAGGTAAGCATAAGATGGTGACAAACATTAACAACAAAACATAAGGAAAATTGAAGGAGGCTTGTCTGACCTTTATAAATGGGATTTGGAATCCTTGCCTCTGGTAGTTTTGCACAAATCGGGAGGCTGGCACAATTGGTGGGGCCGGTGCAGCTTGGGCGACGTTGGGAAGTTGCGTGATTTGGGAAGCTGAGTGTGCTAGCTGGTGGGACCGGCGCAAGGTGTGGAAGCTGTACGTGCTTGCAGGCGTGACTTGGGCGGCCATTGGGAAGTCGGCGCAATTGGTGGGGCCGGTGCAACTTGGGCGACGTTGGGAAGCTGCGTGATTTGGGAAGTTGAGTGTGCTAGCTGGTGGGACCGGCGCAAGGTGTGGAAGCTGTGCGTGCTTGCAGGCGTGACTTGGGCGGCCATTGGGAAGTCGGCGCAATTGGTGGGGCCGTTTCTTACACGCACGATTTTGGAAAAAAGGGGAAATCCTTCCCTATTTCAGAATCTTCACGCCTATATATGTAAAGTCCCTTCCTCCCATCTTGCACTTTCATCTTTTCATCCTTTCCTACTAGCGGCAGAGTCACAAAGAAAAACCGACTTCGTGTATGTCTTCCAAGATTCTCTTGTTTCCCTTTTTATGTAGGTGTAAACCCTAAGAGTAGGCGCGCATATAATTTCTCGGCGTGTCTCTCGTAGAAAATATTGTATGTATGCAACCAAGGGAAATATTGTATATATTATTCGAACCCGTAGGAAAGTGCTCCATATATTATTTTGAACCCGAAGAAGGTTACTGCAGACGCACTTGAGCCCGTATAAAATACCGCGTATATAATTTTGAACCCTGAAGAAAATACTGCGTGTGCAGTTTCGAACCCGTAGAGAATACTGTATATGAATCCCGAAGAAGAATACTGTATATGTGCTTCATATGACTTCGAACCCGTAGGAAATATCGCATATATGAATTTTCGGTCCTAAAAGAAATACTGCGCGTGCAATTTTTGAACCCGTAGAAAAATGCTCCATATATAATTTTGAACCCGAAGAATGATACTGCAGACGCACTTGAGCCCGTATAAAATACTGCGTATATAATTTGAAACTCAAGAAAATACTCATGTGTGTATTTTTGAACCACAAGAAAATATGCGTGTGTATTTTTGAACCACTCAAGAAAATACTTTGCGTGAGTATTTTTGAACCCTAGAGAAAATACTGCGTGTGTATTTTTGAACCACGGAGAAAATATCTTTGCGTGTGTATTTTTGAACCCCGGAGAAAATACTTTGCGTGTGTATTTTTGAACCACTGAAGAAAATACTGCGTGTGTATTTTTTGAACCCTCAAGAAAATATCGCGTGTGTATTTTTGAACCCGTAGAGAATGCTCCATATATAATTATGAACCCGAAGTGCGTGTGCGGTTTTGAGCCGATAAAAGAATACGCCCTTTCTCTTTTTTTTTTTTTTGTATTTCGAGTTTTCCTTTGTTGGGCGCGGTTATGTGTCGGGAGATAATTTTATCTTTCTCCGTGTGCGAGATATCTTGTTACTAAGTTGTTATGAAGAAATCCGGGTAAGATGTTACCTGAACAGAATTTCGCCTCATCGAAAGATGTCCATAGTTCCAAACCAAACACGGATGATGAATTCTTCGTCAAAAAACTTGCCTCTGCTCGGAAGAATCACCCAGGTTTCGTGCCAACTTTGTTAACCGGTGGTGAAGATGAAAAGAAGACACGTTCGGTTCGCCCCAGAACACCATACGGTTCTGTCTTCATAAAGGGGTATATTCCTCTTCCAATATTGATTTCAGGATGTGCCAAAGCCCATTGCGTTCTTTTGATAGATGGGTTGAGTTCATGGTGTTGTTTCGAAGGGAGAGGATGGTGCTGGAAGGGCGCAAGATGTTAGCGCTGGAAGGATGCAAATTGTTAGCACAGAGTGTGGTACTGTGGCTAGCATGCGCGTGCGGCATGTGTGCCTGGCATGTGCGTCTGGTAAGCGTGTCTGGTAAGCACGTCTAGTAAGCGCGTCTGGCAAGCGCTTCTTTTCTTTCTTCTTCTGTTTCTTCTGTTGAAAAATGTCTAACTCAAGTTCGCAGGAGGAATCCGGTTCGGAGGATGATTCTGGGGTAGAGCCACACGAAAACTTTCCTTTGGTGACCACCGCTGGTGACTTGGAGATGGGCGTTAGACAATTGCCGGGCACAGATGTGGCTCAAACGGCGGATGATTCTCTGATGGTTGCTACCGTAGACATGGAAAAAGACCCTTTGCGAGTCGTGAGGCCAGGTGCGGCGCCTTTTGATCCTCCTTACTTGGTTCCTTATCCGAGTCATGTGCTTTGGTTGGCGGCTTCAACGTGCTTAGGCTAAGCACGAGGCGTTGTACACCAGAATCTGGGAGAAGTACAGACATATGGCCACAACCAAGAAAATCACTAGTCGATTTGCACTGGTTAAGCGTGTGGAAGAGGCTTTATCTTCCATCGAGGATATGCGTGAGGTGACCGGTCACACCGTTTCAAGACGTTATTGCCGATCGGGAGCACCATCGCGACGTGTGCGTAGAAAAGGAGTTCAACACTTCGTGGTTTGTCGAAGGCCTTGCTTGAGATCCAAAAGTTGAAAGATGCATGACAATCGAAAGCCTTTCCGCCGAGGAGATTGCACGACATGAGGTGGAACTCGAAAAGCTTTCCAAGATGTTGACTATAAAGAGAGCGGCTCTTGAAGATGCAAAGTTGACTTTCTCCAAGAAGAGCAGACTTCTGTTGGATGATTTTCCTTGAACGTTTCTCTGTTGATCTTTCATTTAGGTTCTTTTTTTTTTTTTTTTGAAAGACATATTGGATGTCTGGTTCAAAGCTTGACCTTTGATAGACAGTGGTAGCTTTTTGGGTGTTGGATTATTTAGGGGATGAATGGTTTTGATAATATGACTCGATTATGTTTTTGGAAAGGAATATTGCTTCTATGAGAGTGTGTGCTAGCAATTGGCACAAGACTCAAGATAGATGACGGTTTTACTAGGAACCTAAAAATAGATCGTATATCTTGTGCGATCTAAATTTACTCACTTCATAGGTTTTGTGAACACGCCCCTCTCCGTGTAAAGGCGGCTTTCTTTGGTAGCATCGCCGATTAGTCCCGATTCTTGGTAGCGTCTTCAGCGAGTCTCCGGTTTTCTGGTGTAGTTTTAACAACCGATAATCGGGTTGTCGCGGTTGAGTCGGACCGAGTCGCAAGTCCCCAATCGCTGGTAGCATCTTCAATGAGTCCCGGTTTTGGGTGTAGTTTTACAACCGGTAACCAGGGCGTCTAGCAGTTGAGTCGGATCGAGCGGTGGCATCTTCGGCAAGTCCCCAGTTTTCAGGTGTAGTTTTACAACTAGTAACCGGGTCGTCTGGCAGTTGATTCGGATCGAGTCGCTTTCCCCTACCATCTTGACATCTGGGTCGAAGAACGAGATCGACAGTCTGACATTGTAGCCGATAGATCGATCCTCCCGCCGTGGTCGCCAATTGTTTATGGGTAAAAATCGTTTCTGCCGATTTTGGTAAGTTCGGTAGGTGAGTGAGAAACTGGTTCAAACCCTAAACAAATGTGCTGCACGTGAGCACTTTATAGATTCGAGAGATCAATCTGTACAAGTCCGGCCTAAACCAAGAAATTGCCGTTCCAGACTTGCTTCGGTCACAAAGTGGAGGAGAAGGGTTGATTTGGGGAGGGAAGCAAAGAAAGGTGTTGAGACCAGAATAGTTCTGGGAGAGTAGTATCTCGGCTTGTATCAGAAAGTGAAAGCTTAGGAAGCTTGCAAGAGATGAAAGCTTTTTGGAGAGCTTGCAAAGTTTCCTTTTTTGAGAGTGTAGTATTTTTCTCCTAACCGAGACTTGTTGTCTGGTGGAAATAGGTAAGACCTATTTATACAAGTCGAGATTGAAACGTACCCTGGCCTCATGAAGGAAGAGAGTAAAGGGTGAAATAATGGGAGGAGGTGGTAACCGCATGTTTTAATGGGCGAAAACGTTTTTCACCATTATTTCCTCTTTTATTTGACCGCTTTATTCCTTTTCACGCTTTCTTAATGTGAGCGTAGTGTACGCCGCATCTTTGTGACCGCCAAACCAAAACCCTAAAGAAGCATCCCCGGTTTGTGTCGATGTCTCGAGTGTTGGTTGCATCTTGAGTGCAAGTGGCGCTGCTAGTGGCGCGTGTGGCATGTGCCAATGGCATGTGCGGAATGCCTTGGTGGTAGGTTGCACGGTTTGCAAGTTAGGTTACCGGCGTGTGTGTTTGGCATGTGCCAATGGCATGTGCGGAATGCCTTGGTGGTAGGTTGCACGGTTTGCAAGTTAGGCTACCGCGTGTGTGTTTGGCATGTGCCAATGGCATGTGCGGAATGCCTTGGTGGTGGGTTGCACGGTTTGCAAGTTAGGCTACCAACGTGTGTGTTTGGCATGTGCCAATGGCATGTGCGGAATGCCTTGGTGGTAGGTTGCACGGTTTGCAAGTTAGGCTACCAGCGTGTGTGTTTGGCATGTGCCAATGGCATGTGCGGAATGCCTTGGTGGTAGGTTGCACGGTTTGCAAGTTAGGCTACCAGCGTGTGTGTTTGGCATGTGCCAATGGCATGTGCGGCCATGTTAACCTAGTTGCAAGTCTTGCAAGCCTAGGGCACTATGTTTGGCGTGGGCCAAAGGCATAGCGGCTTGGAAGTATGGCTTGCGACACGTGTTGGCATGTGCCAATGGCACGTGCGGCCATGTTGACCTAGTTCCAAGTCTTGCAAGCCTAGGGCGCTATGTTTGGCGTGGGCCAAAGGCATAGCGGCTTGGAAGTATGGCTTGCGACACGTGTTGGCATGTGCCAATGGCACGTGCGGCCATGTTGACCTAGTTGCAAGTCTTGCAATCCTAGGGCGCTATGTTTGGCGTGGGCCAAAGGCATAGCGGCTTGGAAATATGGCTTGCGGCGCGTGTTGGCATGTGCCAATGGCACGTGCGGCTATGTTGACCTAGTTGCAAGTCTTGCAAGCCTAGGGCGCTATGTTTGGCGTGGGCCAAAGGCATAGCGGCTTAGAAATATGGCTTGCGGCACGTGTTGGCATGTGCCAATGGCACGTGCGGCCATGTTGACCTAGTTGCAAGTCTTGCAAACCTAGGGCGCTATGTTGGGCGTGGGCCAAAGGCATAGCGGCTTAGAAATATGGCTTGCGGCACGTGTTGGCATGTGCCAATGGCACGTGCGGCCATGTTGACCTAGTTGCAAGTCTTGCAAACCTAGGGCGCTATTTTTGGCGTGGGCCAAAGGCATAGCGGCTTAGAAATATGGCTTGCGGCACGTGTTGGCATGTGCCAATGGCACGTGCGGCCATGTTGACCTAGTTGCAAGTCTTGCAAGCCTAGGCGCTATGTTTGGCGTGGGCCAAAGGCATAGCGGCTTGGAAATATGGCTTGCGGCACGTGTTGGCATGTGCCAATGGCACGTGCGGCCATGTTGACCTAGTTGCAAGTCTTGCAAGCCTAGGGCGCTATGTTTGGCGTGGGCCAAAGGCATAGCGGCTTGGAAATATGGCTTGCGGCACGTGTTGGCATGTGCCAATGGCACGTGCGGCTATGTTGACCTAGTTGCAAGTCTTGCAAGCCTAGGGCGCTATGTTTGGCGTGGGCCAAAGGCATAGCGGCTTAAAATATGGCTTGCGGCACGTGTTGGCATGTGCCAATGGCACGTGCGGCCATGTTGACCTAGTTGCAAGTCTTGCAAGCCTAGGGCGCTATGTTTGGCGTGGGCCAAAGGCATAGCGGCTTGGAAATATGGCTTGCGGCACGTGTTGGCATGTGCCAATGGCACGTGCGGCCATGTTGACCTAGTTGCAAGTCTTGCAAGCCTAGGGCGCTATGTTTGGCGTGGGCCAAAGGCATAGCGGCTTGGAAATATGGCTTGCGGCACGTGTTGGCATGTGCCAATGGCACGTGCGGCTATGTTGACCTAGTTGCAAGTCTTGCAAGCCTAGGGTGCTATGTTTGGCGTGGGCTAAAGGCATAGCGGCTTAGAAATATGGCTTGCGGCACGTGTTGGCATGTGCCAATGGCACGTGCGGCCATGTTGACCTAGTTGCAAGTCTTGCAAACCTAGGGCGCTATGTTGGGCGTGGGCCAAAGGCATAGCGGCTTAGAAATATGGCTTGCGGCACGTGTTGGCATGTGCCAATGGCACGTGCGGCCATGTTGACCTAGTTGCAAGTCTTGCAAACCTAGGGCGCTATTTTTGGCGTGGGCCAAAGGCATAGCGGCTTAGAAATATGGCTTGCGGCACGTGTTGGCATGTGCCAATGGCACGTGCGGCCATGTTGACCTAGTTGCAAGTCTTGCAAGCCTAGGGCGCTATGTTTGGCGTGGGCCAAAGGCATAGCGGCTTGGAAATATGGCTTGCGGCACGTGTTGGCATGTGCCAATGGCACGTGCGGCCATGTTGACCTAGTTGCAAGTCTTGCAAGCCTAGGGCGCTATGTTTGGCGTGGGCCAAAGGCATAGCGGCTTGGAAATATGGCTTGCGGCACGTGTTGGCATGTGCCAATGGCACGTGCGGCCATGTTGACCTAGTTGCAAGTCTTGCAAACCTAGGGCGCTATGTTGGGCGTGGGCCAAAGGCATAGCGGCTTAGAAATATCGCTAGCGGCACGTGTTGGCATGTGCCAATGGCACGTGCGGCCATGTTGACCTAGTTGCAAGTCTTGCAAACCTAGGGCGCTATTTTTGGCGTGGGCCAAAGGCATAGCGGCTTAGAAATATGGCTTGCGGCACGTGTTGGCATGTGCCAATGGCACGTGCGGCCATGTTGACCTAGTTGCAAGTCTTGCAAGCCTAGGGCGCTATGTTTGGCGTGGGCCAAAGGCATAGCGGCTTGGAAATATGGCTTGCGGCACGTGTTGGCATGTGCCAATGGCACGTGCGGCCATGTTGACCTAGTTGCAAGTCTTGCAAGCCTAGGGCGCTATGTTTGGCGTGGGCCAAAGGCATAGCGGCTTGGAAATATGGCTTGCGGCACGTGCGGCCATGTTGACCTAGTTGCAAGTCTTGCAAACCTAGGGCGCTATGTTGGGCGTGGGCCAAAGGCATAGCGGCTTAGAAATATGGCTTGCGGCACGTGTTGGCATGTGCCAATGGCACGTGCGGCCATGTTGACCTAGTTGCAAGTCTTGCAAGCCTAGGGCGCTATGTTTGGCGTGGGCCAAAGGCATAACGGCTTGGAGATTTGGCATTGTTGCCATGGTGCGCAGGGTGCGGCTTGGTTTGGCATTGCTGCCATGGTGCGCAATATGCGGCTTGGTTTGGCATTGTTGCCATGGTGCGCAGGGTGCGGCTTGATTTGGCATTGTTGCCATGGTGCGCAGGGTGCGGCTTGGTTTGGCATTGCTGCCATGGTGCGCAGGGTGCGGCTTGATTTTGGAATTAGGGTTCTGTGTTGAAAACCCTAATCTGGTATTTTGAAAAAATACCCCTATTAATTATTTACACCTGAGTTAAATGCTCTTAGTTAATGTGTTGCGGGTAACACTAGGTCATGGGGTTTTACGATTTTACCCCTTGTCTAAAAACCACCATCAACACCTACCAATGGTTATGTAATCTAAACTCTCATTTAAATCATTGAAACATTCTCAAAGAACATTATATACCCGTTATTCACAGACCATTTTTCGTCAGAGCAATTTCCAAAGTGATTGAAACATATCATGACTTTCGTCACTAGGTAAAGATGAATTCGGTTAAAGCGAAAGCTTACCAACACATATTTCGAGAAATAGATAGGCGAGTTAAACTCGGCTCGAAATTGCAAATGTGTATAATGAAAGTCTATACGTCTAAACGACTTTTGTCTCAAGAGTAGGAGATAGAGTAATAGACTTTTGAGTGACGGTTAAGTTCAAGTCTCCATATACCTTTTAGTCGATGAAGTTCCACCTGTTCCTCGAGTAATCCTTCGTCTTGTATGATTATTGCCATGGAGTTCTTGAGCTCAACTACACTTTCTATCCTAGTCCGAGACCTTTAGCTACATAGGCTACAAATCAAGACTTATAGTTTTGATCACTAACATTGAAAAACATGCTTGAGATAGCAACGCATGCGAGTTCGAACGAGTAATGCTCTAACAATCTCCCCCTTTGTCAATTTTAGTGGAAAAACTATTAATACATATGGAATACAAAAAATAAATAAATTAACTTTTGTAGCTCCTATTCCACATGTCTAATCTTCAACATTACTCGAAATCTTCGTCACTTCCAAGTACTCCAATGATCCCAAAGGTTGTAAGTTTAGCATCATCGTTGTTGAAAATCCGTAGCTATAACAATAAGAAAACAAGAGTTCTCAATCATTGTTATACAGTGTCATAGTATCATTACACAACGTCAAAGTTCAATTGTATTACAACTTCAACAACAATACTATGGTGATATGTATCTCTCCCCCTTAGTCAGTACTCCATCTCACATGGAAACCACTCCCCCTTACATAATGATCCATAAACCATATGTATTTGTAGTGTGAACTACATATTAATTCTCCCCCTTTTTGTCAATAAAATTGGCAAAGGTACAAGAACGGGATCCTAATGAAATTTCCGAAAGAGACGTTTCATGACCAGAAGAAAGAAACACACATCATCTTAATTAGATGCAATCATAAAGCCGAAGCTAAATGCATTCATCAAGGAGTTTTAAAGATACAAGATAACCCCTATAATATTCCACAGCCGCACTCCCCACAAAGATATGGCAATTAAGCGCAAGTTCAAAAAGAACTCTCCCCCATAATATGTCATTCCCGAAAGAACAACAAGAGAGACCTTAATTTCGAAATAAAAGAAGGATTTCTTTGGACATAAAAAATCACATACAAGTATGAATTTGAATCCAAAATACACAATTAAATTAACCACAAGAGAACCTATGATTAATTTAATCGAAATACACAATCAAACTAATCACAAAGAGTAATCAATTTAACTGGCTATACTCACATAAGAGAATCTATGGAGCAATGACTAAGTTAATTATGAAAATGACCAACCTAATCAAAAGTGATCAAACATAAGAAAACTTATGGAGTCATAACTAAATAACCAAGCAAGATGATTAATTTAGTTCAATATGCTCGTCATAAAGTACCTTATGGAACAAAAACAAAGCTAATCATGAAAATAATCAACTTTGATTGTTTTAGTGCTCAACATAAGACACATTACGGAGCCTCACATTAATACACAATGATTCATTCTATTTTCCATCACAATTTGCACCATGACATACAATAGACATAATCGTTGAAAAAAAAAGATTTTAACCTATCTTCCATCAATAATTGACAATATAGGCTTAACTTTTGTATTTGTCAAATGTCCATTCATTCCTTTATCAATATAAGAATATCGACTTACAAAAGACTTTACTTTTGACAAGATATGGGACAATCATATTTCACGGACGCAAACACACATATCCCATAAGTAACTGATATAAAACCATAAAGATTAATAAACAAGTTTAGAATTTAAACCAATAAATCTAAAAACATGAAGATAAGAACATTGGACATAGCTATGTGTAATCACAATGATGGCTATTCCAAACTCTAGTTATTCTTCTAACAAAAACAGAAAAATAGAAGATTTACTAGATGATATAAGAAAATTAGAGTTCGTTGAGAACCTCATATCTTTCAATGAATCCATCAAAGAAGGTGTCACTGATTTCCTTTATTCTCTTGACCGTAGAAACACCATGTTCGTGAGTTAGAATACTAACTTTACGATCAACAACCCGAGCAAGTTGTCTAGCCTTGACACAATCCATGATGAGCTTCTTTTGATTCCGTATCAGAAGATTCTGATTAGCAAGGATTCTAGCATGACCATCCAAGAGTTGGTTTATCTGCAGCTGAAGATTTGAAAATTCGACCTTTGAATCATTCTGAAAATGAATTAAATCCTTGACGGAATCATTAGCCCAGGAGTTGTGATCCTTTCTTTCAAGCATCTTCTTTAGAACAAGCTCTTGCAATGACTCACGTTCTTGAGCGTCTTCCTCCATATCAAGATGCACAATCTCTTGAGATTTTGCAGAGTTCTCCATATAAATTTTGGTTAGGGATGGAAAATACACAATATAGAATATATATATATGTGTATGTAAACAGGAGAAGGAACCTCTTGTTTTTGGAAACCTTAGGAACTCATGAGAGGAAGACACGGACGTTTGTGGACCGGTCAGCATATACAAAAGAAAAACATAGATACAGATAGTGTACAACATACTTGAGTATTTCTCAATTATTATCCTTACACCTCTCAAGTTAGAAACAAGGAAAAGAGTACCTGAGTTCAGGTGATAGAGTGAGAAATAATCCCAGTATGATCATTGAGAAAGGAGTTGTACATATTATCTGTCAGTTTGTTTTTTTGTGTTGTTCGTCTTCCTTTGGTTGACCTTCATCCCAGAAGAGTAAGACACAACTTGTTTAGCATATCCGTCAGAAGGATTTTTCTGAGGACTAAATCTAGGACCTCTTGCAATCGGTTCAAGAGGATCAGAATAGATAGGGATCCATTTTCTAGACTTAGATTTACCAGTCTTATAAGCACATGGAATGCTTTTAGTAGCACAAGAATTTATACCACTAGACTGCACTTGAACCCTGTGATGACTTCTAGGAAGAAGATCATATTTATAAGGATTCTGGTATTCTGTGGATATGCGATTCACTGCATTAGTCAACTGACTATTTGTTCCATTGACAGTGGAAGGAAGCAAAGTGTGAAGTTTAGAAATTTGTTTCCTCCTGGCAAAACAATGGATAGCATATTGATTTTTTTTCCCACAGAATGTACAGGTTCGTGGAGGAGAAGCAATAATTGGCACCTGTTTTATCTTCATAGCCATATGAGAAGATTGTAAGTTGTGTAAACTTTTCTTGACACAATCTTCTTCCGGAAAACATTTCGTTCTGTACTGTAACTCATGAGAATTAGTTTGTATAGAAGAATTTCTCCTTCAGACAGAGTTTTCCTTTTCCAAGGATCTGCACTGTTCATGGGCTAGAATAAGAGATGCTTCTAGTTTCTCTTTCTCGACACGAAGTTTGTTAAGATCTGATGAATGAGTCTCGATCAACCGTTTCTCTCTAATTGAGTCTTTCTTGACAGTATCTTCAAGAACACTAATCTTTTCACGCTGTTGAGTAGTTTCTTGGAGAAGTTTTTCAATATTCTTAGAGAAGGACTTAATGATGCTGTAGATTTCATGTTCTCGATCAAGAGACTTTTCAAATTCATCAATCAGCTGATCATGATCTGGAAACCAATAATCTCAGCAGAGTTTTTTGAGATTATGGTGAGTTCCATTTCAGCTTTTGCCATCGTGCCCAATGTCTCATCAAAAAGAGATATGTTGACACAAGGTGGAACAATCTTCTTACCTCGGGATTCGGAAGAATCAACTAAGGAGTAATCCTTTGAGGTATTCCCAAGACATTTGGCATAGTTAGAAGTCATTGAAGACATCTTGGTATGCGTAGAAGAGATATTGTCCTCAAACTCAGATTGCCACAAACACAGACTTGTAAGGTCTTAAACGTGTTTTCCAGCTCTGATACCAATTGAAAAAGCGGGGGTCTAACAACCACACCCAATATTTCGCTTAACAATCTGTATGGACAAACTCCAGTATAGTTTCTAGAGAATCAACAAGACAGTCAGACTCTTCTAGATAAAAGTACATCAACGAGTTTATATCTCAATCTCTCGATTTGATCTTTACTCAAGCAAATAGAAATCTGCGAGTCTTTATCAAAGAGAGATACTTGGATGGTACCAAAGACCAATATCCAAGTGCAATCAATTTAAATCAACAACCAAAAGGTCGGATATTTTAATTGATTGAACAACGCACAACCTGTGATATTTCAATTATATAAACAAATATAATGCGGAATAGAAATAACACGACACACGAATTTTGTTAACGAGGAAACCGCAAATGCGAAAAAAAACCCGGGACTATACACACACCGTATTAAGCCGCTACCGACTCTAGCCTACTCCAAATTAACTTCGGTCCGGACTGTGTAGTTGAACCCCAATCAATCTCACACCGATCCAAGGTACGCTTATGCTCCTACGCCTCCGATCCCAGCAGATGCTACATACTTGATTCCCTTAGCCGATCTCACCCATAACTAAGAGTTGCTACGACCCAAAGTCAAAGACTTTAATAAACAAATCTGTATCACACATAAAAGTCTATAGTAATAGATAAATCCGTCTCCACGAATAAACCAATGAGTTTTGTTCCGTCTTTTGATAAATCAAGGTGAACAAGAACCAATCAATAACCCGAACTTATATTCCCGAAGAACAGCCTAGTATTATTGATCACCTCACAATAATCTTAATCGACACAGCGAAAAAAGATATTGTGGAATCACAAACGATGGGACGAAGTGTTTGTGATTTCTTTTCTATCTTGCCTATCGGAGATATAAATCTCAAGCCAATTATTTCAATTGTACTCATACGATAGAAACAACAAGATCAGATCACACAACTACAAGAAAAGTAGTATCGGTCTGGCTTCACAATCCCAATGAAGTATTTAAGTCGTTAACCTGGTTTTAGAAGAAGAAAACCAAAGGTTAAAGGAGAATCGACTCTAGCTTAGCATACTAGTATGACACGTAAAGTGTGGGGATTAGGTTTCCCAGTTGCTAGAGTTCTCCCTTATATAGTCTTTCAAATCAGAGTTTGCAATCAATGTTATCTTAGTAACAAAGCATTCAATATTCACAGACCATTTTTCGTCAGAGAAATTTCCAAAGTGATTGAAATATATCATGACTTTCGTCACTAGGTAAATATGAATTCGGTTAAAGCGAAAGCTTACCAACACATATTTCGAGAAATAGATAGGCGAGTTAAACTCGGCTCGAAATAACAAATGTGTATAATGAAAGTCTATACGTCTAAACGACTTTTGTCTCAAGAGTAGGAGATAGAGTAAATAGACTTTTGAGTGACAGATAAGTTCAAGTCTCCACATACCTTTCAGTCTATGAAGTTCCACCGGTTCCTCGAGTAGTCCTTCGTCTTGTATGATGATTGCCATGGAGTTTTTGAGCTCAATTACACTTTCAATCCTAGTCAGAGACCTTTAGCTACATAGGCTAGAAATCAAGACTTATAGTTTTGATCACTAACATTAACAAACATGCTTGAGATAGCAACGCATGCGAGTTAGACCGAGCAATGCTCTAACAAAAACGCTCTTCCTGCTAGAACTGTTTTGCATACTAGAATTCCCATGCATAATGTTGATTGTGCTAGGTGTAATGACCCTCAAGAATCCATAATGCATGCTTTGGTCCTCTGTCCTTTTGCCAGTCGTGTCTGGTTTCTATCTGATTTTTGCATCAATACTCAATTTTTTCAAAACAAATCTTTCATCGATTGGTTAATGTTTTGGTTAACTGACCCTATGTCTAGACTACCTGATGAGGCGCAGTGTCTCTTTATTACTATCCCATGGTCTCTCTGGACTAGTATGAATAATGTCATTTTCCAAAACCTGAAAGAAATTCATGTAGCAGTCTTCGAAAAAAGTTAGAGCTATGCTTCTAACTAGAAACCCTGCTTTACTGTTTCTCCCATTACCCCTGTCAATCTATGTAATAAATGGACGCCCCCTTCTTTTGGCTGGATAAAGTCTAACACTGATGGTGCCTATGATGACATTACTGGAGCTAATGGTGCAGGATATGTGATGAGGGATTTATCAAGCAAAGCCTCTTTTTGTGCCTCCCTGGTTTTGAAGTAAAGTCTGCTCAAGAAGCTGAAGCCAGAGCTATTTGGCAGTCCTGAAGAAAGCCTTGGAACAAAAGTTAACTCATATCATCGTTGAAAGTGATGCGAAGACTCTTATTGATCAATTTTCAGATGGCTTGTTTGATAGAGATTCTCGTACGGATGCTATCCTAAAAGACACACTAGTACAAACTGACCCTTTTGCAACGCCAGATTGGCGTGTCCATAGGGTTTTAGACACACCGTTTTGGTTTGTACTTGGCGTGGTTTCTGCTCGCGTGGTTTTAGGTATGATGGCGTGGCTTTAGGTACTCTATAGCAACGCCTCCCTTGCGTGTCTATTGCTGTCTGTAATAGACACGCCAAAACCCATAGGCGTTGCTGTATAGTGTCCCAAAAACTTAAGTACTGGTACCTTGTAGACACCCTATTTATTGTTTTGGCGTGGCTATTTGGTTCACTATAGACACGCAAATTGCTTTTGGCGTGGCTATTTGGTTCACTATAGCCATGCAAATTGCTTTTGGCGTGGCTATTTGGTTCACTATAGACACGCATTTTGTTTTTTGGCGTAGCCATTGGTTATCCGATAGACACGCCATATAGGTTTAACGTGGCTATATGCTATGTTTAGCCACGCCAATTTCAATTAACTTCATCCACGTGGCTGTATTATGAACAGTTGTTTTTTTTTTTAGGATGATGCAATATTGACCGTCAAATTAGATGCATCCTACATCGTCCACATGTAACGTTGTGAGCCGTTCATTGGATATACTATAGACACGCCATATAGCGTGGCTATATGTGATGTTTAGCCACGCCAATTTACAATTACCTTCATCCACGTGGTTGTATTAGGAACCGTTGAATCTCTTTTAAGATGATGCAATATTGACCGTCAAATTAGATACATCCTACACCGTCCACATGTAACGTTGTGAGCCGTTCATTGGATATCCTATAGACACGCCATATAGTGTGGCTATATGTGATGTTTAGCCACGCCAATTTACAATTACCTTCATCCACGTGGCTGTATTAGGAACCGTTGAATCTCTTTTAAGGTGATGCGATATTGACCGTCAAATTAGATGCATCCTACACCGTCCACATGTAACGTTGTGAGCTGTTCATTGGATATCCTATGCACACGCAATATAGCGTGGCTATTTGTGATGTTTAGCCACGCCAATTTACAATTACCTTCATCCACGTGGCTGTATTAGGAACCGTTGAATCTCTTTTAGCTATATGTGATGTTTAGCCACGCCAATTTACAATTACCTTCATCCATGTGGCTATATTAGGAACCGTTGAATCTCTTTTAAGATGATGCAATATTGACCGTTAAATTAGATGCATCGTACACCGTCCACATGTAACGTTGCGAGCCGTTCATTGGATATCCTATAGACACGCCATATAGCGTGGCTATATGTGATATTTAGCAACGCCAAATTACAATTACCTTCATCCACGTGGTTGTATTAGGAACCGTTGAATCTCTTTTAAGATGATGCAATATTGACCGTTAAATTAGATGCATCCTTCACCGTCCACATGTAAGGTTGTGAGCCGTTCATTGTATATCCTATAGACACGCCATATAGCGTGGCTATATGTGATATTTAGCCATGCCAAATTACAATTACCTTCATCCACGTGGCTGTATTAGGAACCGTTGAATCTCTTTTAAGATGATGCAATATTGACCGTTAATTAGATGCGTCCTTCAGCGTCCACATGTAACGTTGTGAGCCGTTCATTGGATATCCTATAGACACGCCATATAGCCACGCATATTAACCGGCGTGTCTGCAAATCGTACACTATGGACACGCGTACTAGCGTGTCTAATAAAACCAACTTTTTAACCACGCCTCAAGTGGCGTGACTATTTTTTTGGACACACCACAACTGGTTAACGTGGCCATAGACTGGTCTATAAACACTCCCAACAAAAAATTACAGTTAACGTGACGAAACGGTGATATTTGGACATGCTACTAGCCTTGGCGTGGCTGATCACTCTTTTCAGAGTATTAAAGATAAAAGAAGTGTGATATAGTCGAGTGTCATGTACCTGAGTACAATGACAAGGTGGGTTGATAGATTGAGGATAAACCTCTCCCAATTCCGAAGAATCGAGCCTCTGGTTCGAATGAACACAGCCTAAGAACAAAGTTCTGATTAATAATTTTGATAAGATTTCAATTACAGACCTTCTGCTGATATAACAACCTTTCTTCTAACCTAACATCTAACAGCTAACAACGCTCCAGGTGGTTACATCACAGCCACTCGTTGCACTGATAACTAACTACTAATTACCACTACTAATTATACTAAGTACCATTATTACTAATGACAGACACAAATATGATATAGGGCACCCCCAGGTATATGACATTCCACTCTCCTTGAAAACATCCTTGTCCTCAAGGATGGGAGTCAAAGGAAGCACGTCCTTAGTTAAATGAAGCACCAAAAGTTGGAGAGCTGGCGCCTGGTGAGGATATAGCTGTTTTCGCACACTCCTATACAGAAGTTCAATACTCTTAACGCCAGTAAAAATCCATGTGAGGTCCATACAGTTCCAATACCAAAGCCCATATGTTGACTGCCCATCATTTTTTTCTCCCTAACATATGTCAGCTAAGTACCCCTTAACATATCACTTGACATCATGAAGATTGGAGTTTCCTTTGGTTTCTCTTCAGTGCAAATTGCATTACCTCCACTCTCAACATGGACAGTGCTGAGTACCCCTTGTATATGTTGCCGAATCGCAGTGACAAGTGAAGTTGGTGCTGACCCATGGAAATTCCAACAATCCCCATGAATACTCATTAGTACACAATAGAATTGAGCATTAGAACGTGCTGCAATCTTCCACCACCAAGAATTTTCCAACTCAATTGTTAGTGGAAAGTTAAATTCATTAGTGTTCAGATGGTTATAAGTTGCCCGTACCAAAAAGAATTTTATCCAGTAGCATTCCTTTGTCAGCACAACACGCAGGCTAATAATTAGACCAGGTGCCTCTGCATTGGACTGCACTTTTCCTCTATCAAATAAAAAACGACGGCAACCCATAATATCAGTACCATTTCCCCTGCTCCTCAAACCAGTCGAGAACAGATTGCTCAGAATAAAAGATGTTGCCATTCGATTATGGGTCTCAGATTCACAAAACAGATAGCTCTTGGAATTCCAGTTTATGTCAATGCGTACCACTGAGATAAAAATGTTATCAACCCAGCTAACATTTTTCGCACTCCACAAATCAGGTAGAACCAATTTGAACTTCCACCTCAAGTACTCGAACCATATCAGCACATTCAGAATCCTCACTACCGTGAGCAAGACCTGAATTCCACTTAATATTGCAAAGAACTCCAACTTGGTAGAATAAATCAGTTCAACTGCCTCTAGAACCGTAAGAGTTTTATAGATCGCACGAGCAAGTGAAAGACTGTGCAGAAATAAACCTGAATTAAAGACTCGAAGTAAGCGGGTAGACACAGTATTAGCTGAGATATAAGATCCCATAAGCAGTCCACCTGAACATACACCACCATTCAAACTCCTCATAACACCATCATACCAGTTACCTAATATCTTTAGGAAGAAAGAACATATCCTCGACCGTTCAAAACAGCGGCTAACAAGTATGAGAAACCCCTCCAGAGGATGATCACAGAATACAACAAAAACATTAGCTGCACTAAGAAACTTGGTAAGATGTGAGGATATCCCGTCAGCTGATATATAATTGGTGCGAAAAACTCGATGACAAGGGACCCAAATATCAATACAACATTGATATGTAGCAGCAAAATGAAATACCCTTGACTAGTGAAAAACTTTCCTCTATCGTATATCCAGCGAGCCAACTTGATGGGAATTACTACTTGGTAACTCGCCGTACCCCTGTTATCAATCATTTGAAAAAGTCTGAAGAAGCTAAAGCAACTTCTGCAGGGTGTAAGCATCCACATAGAAGTATAAACATGAATTCCAACAAGCTCGTCTGCGGAACTTACAACATAAAGCAAACGGGAAGAGACCCTTTTAACTGATGCAAAATAGGAGCTAAACCAATTACCATGATCCATAGGAAATCTCAATACAGGAAAAACTAGAGCCCCAAGAATGAGCTGCAATCTTGGTAACCAAGTGGAAAAAACAGATATCAAAGCACAAAACTGAATTGTAATCCCAACAAGTAACCCACACTTCAGCTGCAGAAGAGAAAAAATTGTGCTCCACATAGCAGGACTTAGATCAACCCTTCTGAATTTTGCCCAGTCACAACCACATAAGTATATATAAGCATTCTGAATACTAAGCCACAATTTCAGTCGATGCCTAAACTTAGAATCCAGTGTAGCAAAACAAGGAATCCATATAATAAGTTCGATCTCCTTTCCACGATCAAACACACTGCGGCTAGAATCGAAAACAAAGGAAAGCCATACATCAACAACCCATTTGTAACGAACCTTACTTAAAATTGATTCACCAAACAACCAATCTGATTGGTGACCTTGCTTGTTAACCGGCTCATGAATAGAATAACCTTTGCAGTTGGCCATTAAAATCAAACAAGAAGTAGTTGTATCGAAATAGTATCTAGAAGGATCAATAAAAGATGATAACCCTTGAATAAAATGAATTTCTTTTGCACGATCATATACTTTATCCGCAGGTTTGAAAGAATGGTAACAATTTAACCCAGTAGGCAGTGTGTGGTTAAAAAAAAAATTGTGCTCACAACACACAGTATCCATTAAAAGCATTTTAACAAACAACTGCCAAGCAGTACTAGAGACACTACCACTACCAAACATACAAGCAATAGGATATTTGAACCACGAATCTGGCCAGTACCCATGTTTATGAATCAATTCTTGAACAAGTTCCCTGTAGTATCCTTCTAATAATTTCAAGCACACAACAAATTTAGACCCAAATTCAGAATAACATTTAGCAAAAGCAGAATTGCGTAAACTGAGATGAATCTTCTTTCCTCGATCGAATAATGAACGAGTAAAATCAAAAAGAAGAGTAGAGAAATCCTTACAATTAAACTTGTTGTGGATCATTATTAACTCTCTTAAGCTCTCAAGATTCTCATAACTAATCTCCTTCATTTGCACAGGGTTCTCGCTGTCGACATCGTTCACTTCAGATTTGGAGATTTCTGTAATCTGAGAATCATCCTTTTCATCAGCGAATAAAAAAGAAGGAACAAACAATTCATCGACAAATTCATCTGGTGTTCCTTCAGATGGAATTGAAGAGTCTTGGCTACAATCTGTAACTTCCTCTGAGTTGAAGTAATCCATAATTGACTCAGAGATTAACTCTAAGATTGGATCAATTACAATTTCTTCAGTGAAAATTTCTTCCTGAATCTGCTTAGCTTCTCTAACCCCAAGGAGTGACTCTAACTGCTTCTCTTTCCTGCTGATGAGCTTCAACATCTGAAGAAGATTATACTCTCGAGTTGGGGAGTCATCTTCTCGTTTGTGAGTATCATACAGCCATCGGAGATTAAGTAAATCATCCTTGAGTTTCTGCTCCTTCTCCATCGCAGCATCAAGCGTCGCCATGGATCGAAACAAATCTGATACCAATTGTCATGTACCTGAGTACAATGACAAGGTGGGTTGATAGATTGAGGATAAACCTCTCCCAATTCCGAAGAATCGAGCCTCTGGTTCGAATGAACACAACCTAAGAACAAAGTTCTGATTAATAATTTTGATAAGATTTCAATTACAGACCTTCTGCTGATATAACAACCTTTCTTCTAACCTAACATCTAACAGCTAACAACGCTCCAGGTGGTTACATCACAGCCACTCGTTGCACTGATAACTAACTACTAATTACCACTACTAATTATACTAAGTACCATTATTACTAATGACAGACACAAATATGATATAGGGCACCCCCAGGTATATGACATCGAGTTCGAACCACAGAGACTGTTGGTGTTCAAAAGAATTACTTAACAAAGCAATAATGTAATGTTGATTTGTAGTTGAGTTGTAAAATGCTGCAGAATATATTTGCAAAAGAGAGGAATAAGTGATTGTTGTATCTACCAAGAATTTGAGGTTCCACCTAATGTATTCAAGTATTATGTGATCAAATTATAACTCGAACAGAACTGAATAATGATTCGTTCTACCCGGAACATATAGTACATTGGGATTTTAAAGTAACTAAAACAAATACCATATCATGACTGATTGATTATGTTTCTAAATAAAGCTCAATTGAGAAATGTCACAAGGATTCCCTAGCATTCAATGTATCCGGAAATCACAATGAATCTAAGAAGTCTGTAGACATCATCAACACAAAAATGCAATCAAGCGAAGACAAAGAAATGGACTAAAACATGAAATTCATTTATGATCACTGTAAAGAATACTAGAACCCATTAAGCTTCCCCTCTTGTCTTGGCAGAGAGGGGTTTAGCTTCTCATTGTTGTGTAGATAGCCATTAAAAGTATTGAATCAAAAACTCTAACACACAAGAGAACTAAAATATAAAATAAAAGCAAAAGAAAACTGAGATTGCAGTATTGTATCGTACCCTTCTTGGTTGATTAAGCTCATCCTTTATACAGCAACAACTTGACTTCTTATCTAACTACTTGATTCAAACACTTCCTGGATTTGGGGAAAACATTCCACATAGTTCTATCTCTTCCTCATACTTCTGCCTACAACAGCTGAAATCAGTTACCTGTATTTGACTCGATAGAAACAACTCTCTTCGTGTAATTTCTCATAATTCATTCAATGCAAACATCAACCAGAATTCCCCATCAATAGTAACCATCATCGCCCTACACCACTGATTCAGCAACCCATGTAAAACAAACCCCTAATATTCAGATGATGATGTTGAACAGAAATCATACATCAAACCTTCCACACAAATCAGGTCTTGGGTATGATTTACCGGCATCAAATTCAGATAAAAAATGCACCCAGTTGACCACCGAACATCATCTTATTCGAACCCCCAAATTGGATTATCATTCACCACTAAATTACTTTTCTTAGCCATTGATTCAGCCGCTTCTAACCCTTGTTACCCAGATGAGAATCCCAATTCAATTTCTGCAATTAAGAAAGTGGATTGAATCTAAACATTAAAACACCACAGATCGAGCTCGCAAAAGATACCCAATTTCAGTCCAAGTACGAACCCCTGAAATCCATTAATGTCGTTAACCACTACTGCCACCATATCGACCCATTTATTCTTCCGCCTTCTGTTTGTTTAGGGAGACAGTTTTGCAAACATCAAAACCCTCAAAAATCTGTGCTAACATCACGGCACCAACTCTACTCAAAACCCATCTTAATCCATCGATTACAGCCCTGGATCTGAAGGTATCATCACGAACTGATGCTGTACAAAACATGGCTTGGAATTCTGATTTCATTCAGGTGCCTGGTCAAAATTTGGGTGATAAGAAGAAAAGGGATAAATATATTTTGTGTACGCCTTGGTAGTTTGTTCTCCCTTTGGTCAAGAATCACACGAATGTTTTAAGGACTACCAACACCTTGAGTGTACCCTTTTTAACTCGGAAAAGATTTTGATCTAGCAGCATAATGGTTGAACATGTGTGAGTTTATGAGGTTATCTAAACCACGCCCAATTATCTTGTGACGTTTTTTTTTTGTAAACATGAATATTCAGCCGAATTTTTCAGTAGAGATCTAAATTTGTGGGAAACCTAAGACTGGTGAGATTTGTATCTGCCTAATTTCCACTTCGACCTTGAGAAAAAAACTTTTTTCCTGTATGCGAAAATCCATAAATAAAATTATGCAAACTGCATATTCCATACCTGATATTGAAACTAATACTCCCTCCGTCCCCAATATATAGGCGGAGTTTTCAATTTTTTGTAGTCCCGTTAGATAGGCGGAATACCTATTCCAAGATACGTTTTTCTTATATATGCCCTTATTTATTGTACATTGATAATTGTGTTGGGAGTGAGACAAAGGTTAAAACAGGAAAGTAGATGGATATTTAGGAAATCAAGATAAATTCTTAATCTAAGAGATTTTGCAAAATCAAGATAAATGGCTGTTGATTTTGCTGAGGGTGAACCAGCATTGAAGTTATTCGAAGCTTCGAGCATCACCGAGCAATGGGGTCACAAACTCCCAGTTATTGAATCCAGGTTTTATGTGTAGCCCTCATTATCCATCTCAATTGAGCAAAAACAAAATTAACTTCGTTAATAAATAACATGGAGATTTTAAAGTGTTGAAGTCCACTTCAAAAACAACTTGTGTCTCCTTTCGTCTCCTCCTCTCTCCTTGCTCGATTAAGACTTTGATCGGAAACTAAATGTCTACTCGAAATCGGTCGTTTATTACTGGTTAGAAGACCGTTGCCCCTACTATCAACGGTAATTTAAACCGAATCACATCGGAATTACTAGAAAAAACCGATTCTTTCAAATGAATTGATCCCAAATCTCAATTAATTCGAAGATACTCGGATACTTAAGATTCTACAAACTTAAAGACACACGCATACTAAATCCAAATGTTCAAAACACCAATTTTTTCACTTTCCGTTGAAACAAAAGACACCAAGATTCAAGTTACTAAGACACGTAAGATTAAGGGATTCAAAAGACACAAGACCGTTGTTACTCAAGACACCTAAATATTCAATTAGCTTCAAAGACCAGGATCATTACTAAGAATCTAAAAACCCATAATTCGTCATCAAGACTCAAAATTTATCCTATTCAAGGCTCAATCGCCGCTTCTAGTCTTTTGTCAAAGATTTCCTCTCATTATTAGCTTTATCTTTTCAATCGATCTAAGTCGATATCTCGGGTTTTTATATACAATTGATACTTCGGGTTTTTCCATCTGTTTCCGACAACCATTCATTCTTTCCTTAATTAGTCCGTCGTTCTTCTTTGTTCTTCTTTGTTTTTGTTTTTGTTAAATCCATAGCGAGAACTCTGCAATCTCTCTTTTCTCATCCTCCCGATTCGTGTTTTTAACTTTGTTTGACCTTTGTGCCACTCAAGTGTGTAGCCCCAAAGGGCATAATGACTCCCCTTAGCAACTTCTTTAACTCTATCTACTCCCGGAAAAAGAATGAGACACGTCTTTGGGGAAAAACCTCACAAAAAATACCTATTTTCTATCACAGATTAGATTTGCACCACTCTCTCCTTTACCCACCGATCGGTAAGAAACTAAAAGTTCAAACCTTAATACCTGGACTAATCAATACCCAAATCAAATCTCTCATTCAGTGCTGGAAAATTTATATTTGGAAAGAATCGAGCATCAAACGAGGAATTAAAGAAGAATAATTTGGAAATGAAGGTATTTAGTAGGCCTAATTTCAACTACAACAATTGGAAATTCAAGAAGCTACCTGGGTTAATTGCTAATAAGGTGGATTTTTATTTTGATGGGCAACGTAATTTCACAATCAAGCGCAACTCCACCATTTTTTCTTTCGGTACTTTGGATTTATCCCTAATCCGATTCTGTGTTTCGGATGCTCATGAGGTAACCCTAAATCTCGAAACTCATTTACTCCCTCTCTTTGTTTGTTTGGTTAAAGATGATTGGATAAATATTTGCATTGATAATAGAATCATGGTTATTGAATGTCGTTCCTTCATTGTGTGTTATCATTTAAACGCCTATCAAGAATGAAATGTAGAATCCATGTTAATTATAATTTAAACCTAAATAGACCCTTAATTAGGAATTACATATCCATGAGGAAATCTCTTTGTAGTCAAATGTATAATATCTATAATCTCCCAATTTTTAGTAGGATTCATACTAAGTTCCTATATAAGCTAGATTATCCAATAGTCTCTTATTTCTGGCAGTTCATAAGCACTATTGCCTGGAACTGCCAAGGACTAGGTAATGTAGAAACAATTAATAGTCTTAAAGACCTTCTTGATAGAAGTAACCACGATATCCTATTTATGTCGAAACAAAACAAAAAACAAAGAAATGCATAACATCATGAGAAAAGTAAATGTCTACAATTATTGGCTTGTGCCACCGAGAGGAACAATGGGTGGCTTATGTTTGCTATGGAAAAATAACATACAGATTACAATTCTCGATTATGATCGTAACTACATAAATGTGAATGTTAATAGTAACAATAGTAATATTACTGATTGGATGTTAACGTGCTTTTATGGTAGTCCTTATACTAATTTGAAACTGGCTTCTTGGAAAATAATCAAACACTTAGCTAGAAATGTTAATAAACCTTGGATTGTCTTAGGGGATTGCAATGTTGTCTTGCATGAAGAAGAAAAGAAAAGTAGTTACCCATTTAACCGCAGAGAAGCAGATCTTTTTAAAAATTTTATCAACAACTGTGGTCTCATGGACTTAGGGTTCAATGGATATACCTATACTTGGAATAATAGAAGATCAGGCCTAGAATTCACAGAACAAAGATTAGACCGTGCTCTTGTGAACAACAATTGGAATATTAAATTTCCAAATTCTAATATTAGACATTTGGGACCGCTATCTTCAGATCATGTCCCTATTTGTCTAAACACTCATAATAACTGGAACGAGCGGTGCCACTCCATTCAAGTTTTTGGAGAATGGATGAAACATGACCAGTGTCTTTAGTCTAATTCAGAATGTTGGAATACCCGGATCCGCGGATCTCCAGCTTTCACCTTTACTAAGAAACTTTCAACTGTAAAATATACGCTAAGATTGTGGAACAAGAATGTATTTGGTCACATTAACACTAATATATAAAAAATCAAGAAAGATCCGGAAATAACCAATAGTAGAGCGTAACTACCGCCAAAAGTCTTCGAGATCTTGCTCACTTAAACAATGAACTTACAAAATGGTATGGAATCAAAGAAAAATTCTGGAAAGATAAGAGTAGAGACCAAAACCTAGCTTTAGGAGATAAGAATACTAAATATTTCCACAGTAAGGCTAAAAAGAGATTTAGAAGAAATAGGATAGAAACTCTTCAGGATAGCAACGGCAACTGGCTAAATAATAAACAAGATATAGCTTCTTGTATAACTAGTCACTTTAGAGATATTGCTACTACTGTCAATCCTATCATAGATAGGAAAATGTTAGATCTTATCCCAGAATGCGTTAATGAAAATGATAATGATTGCTTTGCTCAATCCCAACCAACATTGAAATAAAAGATGTTCTCTTCTCCATGGAACCGGACAAAAGTCCAGGCCCAGATGGATTTCCTCCTAATTTTTACCAACAAAATTGGGAGATTATAGGGAATGATCTAGTAGTGATGATCCAGAACTTCTTTAGAAATGGGTACCTTGCAAAAGAACTCAACGCCTCTTTCATTTCCCTTATACCTAAAATTTTAAACCCAACTATCATGGCAGAGTTTAGACCAATAGCCCTTAATAATACATCTTATAAAATCATCTCAAAACTTATGGCCAATAGGATGAAGGGAATGCTAGATAAAATCATAAGCCCCTACCAATCTGCCTTCGTACCAGGAAGGCAAATTTCAGACAATATAATTGTAGCTCATGAGATAATCCACAAAATGAGAAAGAGTACTAGTAAAAAAGGGTTGATGGGTCTTAAAATCGACATGTCAAAGGCCTTTGACAGGGTTGAATGGAACTTCTTGATAGAAATTCTAAAAAAAATGGGGTTTTCTGAAAGTTGGTGTAAGTTGGTATATCAATGTATTTCAACCACGACCCTAGCTGTCCTCCTTAATGGTGCTCCCACAGATTTTTTTAAACCTACAAGAGGATTACGACAGGGAGATCCTCTATCTCCTTATCTCTTTCTCATTTGTATGGAATACATGTCAAGAATGATAACAAATGCTGAAAGCAATGGTCTATTAAATGGCATAAAAGTCACTAGAAATGCGCCCTCTGTGAGTCACCTGCTTTTTGCAGGGCGATCGTATTATATTTTTGCAAAGCAAATGCAAAAACTTGTCACAACCTTGTTAGTCTCTTTGAGGAGTTTGGTACTGCCTCTGGGCAACTAATCAATTTTAGTAAATCAGGGGTTTTCTTTAGCCGAAAAACAGATCAAATAGTCATGAATGAAGCTAAACAAATTCTAGGAGTGAATTCTATACCTCTAAATGACAGATACCTAGGCTCACCTTTGTTCACAAACAGATCAAAAATCAAAAGTTTTGAACCACTGGTACAAAAGATGACTAATAGACTTCAAAACTGGAATATGTTAAACAACGCAGTGACGGAATCAGTAATGATTAAAAATGTAACATCTTCATTAGCCGTGTATCAAATGAATTGTTTCAAAATTCAAGAAAATTTGCAAAACTCGAGAACAGACCTCCAAAGGGATTCTTTGGTGGGGAAAGACGAAAAAGGTAAAAACAAAAAAGGTAAGAAGGGTGTTTATTTAAAAGCTTGGAAAGCCGTATGTAAATCTCTAGAAGAGGGAGGTCTAGGAATCCAAAACATTGAAAACTTTAATTTAGCCATGATAGCAAAAATGGGCTGGAAGCTAAAAGAAAATTCTAACTCTCTATGTGCAGAAGTTCTGAAAGCTAAATATTACCCAAAGACTGACATTTTACATGTAAAACCAAAACCAAATGTAGGGGATAGTTGGATCTGGAAGGGTATCCATGATGGAGTCCAACAAATAAAAAGAATTATTCTTGGAAATTAGAAACAGTAAATTAATCGACATTTGGGAGGATCAAATCCTGGGGCACTAAGGTACCTATTCCCAAACCTAACGTGGAAATGTGTACTTTAACCAAAGTTTGCCACTTAATAAATGCTGATAAAGCCCGGGATATAGATAAATTGAATCTTTGTTTTGGACCAACGATAGTAGAAAAATAAAAGAAATAGAAATACCTATGCATGATATGGAGGATACTGACTCTTTGGAAACTAACTACAAAAGGTAAGTTCTCAGTTCATAGTCTATATGATTCTATAAACAGCAACAACGATAGGACTTTACAGATTGGGGAAGAATATGGAACTTGAACATAACCCCAACTATAAAAACTTTTATCCTGGAAAGCGGCTCACTCTATTCTTCCCACCTAATGAGAATGTCATCTATTCTCCCCAACATAGACACCAAATGTAGTCTATGTAATCGGAGAAGAAGAATCCTTAACTCATCTCTTTCTTAATTGTAATTTTGCGATTCCAGTATGGAATCATTTAAATTTTGATATGAATTATGTGAAGGAAAATTGTAACACTTTTCATGAATGGTTGAACATTTGGTTCAACGATGAAAACAGAGGAAAATGTATAATGGGTTGGCCAATTTTGTGGTCTAATTTCATGGCACATATGGAAGGCTAGGTGTGAGGCTACCTTCCAGAAAACAAACCAAAACAGTGCTAGTACTGCAAAAAAAATTGTGAGGTTCATCAATAGTTTCATGCACATTAACAAGCTGATTACAATAGCATGCGGACTCTCTATTATGACCCCATGCAAGATAACAGGTTTACAAATCTTAGACCGAGAACCGCCTAAGGAAATAACTTTTATGAGTCTAAGAATAAACATAGCCAGTCGATGCAAAATGCTATTAGTACTTCTGGTATTGGTCTTGCTTTAATTGATTACACAGGTACAACAATTGAAGCAAGGGGATCTCATTCAAACAGCACAACAAGGGAACAACTAGAGGCAGAGGGGGCTCAAGCTGCCTTCCGGTGGGCAACTGAATGGAGTGGCTATAATGTGGTCTTTCAAAACGACTCTATACCGACTTTAAAGTTGTTGATGGGAAGATATGCTAAAGCTAGAGAACATAGATATAATATTAGTACCGATTTTACAAATCAACCATATTCTCGCTATTAATTTTAAAGTCATGGCTTTTGTGTTAACTTCTAGATATAATATCAAACAGTGCAGCCAATATCTCCACCTTTTGTAACCGAATGGTATTCAAAACATCCGGAAAGGAGAAAGTCTAATAGCCATTGTGAACAGGCTATATATTGAAAATTGTACCCGAGTCTTGTAACGGTAAATGATTCTCAATTTTCTGAGTTATTCCTATCAATCTATTTAGTGAGGCTAAAGTCCTCTTTTTCGAAAAAAAAAAAAAAAAAAGATTTTGCAAAATCCGCCTATATAATAGGGACGGAGGGAGTATAACCCATAAACACGATCAAAAACAAGTTAATTAGTGTTCTCGATACGGCCTTTGATTTGGTTTGATCGAAATTTTATTATCAATAAGTGACAACTTTATATTTACAACAGTACAAGAAGTCAAAAATTGGATATGTTATCTTTTATACTAGTACTCAGGATACGAAATACTATACATTAACAATAATTGTCAACTTCCCTTTTTCTTCTTTTGCCTTCATTTTATCTCTTCTTCATCCATCATCTCCCACATCTTCCAAGTAATGACCATTACTCATCTTGATTACTTATGGAATCAATCTCGAGATTGCTTCATACATATTAGAAGCTATAGTTAAATCATGTGGGGGAAATGTACAAGAAAGTTAGCTATACATTAACAATAATTTCTTTTATCCAACTTCACATGCCGCTAAGAATCATCTTCATCAATATCCAACTTGCCACACATGACATCAATTCCTCTGGTATATTATTAAGAAATTCACATACACATGGAGTTTAGTTCACTTTGCTTACCGGATTATGATGAGAAGTTTAAGATTTCGCTTTCGAATGATATGAATTAATGATCGCTTTTTACTCCTAATGACAATTTATTTATAAATAATCAAAACAATTAGTTATGATGTTTTCGATAGAGTGCGGTGTAAAGAAGAACGACAAAACCTAAAATCCTGTTTTACATACCCATTTGATGAACGAGGGAAGATAAAAACGTTTAGATTGTAAATATATGGCAGGATAAATATATTGGCACCAAAAAAATCGTTTAGATGATAGACAACCGTAGTTAATAATGGTTAGATGACATGATAAAGCGCTACATGTTTGGCCTTGGTGCTTGCTAGATCAAAATCTTTTCCTTTTAACTCTTGGTGGACTTACATGTATCTTCCGGCTTGAACTGGTTAGATTGTGCCGCAACATCAGCTAGGCTGCTCGTAATAAACTCTTTCTTCAGTGCAGAGATATGTGGCACCGGTGGTCCTAGCAGCAGACACCATTTAAACTTCCCATTTAGCCATTTATCCTCCAGGTGACCGAGTTCACTTGTAATTCCTGTAAATGACTTAAAACAATATTATTAGCCAAATATCGAGACCTAGCTAGTATAAATGTGGGTATAAAAATGTCGCACTTACGTGCTTATCAGTGGCTGAAAGCACTTATATTAACACGCCCATAGAACATGGCGTGTCTATAGGGTAGAAGTCTACCCTATAGACACGCCAAAACTAAAAGGCGTGGCATGTAAATTTATATATGGCGTGTCTAAAGGCCACTTTTGTACTAGTGACATTTAGTTTTTTTCTTCTAAATTAGTGGCATGTATTTTTAACTTTCAACCTCGTGTTTGTAATTCTGTGGCTCATGAGCTAGATCAATGGGAAAAAACAAACAATGACTCTATGTACTAGTATGTGCCTCTTGTTTGGTTGTTACCAACAGTTGAGGGGGATCATTAGCCTTTCTGAAGGCCTTTATCTATTAAAAAAAAAACATGGAAGAAAGGAATTTTTTTTTTGAAGTCAAAAATTGCATTAATCAAAGAATAATATTTACATACGAGAAAAAAAATTCATAAAAACAATTTAAAACGAAAATAAGAAACATTGGGAAACTCAATTGAGTTAAAAAAAACCAGGACGTCCTATACAATGCATACCCACGCCATTCCCTAAAGAAGAACCTCGTTTAGCCATTTTATCAGCTGCAAAGTTCGCGTTCCGAAATGTGTGAACAAACCGTATTGAATCATACATACCACGCACTTCAGTCCATCTTTGTTGTACAAACCATGACACTAAAGAATCCTCCAGAATACGAATTACAGAATCTGAACGAATTAGTATTCTCCTAAATCCCCGTTGAAGTGCCCATTCCATGCCAACTATAATACCACACAGCTCCGCAAGAAAATTAGAAGTTACGCCCAGGACAATAGACATAGCTCGAACTACTCCACAATTAACATCTCTAGCCCCAACCCCAGCTCCTGTGACCCCCGGATTATTTCTAGAGGCACCATCACAACAACTCATCTGAATTTGGAGGAGACCAAAAGCATTCAATAGGATGATTAGACTTCACCTTTATATATCTAACATGGAAAAAATTCATGACCTGCAAATCTTCCACAATATTGTGCATATAACTTCTCATCCTCCTCATGTATTAAATTTAAAACACGATCTGAAAAAAAGACCACCAAGGAGACTTCTTTTTATACACCTTCTTGTTACGAGTAAACCAAAGCTCAGAGCGCACAACCAGATTAGCCACTAGCCAAAGATCCTTTATCATTCTACTGCGACCCTTAGCTGCCTTGTTAGAAGCAATCAAATCATAATGAGGAGTAATATGGAAAATACCTGAAATCCAATCCCACGCCCTCTTTGCAAAGCTACAATCCCAAATAATGTGTTCTAAAGACTCCTCATCATTTTGACAAACATAACATTTTGAAGCAAGAGAGTATTTAAATATGCTTCTAACTTTATCCATTGTTGCATACGGAAGAAAGGGGATTTCCTGTGTATTGAGATGGTTTTGTGGAATGACATAAATATCCCTACTTGCTCATGTCTGCCACACGTCAAGCATGCTAAAGATTTCTAGAGTTCTCTAAAGTGTCTGCTAATCATGCTTACTGATATTGCTAAGGGATAACTACTTAGTTAAGACATCCATATTAGGTTGGGTAGGGCTCAAAGCCCAATGAAAATATTCGTGTCGCCAAAGTTGGATGGTTTGATTACATAGCGAAGGAAGTGGTAGGTGATTGGTTGAGCTGAGTGTAATCACTGAAATGAGGGTTGATGTGGATGTATGAATGGGATCTGGTGATGGGTATGGGTATGGCTGGGTTTGATATGGCTTGTAAATTGGTTGCAGTCGGTGATAGGTGTCTAAAACCCCTTAATATTTATCTATTATTTATGCTTTCTTTGCTTAAGTTTTCTTGTAAATTATGTATCTTATGTTTGCTTTTGAGTTTTTAGGTACTTTTGAGTCATTTGGAACAAAAGAAGAAGAAACAGGGCAAAAGTGTCATTTCAAGTGCAACTGCTATTGGAGGCGGATTATTTCTCATTATCTACTTTTATTTTTTCATCTATGTCTGAAAAGCATATCTTTTCAAGTGCAAATGCTGTGGGTGGAAGCTAAAGCCACCCCTACTAATGATTCTCAAGTTGTTTGTGAGTTTGTGAAGGAACATATCTTTTCTAGATTTGGTACACCTCGAGTGGTGATTAGTGATGGAGGTTCGCACTTCAAGA
The DNA here is from genome assembly GCA_023531295.1 of Papaver armeniacum. NCBI lineage: Eukaryota > Viridiplantae > Streptophyta > Magnoliopsida > Ranunculales > Papaveraceae > Papaver > Papaver armeniacum. Next base: position 248,384 of record JAJJWW010006616.1, on the reverse strand, counting down.
GATCGTTTCACGCTCTTCTAAAGAAGTATAATATTTCTCATAAAGTTGGCACACCGTATCATCCACAAATGAGCGGTCAAGCTAAAATTTCTAACCCGGAGATTAAGTCCATCCTAGAGCATACGGTGAACGTTACAAGGAAGGATTGGAGTTATAGACTCAATGACGCTTTGTGGGCGTATATGACAGCTTACAAGACACCCATCAGTATGTCTCCTTTTAGGCTTATCTATGATAAACCTTCCCATCTTCCGGTCGAACTTGAACACAAAGCTTATTGGTCTATCAAGGTATGTAATATGGAATTAGATGCAGCTGGTGAACATAGGAAACTTCAACTCAATGAGTTAGAAGAGATACGAAATGATGCATATGAAAGTTCACGCATTTACAAAGAAAAGACAAAATCTTTCCATGATAAAATGATTTCCCAAAAGACTTTTGAAGTAGGGCAGAAAGTTCTTTTATTCCATTCTCGTCATAAATTATTTCCGGGTAAACTTAGGTCTAAATGGATTGGACCATTTGTTGTTACTAATGTGTTTGCGCTTGGTGCAATTGAAATTATTAGTCTCAAAACAGGGCTGGTTTCCAAGGTCAACGACCATCGTTTGAAACCATACTATGAACAATTCATGACGGAGAATCAGGATATGGTCACATTGAGTGATCCACTCCCTCTGGAGGAGTAATTGGAGCTGAAAGTCGGGGTGACGACTTTAAACCAAGCGCTGAGTGGGAGGCAACCCACCGGTTTTGTATCTTTATCTTTATCTTTTTGTTTTTAAGCATTTTATCTTTATTTTGCATATCATTGTCGGAATTTCCCACCTTGAACTTTACTTTGAATAACTAAATTTACATTGAGGACAGTGTAAAGTTTAAGTGATGGGGAGTATTTTATGTATATAATTTGTAGAGTTTGATGTCTTTAGTATAAAAAAAAAGTAAAAAACTAGAAAAATAAAAAAAAATTTGTTTTATAAACTCCGAAATCCAGAAACTTGTGCCTTCAGGATGACACTAGACAATATAAGTGGATGGAACCATCTTGATTGCACGAATCGAGGAACCCATTAACTAAAAGGACATAGCTCAGGTATTATAAATAACATGATATTTGTTACCATATCTCGGAATCGTCACCATATCACTTTCTGTTTTTATTTTTGCAAACTTTTTGTTTCTCTAAGTGATTTGGTGGGTCACTAACATCGAATTGTTATTACTGCTGGGATGAAATAGAGTGATTGAGTTACTAAAAAAAAAAGCCAGATCAATTAGACCAACCGGTGTATATACCAAAAAAAAAATGACACTTGGATAGCAATATGTGTGTGTCTCCCTGACTCAATCGCCTAAACAAGCGTGGAACGCAGGATCCATGTGAATTACCATGTAATCTGCTAATTAAGAAGAAGCATGCGCTTGGATCCAAAAGATCTAATCATGTTGTCAATTCGAAAAAGAAAAAAAGTGAAAAGTGAAAATGAAAAAGAAAAAGAAAAAGAAAATTAATTATTATTATTGTTCAATAAAATCGACTGCTGGTTCCCTTGTATATGCCAGCTGAGTTGATCTAGAATTAGGATTATCGGCCACTGGTTCCTGTGCATATGCCAACTGAGTTGATATTAGAATTCAGACCAGTATATCAATCCATTAGGTCATAGGTTCATCTTGGCGGTGACCTTCAGACAGATATAGGAAACACCGTTTGCTTTAGTCAACATTCGCAAACATCTATCTCTATATCCATCTTCTTAATCTATTCATGTGTGATTGTGGTTATTTATATTTCGAGTATTATGGTTTGTTCGACTTTCTGAGTAGAGCTTTGTTTACTTTTATATGAATTGGATTTGCATCAAGGTACCTCCTCCTGTAGTCATTTTGGATTTGTTCATAGATTCTTCACAGGTAGTTGGAATTTGGAGTAAAAGGTTTTGTAGGTACACCTCTTGTAAACCTTCATGAGACTAAAACTTGTCCACTAGAGACACCTAGGGGTTCAAAGGATTGGTATACATGCTAAGTGTGACCGTATTCTCGACGAAATTGAGTTGTTGTATTTTAGTTTTGTTTGATTTGATCGAGGACTAGCAAAGTCTAAGTGTGGGGAAATTTGATAGATGTCTAAAACACCTTAATATTTATCTATTGTTTATGCTTCCTTTGCTAAGTTTTCTTGTAAATTATGTGTCTTATGTTTGTTTTTGAGTGTTTAGGTACTTTGGAGTCATTTGGAACAAAAGAAGAAGACACAGGGCAAAAGTGTCATTTCAAGTGCAACTGCTGTTGGAGGCGGATTATTTCTCATTATTTGCTTTTATTTCTTCATATCTGTTTGAAAAGCATGTCGGCTTTAGTAATGCAAATATTTTTCTGAAAAGCACGACTGCTTTAGTGATGAAGAGAACTTTAAGAGAAGAAGTGGATCTGAGAAGTAAGAGACGACTGCTTTTGGTGGAAGAATTCCGAGAAGAAAGAAGCGTTCACATGGGACTTGTGCAAGTGCTATTTGGAGCACAGTGGAGGAATAAGGGGCTGCCATCAGGTGGTCCGTATCCATCAGTGGGTGCCTGTGTCTTTTTCCACTCCTACACAACCCTAAAAGTCAGAGAAGTTTATCTTCTCTCTTATCATTTGTTTTGTCTGAATTTGAGAAACTAGTTTGTCACCCGTGCGATGCACGGGTCTATTTATTGCTGATGAAGAAGAAAAAAATCAAAAGACAAATATTTGAGCTGGTGTGCAATAAAATAAAATAGACAAAAAAATGGATAAAAGAAATATAAACTCCGGGAGACAATATAATGAAAGAAAACTTCTTCTTAGTATATTCCTCCACATCCTCTTTGTCCTGATCGTGAAGCGTTATTCTGTGTCTTGGTAAGGAACGGTCGTTGTTTTAGATATACAGTAAAAATACGTCTAATGACCTTCAAGACCATGAACCTATTTGACCCAGTTTTCATACTCAATCCTGAAAATAAAACATCGAAAAAATACGTCTGGTCCATCATATCATCATTCAGTTTTTTTTTTTTTTTTTTTTTGTATGTAATAGTCTCTAAACATCATACGAGTGAACACCAAAAGCACCACAACCAGGGAAAGACAAAAAGAAAACAAAAATTTCAACCAGTAAAGGACCCAAGAAACCTAACCTTTGGGGAAATGAAAAAAAAAAGCCTAGGATCCAGGAAGCTAGTATCTATTCTCAACGATACGCGTTCATAGGGTCAGCAGACTTCCCAGACCTAGCATCAGTCCAAGCTTTGGCAATTGTTCTCTTCATGTCCTCATCTCCTTCCTCGTACATATTCTTCATCAAGTCCATAATTCCAGCCATGGGATCACGCTCTTTCTCAAGTCCAGGCTTAAGCTTATCTTCTTTGAAATGCAAATCCAACCAGTTCCCTTTAGAGGCTTTATATAAAGTGACGACAACTCTTTTAGGCTTAACCAACACCTTAGATTTCTCAGGCACAATTTCCTTGTTCAATTTTGGTATTGCGCACCGGTAATTTTTTCCTTGCACGTCATGGAATTTTAGATCTACGGACATTTTCTTGAATATGGTCTCAACTTTCTCTTGATCAACACCCTCTAAAGAGACATAGATCTTGACTTTCTCATCATCTTGATCCCAACTGAATGAACTAAGAGTGGCATAGTTCAATGCAGGAATTGATAAACCCTTAGCCAAAAGAGTTGGAGCTGGAGCAGCTGGAGTTGGAGTTGGAGCTGGAGCAGCTGGAGTTGGAGCAGGATCTGAAGTTTGTGCAGTAGGTTGTGAGTCAACATCCTTCAAGAGCTTTTCTGTCTCTAGCTTGCGAATTTCGGAAGAGATCATAGAGAGAATTCGAGGCCTCTTAGCTACACTTTGAAGGTGGTGAAGCTCTTCCAAGTCTAGTGTTAATTCTTCTGCCATTTCTTCTTTTCTCTGCTTAGCACCACTGGAACTATGTCATTCAGTATAATTCTTTTGTAAACATATCACTATCATCATCGTTGAAGGTAGTAGTTATTAGGATAACTAATTTTCATTACCTTCTTACAGAGTTCCTCCGTGATATAGCCCATGAAATCTTCAGCAATGTTGTACCTACATGCACCAGACTAACTACTTTTGCTTCACATAAGAATGTTTTTCCCTACATTAATTAGAACTCATAATAGTTCCAAAAATACGAAAGATACCTCAAGTTGGAAATAATTAACATTTACGGCTTAAATACATCAAATGAAGAATTTGGACTAAAAGATCTTACAAAATATAGCTTTGAAAATTTATACCGTAATATACCGTAATTTCCTAAACCCATGTGATGTATTAGATTGGATCTCGGTCCGGATTATATCTATATCAATTGGAAAAGCACTCAATTCGTTGAAGGACATCCCTTGGATTCTCACACGAGATTAAACTCGGTAGAATCCATCTGTATGCGGCTTATGCTTGTCCATGTGTATCTCCTCCTCTCAAAATTTAGTTGGCACCACAATTTCTCTGTTATTTCCATTTCCATGTTGTCGTTTACATATTAAGCAGAAGTACTTTTTCTTCTTCTTTTCTTAATTTCATTTTGACATTGCAAAAAAGCAAAAGTGGAAATCCGAGAACTGGGATAATGAACTTTCAGTCTAATCTTTGTGATCTTGTCTTTTTGATTCAAAACAAAAGTTTGATATCCCATTCCTGTTGCAGTGATATTCTAGATTTCACCATTAGTTCCTGTTGCAGTGATATTCTAGATTTTTTTATACAAATTGGTAATTATAGTACCTAGCACCGAGGACATCTTATCGCACCTTGGCCTTGGCAAGCTTTGTACCTCTTTGAAGCTTTACACCAAAATGAAATGAAATTTAGTTAGCAACAGACAAATGCAACAAAATACACTCCAAGTAAAAAATTTAGTGAAGATGATTATGTATGCAAATTTTTCAAATATCAATTTCCTTCAAGAAAAAAAAAAGATATATTAATTTACTTTTCTTTAACCCAGCAAATTAAATCCATGATTTTAGAAGAAGAAACTAACATATTTGGGCAATTGTTATCAGAGGAAACTTATGAACTACTCAGTAATATAGCAAAATAACTGATATGGCATTGCCGAGGGAAAATTATAACAAATATCGCGTTAGTCAACCAAAAATTTATAAATCTATAAGTAGTTCAAATGTTCGCATGACTCCATTATCATATCAAATATATGGCGCCTTCCTATTAGGTCTTAGTAGTAGTGCACTTGAATCCCAGCTTTTAGGGTACCTTATTTATCCAGGAGATTGGGGTATACCCAGATTAATTGGGGTATACCCAATTTTAAGTGGACATGTGACCTTACTAAGGGGAGGTCAAATATGGTTGAAGTTACAATACTACCCTTGCCCTTTATAATTCTATTACCCTAATCAGTTTTTTTATTTTCATTTCATCTTCCTTCTTCTCTTCTTCTTCTTTTCCATAACCACACCGGCTCCTCCCCACCACCACCACCAAAACTCGTCGATTAATTCGTTAACATCATCGATTCGAAAACTCCGAGTAATCTTCATCAATGGAACCACCGCGGCGGAAGGGAACTCGTATGAAAGGCGCTAATAGAAAACCCAATGAGTATAACCCTGAAATTGCAAGTTCGGTTCAAAAGAAAGTGAGTAAAAAAACCGTCGAAGAAGAAGAGATTGAACCCGCTCAAAACGAAGAAATGGTGCGATTAAGAAAGTAAGGGCCTACTTAAACTCACTCTAGTACTTCGATTTCATGTTTGCATGTCAAATTAGGTCGAAAAAATCGAATCTTTGAATTTGCGGTTATTTAGCCTAAGAATGTGTTTGTTTCACGACCTGCCGGGATTTCATATTTAGTGTTCCACGGGATGCTCGTTGGTTGAATATCTTGCCGGCGGTTTAGTTTTTGTAATCGCTTTCACGTGGTCGGGAAGTTATTCAACGTATAATCTTGCCAGGCGCTTTTTTTTAAGCCGGTTGGTTATAAACTTTGAACTTGCCGGCGGGATTTCAGTTTTAGCGTCTCCTGATGCCTTGAATTATAAAGGTCGGAATGGTATGTAAATAATACCACGCCGGCGTTATGTTAGCCGGTGTTGTTTTTATTATAGACGTTGCCGACTTTTGTAGTTGAAAACCCAGTCATAGTTGTTAAAAACCTAAGAGTTATTGGAATAAAAGCCTCCCGACCCTTGTTTAGCCGAAACTTCTTTGTTTAGATATCGACCCTTCCGACATTATTCCGCCTAATGGTTATATATGTTGAGCCTTCCGACTTATATTTTTTTCTTAATTGTTCTTGTTCAGGTTGCAAAAGGCAAACAAGAAAGCTCTGAAAGCTCTTAGTCCTCCTTCAAAACCTCCTCGTGTTGGTGACAAACTCTTGACTTCAAGACATCGAGGGGCATACGTTGTGGCGGGAACGACAAAGATCCGTGTACCGAATGATGATTATCAACCACCATCGGAACCCAGTGGTTCAGACGAGACTCCAGATGAAGACCAATCAATTCCATCTGGTTGAAGAGGTGACGATGATGATGGTGATGAAAGAAATCCGGCTGCTGGAGGAGGTAACAATGATGATGGTGATGGTGATCAAGACATGCCTAATGTTGGAGGAGGTAATGATGATGATGATGATGGTAATGGTAATGGTAATGGAGATCAAGGTAAGGATATTCAGGATGAAATTATTGAAGAGGCAGAGGAACAAGAAGAATAAGAAGAAGTTGGGGAACAAACCCAAGCTGCAAGTACTAATGCAACCGGGAAGAAGAAAAGGGTTATCACTAAACCAGCTAATTCCCACATGCCTCCCTCTGAATTGAAGGTTAAATTGAAACCAAACGAGCTTCCCCGGGGGACCCCAGAAGATGGTGGACATGTTCTTTTTGGATACAAAGACTCATGGGCATGTGAAATCCAAAATACTATCGTAAGTAATCTCAATCCGTCTTTGTTTTTCATTTAAGTGTGTAACTATCTTAAATTTGCGTCAAGTGTTTGTATTTATTTTCATTTTGTGTTTTTGGTATTTAGGATCACAAGCATGCCATCCGTCTGTTGAGGCACCAAGGTTCATGTTCAGTGACTAAAAATGGGACCTTGACAAGGAATGTGACGAGGTGCAAGCGATTGTCAAAAAACTCCGGGTTGTGGCCTGCGGTGGAGAGTTCAAATGTTGAGTATGATAGAGTTACCGTATCTGCATTCTGTGAGAGGTTCTACGGAGAGACCGATACAATGTTATTCCCATTCGGTGAGATGGCGATAACTCCCGATGATGCTCATCAAATTCTAGGCCTCGAGGTTGAGGGAAAAGCAGTCAGTGAGGGCTTCGATAATAACATTTCTTGGGAGGATATCTTCAAATTGACCAACACTTTGTTCGGTTGGGATCAGATTAAGACGGAGTCTATGCTTGCGATGAAGGATGGTAATCTAAGCAAGAAGTTTAATATGAAGAAGCTGAGGGATACATTATCTGGGACCAAGAAAATCTTTGATGAGGAAGGAAGGGTGAACCCCGTGCGAATCAATGCTACCGCCTCAGCTTATTTTCTATACGTCTTGGGCAAATGTATCTTCCCCGACAGTTCCGGAAGCTTGGTCGACGCCAGTTATTTGCAACTAATGGATCCCTTAGATAAGATGCATGAGTATTCTTGGGGTACTGCGGTGGTCGCCTTCTTGAACAATGAGTTGACAAAGGCTTCAAGGGCACTCACTGCGCAAGTTAACGGAAACATATGTCTCTTCCAGGTAATTGTATTGTCTAAATCATTTATATTTGCCAAATGCTTGTAATGTTTGATTCTTACTAAACTTTGTGTTTGCATAGGTTTGGATATATGAGCACTTCCCTACTTTGGTGAAAACCAACTCCCACGTCAAAGTGAATGAAAAGCTTGCGATTGATAATCCAAGAGCGCAAAGATACGATTTTAAGGGTGCTCAGGAAAGGATATGCCGCAGTTGCTTATTAACGTGCAAAATCGCCTTGGACAAATTGATCAAGGATGAGGTAATATTTGATCCTTACCGAGATGCTAGAAATCAAGGTTTAATCCAAAGGAGAGATGATGTTGCATTATACTACGGACCCTTGTTGTTCTCCCATGGATTTTTAATGTACGATCCACATCGGGTAATGCGACAATTGGGTTACGTCCAAGAAGAACCCCATTTCGATCTTGAGCCGTTCTTTAAAGTGTTAATGGAGGACTGCAGCACATCCCAAAAAACTATTATCGTCGCTTACGCTCCACCCCCAGCTCTAGGACATTGGAATGGAAGACTTGACCGTAAAGTCGATACGAGTCTTTTTTGACGAGGTGACCGAAGGTCATGAAGCTCGGGAGAGATAATGTCGTGGTACTTGGGTTGGGCTCGTCCCCACCGTGATTAGGGAAATGACTGGTGAACAATTGGCTCGTAAGAGGAAGATGGCATCGAATGACTCAAAGAACAATTCCTAACTTCCTTGTAAGTATTTTGGAGTAGCTCTTCTTGTTTTAAGATTACATTATCGAATAATTCTATTAATTGTTTGTTGTTTAACCGAAAATAGAAGGGGCATTTGAAGACCTTTGTGAAGTCATTGTATTGCGAGAGAAAGAGGAGAGCCTTTGTCGATTGAAGAGCAAACCAAGCACATTCACTATGCTAGCAATCTTGACAATGAGGATGCCTATGAAATGTTCAAGCAAGCTGATGCTGAATTAAAGAGGGAAGAAAAGGCCAAGAGGGAAGCAAAAGCCAAGATGAATGTTGATAAAAAGAGGGCTCGTAGTGGTCGTGGTGGTGAAGGTAGTAGTAGTGATGGTGTTCCTAAACGGGGCCGTGGTCGTGGTCGTGGTCGTGGTCGTGGTGAATGAATCATTTCCTAGTTTATTTCTTTATGTTGGGTTGGACAAATGTTAAGGTTAATGGTTGGACAAATGGTTTTTTAAGGTTTATGGGACATGTTTTCTTATTTTGGACAACAAGTGTTTGATTTCTAATTTTTGAATGAAAGGTTTGTTTAGCTACGTAAAGTTTCAAGACAAATAGCCGGAATGTTTTTTTTAATTCACCATGCCGACAATACCAGGGCCGGCAAGGTTTTGAAGTGTCAGACTGCCGGCCCTATCAGCAGAAAATGCTTGCATACCAGGGCCGGCAAGGTTTTGAAGTGTCGCATATCGGGGAGTGCTTGCATACCGGGGTCGGCAAGTGAGTCAGATCATTACCATGCCGGCAAAGATACAGCCGGTAGTGTATTATGTTTTCGAACACGCCGGCAATTTGTTACAGAAAATACCTTCTCCTGATGCCTAAAACCATCATAACACCGGCATGATTTTAAATTTATACCCTGCCGACCATATCATAGCCGGCAGTCAAATTTCAAAATACATTGCCGGCGTATTGACAGAAGAAAATGATTTACTGATGCCCAAAACCATCATAACGCCGGCATAGTTATACACTTCTCACCCTACCGGCCATACGTAGTCGACATATTGGGGATAAAAAATCTCGCCGGCGAATTCAAAATTCAAATTTTTGGCAAGTACAATTTCATTTATTAACTTGTACTTGGGCACTATAATGGCCATATTTGGGTACAATCCTATAAATACACTACTTCTCTCTACAAAACAACATACAAATAGTTCCATATACTATCCAAAGCTCATATCATCATACAATCCATCAAACTCACCCAATAGCTAAACAACAATGGCATCATTTGATTCAAACGAAGATTTGGCAATCACCAAAGCATGGTAGGCGGAAACTCGACTTAGACGTCAATCCTCCGAAAGGGAGGATTCCACAACCTTTTGGGCTAGGGTACACAACAAATTTAGCCAAGAATTTGGAAATCCTAATGGAAGAAGTATTCAACAAGTCCATGAAAGGCACCTAGTCATCGAAAATGCGATACTTGCTTTTTTGGCTCTCCAACCTCGGATTTTTAACACTCGCCCCTTCACCTTGTCCATTGCAGAATTTGTAAGCAATTTTGTGGTTATTTTTTACGCAACCCATGTTGTTTTATCTTCCAATGAAACACCACTAACATATGTAAGTTTTTTTTTGTGTTTTTGTAGCATGAAGTCGTGAAAGCGCGCTACTTGGAGGAAAAGGGGGAAGCATTCGCTTTCGATGCAAGCTATCACTTCTTGGCAGAAAGAATCACGAAGGATAACTCGGAATACTTGGATGCCGTATCGTCTTCGGATGAGGAAGATTGATGGCTTTAGAAGTTTTTGTATAGGTTTTGTGGGTAGACCTCTATGTAAACCCTCCGTTTCAATCAATGTAGTAACAAAAATTGCATGAATAAAGTGAATTAGATCTTCCGATATTCTTTTTTTGGTATATGTAAATGTCGGCAGGGTTATAAATCCTTAACATGCTGCTACACATACGCCGACGCTGTCATAAATTATATGCATGCCGACTATATTATAGCCGGCGTTATAGGAGATATTTACATGCCGACCGTAAGAAAGTCGGCATAATCATCATTCAAAGACCCTTCCGGCCACAAAACGGTCGGTGTTTTATTCATCCAAGGACCATGCCGGCTAAAATTGGTCAGCATTTTATTCAAACAAATACCATGCCGTCTATATTATAGCCCGCACCTTATTCAAACGTATATCTTGCCGACCTTTTACATTTTTGAAAACCAAATTTTTTGATCGAAATCGAACTCATAAGACGGATTAAAGGTTTAACCTACTGGATTTTCATTTTCAAAATTTTAATCTAAACTCAATTAATTAACCTAATCATTTTTTTAGTGTTAATTAAACAAGGACATATTAGCCATTTTGAAAATACAAGGTTAAGGGGTGGCTTGGTTTTACTTCAAAATAACCCTATTTTGTCTCATTGGGTATACCCCAATCTCGGCAGGTTATTTATATCATCGAGGTTGAATATGTCTAAATATTTTGAGCGCCTGGATACCAATTGATAGATGGGTAAAGAATTTCCTTTCCCTAGATAAAGCATAATAAAATTTTACATGACCATACTTGGAAATCTAGTAAAACAAATCTTCAGGAAAAATCATTCAGCTTTTCTAGATGTCTTTTCAGGATTACCGAAGCAAATTTTAGATGAACTTTTATTTCCAGACGTGTAAAGAAAACCTCATTCTTGTCGCATGCAAAGAACATCTCCAATACGACTGCTCGATCAACTCACATTGCCTCCAGTTGCTAACACAACATAAACATATTCATATCAACACTCAATGACTAACATTAGTTGACAAACAAAGAAGGGATAATTAGAATTTAGTACTCAGGTTATGACCAACACTAGGCTTTGGTCTAACATTTGTCCAACGTTAGGGCTTGGTACCTGGACTGGACGTTGACCGACATTGACTGTTTATGACCAAATTTTAATTAATTTTATAAAATAAAAATCGTGAAAAATTCGTGTTTACAAGTGTACCCCTGGATCGTTATAGAACGGTTTGGTGAACCCGAGTCCATTACATATATCAGTCAGAGTCACGAAAATCATTTTCTTCTTAAATCTTAGGGTTCCATCATCTGGAATCGTCTACTCTCATCACTAATCCAACCCAAACTAGCAGAGTTCAGAGAAATGGAACAACAAAATCTGATTTTCATTAATCAATCAATCTTCAATTCAATCTCAACTAACAGAGGAATTTCTAATGCATCAACAATCAAACGACAAGATCTGTTTAAACCCAGTTTAGGGTTCCTTCTTCAAAAAGGATTTTAAACAATCGAGCTAAAACCATCACCTGTTCTGCTACCAATTTCAAATTGATATCGAACCCTATTTCTAACTGCAATATTCAACCAAACCCAATTGATATCAACCCTCATCATACCAGAATCATTCTTATCCTTCTTCTCCACACCAGCAGAACCCGTCAATTCTTCACCATCTTCAATGGCAGCATCGATAACTTCTTTCTCAGATTTCTCGCTGGTTTCACATCTAAAATTGACAGCAGTTGACGGGATTTTATTTTGATTTGATCTAGCTGTTAGACATTGAGAATTATCAAGAGAGACAACAATTACTCGGAAAAAAAGATAATAGCCATATCTGTCGATCATTAAATTTCAACAACGTCGTCGTTCTTCCGCCATCTTTGTTGCCTGAAAGAAGAACAATTTTTCTTGATTTAGATGAAATATTGATTCATTCAACTGATCCGTATCCAGAACGATTCGATTTCATTGTTCGATCTAGAATTGAAGGAGAAGTGATGAATCTCTATGTTTTGAAATGTCCAGGTGTTGATGAGTTTCTCGAATCCATTTCGAAGAAATTTAAAATTGTTGTTTTTACTGCTGGATTGAAATAGTATGCTTCACTTGTTCTTGATAGGTTAAAGTTCTAATTTTAGGCGTTCTCAAATTCAAGCAGGAAGGTGATGAATCAGGGAGGAATTGTGAGTTTAGGGTTATGAAATTATGATTAGGGTATTGATTTAAATTAGAGATGGGCTTTGGCAGTTACGATGAAGAAGTATTTGTCTTGATCGTTCGGATGGGTTTGATGTGAACTTGGTTTCTACAGGCAATGAAGTTGAAGTTGCAGTGATGAACAAAATGAGGAAAATGGTTGATGCTATGAATGATGAAGTATGTTGATTATTTGGATTTGAATGGTTTGTGTATGTTGTCGGAATTGAATGTTCTGCAGGGAAACACAATGGGTCGGAGAATTAGATTGCAGGGAAGTGGTTGGTGTTGCAGAGGTAGTGAGAAGATAGCAGAGACAGTGATGATAATGTTGGCGGCCACGATTTGGAGGAGGAGAAGGGAGAAGGTGAAAGGATTAGGGTTAATGTTGAATGGTTACTGTGTAAATATTGGTAGAATGAAGGGTATAATTGTAATCTCGTGTAATAATTTAATTTAATATAAATTTTTAATAATTACTGAACAGAAGTCAAGAATCAGCGGAGTCAACACGGGTCAACGTCCAGTCTAGGTACCAAGCCCTAACGTTGGACAAATGTTAGACCAAAGCCTAGTGTTGGTCATAACCTGAGTACTAAACTCCAATTATTCCAACAAAGAATCATCGGTTTGTAATATGGAAAGGATTTGTTTATCCTATTAAGTTATGGCCTAATTATAAGTTGAACCAAAATTTTATCTTTTCCAAAAAAACAAAACTGATCGAATTATTATTTTTTAAGAATTTTTTGTTTTACAAAAATAGACAGTAAGCGGGAAATTTGCAGACTTTTCTTCTGTGGATGTTATATACTTATAATTAAACTGTGGCACTGGTAACCGTCATATTACTTTCTTTAGGGCAATCTATTTTGAGGATACCTACAAAGCAACCAACAGTTGGAGATCAGTCAACAACGAACAAAATCTTAGAAGAAAAAAGCAGCGTACAAAACCTTAATAAAGAGCGTATAATCTCTAATATAAAACAAAGCATGGACAACTTAGCTTAGATAAAGGGCGGTCAGGATACATTCTGGGGAAAGCTAAATCCATGGTTGTGGTTTGCTCTAATTAAAATTAATCATTATGAATGCTTTATTAGTTAGTGTCTCATTAATCTCTCATAATGAATAATTTATTAAATTTTCATTATTAAATGTCCTCTTAATTAATCTAATAAATATGTATTTTTACATTAATAAATAATTTTAATAAAAATTATATCAATAGAAATTAATGGTTAGTAGTGGAATAAGTAGTGGTACAAGTTTTGGAGAAGCGATGGTGGTGGATGCGATAATATCAGGTGGTGGTGGAAAAATAATGCTAAATCCATGATGGGTGGTTTTATGGTGGTGATGTTTGTGAATAGTGGTGGATGCGATAATCGACATTATTAGTTCGACATTATTAGTTACGTATATTTACAACACATGCAACATTGTATCATGAAAGATATAGTTGGTCATCACGATTGAAAAAAAACATATATCATATTTTGAGGATGAGTCCATACTATTTAGAAGAAGAAAAAAATCATAGCCACCGGCTCACCTAAACGGTACCCTGCTACCTTTAGTACCCGGTTGTATAAATCATGGTTCTAAAAATAAAATTGATTGCAATACAACATAATACTAGATTTGTGCCCGTGCTACGCACCGGGCATATTTTTTCTTTTGACTTCGTGTGCACGGGGTTTCTCCCCACCCCGTGGCGTTGCATTTTTTATTTGGTGTGCGCGGGGATTCTCCCCGCCCCGTGGAGATGTATTTTTGATTTGGCGTGGCGGGCAAATACATTAAATATATGGAAAATATATATGTGCATATTTTATTTATTTATTCCTTTTAACTTGGTGTGCCGGGGTTTGCCCCACCCCGTGACAATGTATTTTTAAATTAGTGTGCGCTGGGCTTCGCCCCGTCCCATGGCGATACATTTTTGATTCGGTGTGTGCGGGGCGCCCCGCCCCTTAGAAATGTATTTTTGATTTGGCGTGGCGGGGCAAATACATTAAATATATGGAAAATATATATGTGCAGATTTTATTTATTTATTCCTTTTAACTTGGTGTGCCGGGGTTTCGCCCCGGCCCGTGGCAATGTATTTTTGAATTGGTGTGCGCTGGGCTTCGCCCCGTCCCGTGGCGATACATTTTTGATTCGGTGTGAGCGGGGCTTCGCCCCGCCCCGTGGCGATGTATTTTTTATACGGTGTGGCAGGGCAAATGCATAAAATAGGTGGAAAGTATTGCATATTTCATTTATTTTTCCTTTTATTTTTGCAGAAAATATGTGGATTTTTTTCCCCTTTATATAGAATTTCTAATTGGGGGATAGAAAAACTAATTGGGGGATATGTGGCGCCATAGTTTTCAATGAAAACCGGCATGGTCGATGGACTACCGGCATTGAAAAACCATGCCGGCAGCTACAGTAAAATATCCCCCAATTATTTTTTCTATTCCCCAATTAATCATTCTTTATATATTAATTTGGAAGAAAAAAAATCCTATAATTACTTGATTTCCAAATTGAATTTGGACTTCCATAAAATTTCAAACACAGTATGTTAGGTTTTCCTTTTAAGTTCGTAATTTTTAAACCAATCATACGTTACCAAGTGTCCTCACCTAAATATTGTCACATCATGAATGTCAAATTCAATTTGGTTTCATTTTTTTTAATTTTTTTCCAATTCTTTTTAAACCAATCATACGTTGCCAAGTGTCCTCACCAAAACGCTCGTTTCACAAAGCTAAAAAAAATCATATTTCGGTCAATAGGAAGCGAGGATTTTCTCACCACTTAACGTGGGAGATTTATTTTTCTAGGCCTTTAAGTCTTTAGATATAACAATCAATAGTACAAAACACAGTTTGGGTAAGTTTGCATGTGTTAGTGGCGGCTCAGATTTGTCCCCACAAAGATAAATCTACGGGTGAGGTTATCCGGACCAAACCCTTATGTCGCAAGTGTGTCATACCTTTTATGTTGAGGAATGAGAAATCACCAATACGTCCCATTATTCTCTCCGTATCTCAGACCCAAATTCTTCCTTAGCTGATAAAACCGATGTTCAATCACTTAGACTTCTTCCCTGTAATCGTTAAAAATGGAACACGCGGTTTCATTTTTGGGGATCATGTTAATCTACGGGATGTTCTCAGTGATTTCGAAATTTGGTTTGGTTACCAAGGAAGATCAATCACAAAAAATTTGGAACCAAAAACAAATTACAAGTATGATTATGTGAGTATTGGTATTAGTTCTAATTAATTATTCTTCTCATTCAATTCCATTAAGCCGTTTCATATCTTCTCGATTCTTGATTTCATCCCATATATAAATACGATCGTACGCATAAGCCTTAAACCTGGACCCAATATAGAGAAAGAGGGAGGCAGAGTTTGGATCACTACTCCATGATTTTTGTTTATGATTTTATTAGGTTTTCAACATTCCTTCAACTTCTTTGCCCGAGTTCAATTCAACAAATAATTTTTGGATCCGTCTTGAAACATGCCATGGTTGTAAGTATGATTAGTCTTTCCTTTTAGTTTTATGAACAATTTATGTGCATGTGGTAATTGATTTCAATAACAAATATACCTAATTCTTTTGGATTTCTTCCATCTTTTTCCCTCCCCACCAAATTCTTCTTCCATACATGTTTCTCTATAGTCATTCGTTTTCTTTTCATCTGTTTACTTTTCATTTTCTCTTTGAATAATGAAACCCTAAATATTTGGAGATGGAAAATAAAATATAGAATCAAATTATAACCAAGCATTTGGGAGGATTCTTGATTTTTCTGTCATTCATTATATTGAGCTTGATTGGCTCAACTTCAAAAGTTTCATCGTTCTTTTGTGGTTTTTGCAGGTCTATTAGGAGTTTGATTTTGATTCATATTTTGAGGTTGTTCTTGATTTTTAAATTAGGCTTATCGAGAGATTCAGATGTCATGGATGATGATTATTGTTTGTACCATCATAAACTGATGTATGTACGGGACACACAAGCGCCACATAACCAAAAATGGCTTATTAAAGAAGCCCGGGCTGGGTTTATTAAGGAAACCCAGTGGTTTATTAAGAAAACCAAAAATGACTTATTAAAGAAGCCCGTCTGGGTTTGTTAAGGAAACCAAAAATGGCTTATTAAAGAGGCCCGGCTGGGTTTATTAAGGAAATCCAGTGGTTTATTAAGGAAACCAAAAATGGCTTATTAAAGAAGCCCGGTTGGGTTTATTAAGGAAACCCAGGGGTTTATTAAGGAAACCAAAAATGGCTTTGTTAAAGAAGCCCGACTGAGTTTATTAAGGAAACCCAGTGGTTTGTTAAGACTAAGTCTTATGGGCTAGATTGGAGGTGCTAGATTAGCACTTAAGTGTTGCAATTCAAAAAAAAAGCGTAGCAAAAAAGTTAACACTAGTTCTCTCTCCTACCAGTTGCTAGCATGTGAACTAGCATGCTAGATAGTTACGTTTGAATGATTCAAACTTGAAAACTACCTTTTCGCGGAATGGTTCAACAACAGGGTTTATTTTTGATCCGATTTGAGATTTGAAGCGCCGAATGGTTTAGCGCTGGGTCTTTGAATGATTCAAACTGGCGCGGAATGGTTCAGCGCTAGGCTGACGTGGACTGCTAATCTAGCTGCTAGATTAGCACTCCCATAAGACTTAGGAGGTATTTCTGACTGCTAATCTAGGTGCTAGACTAGCACCCCATAAGACTTAGTCTAAGGAAACCAAAAATAGCTTATTATGGAAATAAATACAAATCTCAAGAGATAAATATGGTTATGTTGAGATAACTATGAATCTGGAGAAGATAGCTTAGAATCTCTCAAGATATATCCAGATCTATAAAGATAAACATAGATCTTCATGGATAAATGCAAATCTTGACAAGATAGACATGGATCTTTCAAGATGTGCACAAATATGATGAAGATAAACATGAATCTTCCAGGATATATACATATATTGGAGAGATAAGTACAAATCTAAGTGGTTCTCCAAGATAACTACAAATCTTGGTGGTTATTTGAGATAACTACAAATCATAACAATTAGATTTGTTTTCTGCCTATAAATAGAGGCTGAAATCCAACTCAAAAGGGACACAATCACAATTACTTTTCTCCTCTAAAAAACCTGTCTAGAACTCTTTCTAACTTAAGCATCGGAGTGTCTTTGCAGGTACCCCTCATTTTCATCTACAAATCTGGAGAAATTAAGCAACGGCGGAGATTCGATCAACATACACAAATCTCGAAGATTGTTGGGGTAATTAATTTTGCACCAACATATTTTGGCGTCGACTAAGGGGACCCAAACCCTTGATTTCCAAGTTTTTTTTGGAAGAGAAGTTTCTGTAACAGCTCCCGAAACGTTGCTGAAAAGTCACAGCAACAGTTACTAAAGTGTTACAGATCTGTCCAGAAACAGCAACAGTTAACAGAAGTGTTACGAATCTATCCTGAAAAAGCAACAATTAACCTTGCGTTTCGGATCTTACCAGAAACAACAACGGTTAATCAAGCGTTGCAGAGAACATTGTAATAGAAACGATTTTCTGTTGCAAAATCAGTGTTACGAAAGGCGACAAAACAAGAAAAGTTACATGGAGTCTTCACAAGCAAATAAGCATGAAGGGAACGACAATGCACTCACCGAAAATCGTCCAACTCAAGGCGTCATCAGTCGAACAATACGGAGCGCTATCGCACCACCCCTTCAAGATGGAAGGGAAACATCAGTTTCATCAACAACGTCAGGAGCTCGTTCTGTCAAATCCACTCCAACTTTCAGAGGAAACAATGCTTGGGGACGTAGAACACCTCCTCGTACCAATAGTGACAACATCAACCATCAGGGAGGGAATCGAAACCAACACCCGAGCATCCGGGAGCTTCGTCAAAGGGTCATTGCTAATAGAGGTGTGAGGAATCACCTACAAGTTGGGCAAGATAACAATCCTCAAGCCGCGCAGGCTAACAATCACAATTACTTTTCTCCTCTAAAAAACCTGTCTAGAACTCTTTCTGACTTAAGCATCGGAGTGTCTTTGCAGGTACCCCCCCCCCCTCATTTTTCATCTACAATTCTGGAGAAATAAAGCAACGGCGGAGATTCGATCAACATACACAAATCTCGAAGATTGTTGGGGTAATTAATTTTGCACCAACAATTATGAAGAATTCGTTAGTTGGATGAAATGGGTTAAGCAGAAATTGTATATGTATATGGATTGGTCATTTTAATTCTATCTAATATTTGTTTGTGTTCTCTTTTATCTCCAAGCTGGGGTTTTGTGAATTTTTTTCCCCTTACATAGTATCTCTTTTATTTTTACTTTTTGTTCCAAGTCTGCCATGTTGAACACCATTTCAAAGATTTTGTCACGGGCTATACCTGTTACTTATTGAATTTGTAACGGTTATAGCCTGTGATAAATAGGCCGTTATTAATAATTGTGATGGTGTTTTGTAACGGTTATATCTGTGACAAGAGCCAGCTACTGTCACATATAAGAAGCGTTACAATAATTAATAGTCACAATTGACCTAATTTTAGGATTGCGACACGTGGCAAATTTGTCACGAAAATTGTAACAGTTTAGGTGTGAGTATATTATTGCAACGATTCGTCTGAGGACACTGCATTCTTGTAGTAACGGTTGAAGCAACACCTATAAGTACTGTTACCTACTGCTTGTAACAAATCTTTTAGTAACACGTGTCATCCTCCTATATCAGCACTCAGATGATGACACGTGTTATTTTTAACCAACACATTTTGTAACAATTATTTCCGTGACAATTCTTTAAATCACAATTAAAAAAAATGGATAGTCCAGATCCATTGTAGCGGACTTGGGCTTCCAGTTTACAGGCCTGCGACACCATTTATCCTGAAACACAGGCCTGCGACACAATTTACCCTGAAACACAGGCCTGCTATACACATTTCAACACTCACACACATTGCGGAAACACAAGCGCAAAGGTATATTCATTATGAGACTTACAACCAAAAAATTGTTTTATTCATACGAAATTTAACAAAGCACAATTCAAAGCCAACACTTTGTGAGATGCAACCAACAATAGGACTCTAACAGCAAGAAGTTATGAATAAGCAAAAGTCACTGAAGCTAATGTTAAAGAAATAAGAAGGGCAAAATGAGGATTTACATTTGCAGAGAACAACATGACCACGAACAATCAACATACGGGCAAAAGGAGGATTTACTTGAAATAGTTGGAAACATCGCACTAATCAACATACCAATTGATTGAAATTCCTTAAAAAAAACCCAAAAAAGTCAAATGGATTCACAAATTTACCATCTTTGCTCAGCACTTTGATTGTGTTTCTTACAGTAGTATGAAAAAAGTCTAATGGATTCACAAATTTACAATCTATACGTTGCAGGAAGATTGTGTTTCCTACAGTTGTATGAAAAAAGTTTATCAGTCAACAAAATTTGAACTTTTGGGGGTGATATAACGAAATTTAACTTTTCTCCCTTGATATTAATAATTAGAAATTACACATTCAACAACAAAGAAATCAAAACATGTCTCAACTTCCAGCTACGATTTGCAATAAAACAAATTTAGAAAGAAAAAAAGAATACCTCAATGAGTGGATCTCTTCCAACAATAAAAAAGACTTCATCTGCCAGAGTTCTTATGACTTTAGCACGAGGGTCATACAGTTCTAGCATACACGATGACCAAATCCTGACATATGAGCTACGGCAGCAATAGTCGGTGCCTATATGTACCACATGACCATTAACATTAGGTGGAATAACACGGAAGTACAAGTTAAAACACCCAAAAGTAATGTTGCATTAACAATCAAAACTTGTGGTTAAACACCCTTATTAGGCAGAATATAAAACAAAACATGACAAGAGGTAGAAAGTATAAAAAACAAAACAAATATACCTTTCCAAGTATACGTGCGATTTGTGTATCCCTCACTTCTTTTGAATTGTAGAGATCTTGACCCTGCTTTCAAAAGAAATGATTTAACATCTTGGAATTGGTCATACGAGTTAAAACTTTACATTTTATATGACTTGCAATGAATAACATACGAACAATGTCAACAATCTCAGCAAGACTAGCACTTACACACATCCTTGGGATTTCATGAAGAACCGTACACTAAACAATATTTGAAGCTTTCTACCAAAATTGAAAATGAATTCTAAGAACCTATTTTTTATGATACCAAAATCTTAATAACTAATCACTCAACCAGAATTAGTAGCACATAAGCCAACGAAAGCAAAACAAAACGAATTATCAACATTCATCATATAGTAGGTAGGTTATGACACATCATCAATTTATTTGAAACAGTTTCAGAGGTGTTTAATCAACTACCAGGTTAACAACTACTTCAAAATACGAAGTTGAAATCTACAATAGCATGTTACTTCTAAATAAAACCACAAATATTCTTACAATCTTGACCAAACTAAGAATTCAAACAAATAATTTCAACTCAAGAACCACTATCACAGTTGAAAGATTACATGAATCTGAACTTGAACATTTGTGCGATGCTTTTCTCTTCTAGTAACATAAGTTATAGAGAGATTAACATCAATCAAACATTTGCATCATCTGGGTTGAGCCAAAAAATCAATGAAATATGAAACCCTTGATTCACAAAATCAGATCCAAACAAAATAATTAAAAAAAAAAATATCAGTAATCAAACTTTTATACACATCTGATCAACAACCTTCACAAGGTAACAGTAACAACAATCAACCTTAAAAATCATCTGGGTTGTTCCGAAAAACCAATGAAATCTGAAACCCTCAATTCCAAAAATTAGATCCAAACAAAAACAATCGGATAAGAAAAAAATCAATAATGAAAAATCTGTAAATGAAGACTATGAAATTGGAGAAATAGGTTTCGTTCTCGATCTTTATTTTGATATTTGACTTGAAGAGATTTGATGAGAAAAAAAGATGTTTATCTATCCCTGCAAACTAAAAAAAAAAAACTAAGATTCGATCTACTATATTTCAGTAAAGTTTGGTAAAGAGAAGTGATGAACGAACGTATTCAATGGTGGTTCGGTTTCGGGGAGTTAGGGTTTCCTCTGCAAGTGGCGGAAGATTCGATGGAAAGAGATAAGGGGAAAGGAAAAAATGATAATTAAGTGAGAGAAAAAAAAAAGATTGTTATGTACTCCCTCTGTCCCTAATTAGATGAGCTACTTGGTTTTTAGTTTTGTCCACAAATAGATGAGCTATTTCACTAACCATGTAGGGGATATTTCTAAAACTACCCTTTTAATTGATTATTTTTTCTATAAGAAATATGTATAATTTGATAGTCATGTTTATATTCGTTGCGTAGGTGTTTTAAAATGCTTTTCAACGGTATAAAGTTTATAAAAAACCGTGGTATAGTTTAAGAGATAAATCGTTTCTAAATTTTACTAATTATTGCCCATAAGGGTGTAATTGTAAAAAATACTTAAATATACTCCACTTTCCTCCTTGCCTTAAAATTTGTGCAAACTACAAGTAGCTCATCTAATTAGGGACGGAGGGAGTATAAAAAAGTTTATACGTGGTCATACGGATTAGGAAAGTCTTTGGACTGTAAAGATTTATGTCCTGTTTGGCAGCTTGGATATGAAAAGAACTCGCAATTGGGGGATAGTTAAACTAAATGGGGATATAAATTACTATCCTCATCCAATAATGGCTGCTAAGGGGTGTTTTTAGGGTGCGAAAGTACTAAGTTACCCTTAATATTAAATAAAAACCTAGGAAATTTACTATATCACCCTTGAACCAAAATAAAATCTAAATATAAAACCTAAAATCATTCACAATATCCCTTCCCTCTTTTCTAACGGCAGTTATTATTTGCCGCAAAAAAGTTCTTCGATCACCCGAAAAAAACATCATTGAAACTCTAAACATCGATTAATCAATTATGTTTATTCAAATGTTATTGGCAGTTGCATCTCATGCACCCTTACTCAGATGGTTATCGGCAGTTGCATCCATGCACTACCACCGTTGGAATTACATTTTATAGTAAAGACCTGCCCGCAATTCTAACTGGCAATGATTTAATATTGAAATAATACAACAATAATTTCCATGAACCAAAGCATCACAACCTCCAAATGGCATCTCAATAGGCTACGACTATCCAACAAGTCCAAACCACATGGCAATAGACTTGAAACTAATGAGATCATTTTCTTCAGGAAACTAATGGATTTTAAACTAATTCCCAATACCGGCTTTACTTTGATGTTATATAGTTTGGCTTTATACAAGTTCTTTTGCTGGAAACTATGTCCCATCAAGTGATAAACCGTGAATGAGTACAACTCAGCTTAGTGGATTTTAAGTAAAAGTCAGAGGTGTTCCGTTTGTCGTTCGTGGGAAACAAACACTCTGTAAGAGATTAAGATCATTTGTTCTCCTCCACGTGTTGCAGGAAGACAACACATGGCAAGGGCATAATGCCACGCACTCTTCTCTTCCTTATAACATCTTCATCCCAAACTGTACGCAACAGCCTCTTTTTTTCTCTAATAAACCACAATAGCATCAAGGCCTACAGTTTATGGATATGGTTAGTCTGCGCTCAGTTAACCTCGGCTTTGTAGGTAAATGACTTTTGATTCTTTTGTACATTTGGGATCGTCCCTGCGCTAATCGATGCTTTCGTTACCAGAGCTAACATTTTGAAGTCATTCAGATTTGTGAACCTTTTCTATTCTTGCAAACACTGTCAATGATGAAAATGATGCCACGAGGAATATCATTTTGTTGCACCTATTGTAAGATGTGTAGTAGACTAACACCATATGCTAAGACTTACTAATGTTCGATCCTTGTAAAGGAAAGCTTTTTAGAGGGAGGTAGTAACTCTTTTTCTTGTTAATTTTTCAGCTTTTGTAACAATTGCAGATATGGCTAAGGGTATAGTTTCTGATAGTAAAAAATGTCCATGGCAAGTTTTGCTTGTTCTTTTTTTGAGTAATGAATTATAAGTTTCTGCAAACTGGGTTTGATCCTCCTTTTTGAGTAGTTACTAACCGAGCTCTTAAATTTATATTTATCCCTCAACTTATTCGTAGATGATAAATTCAGCACAGAAAGTACATTCCTAGGTTCTAATGATAAATTTATATCTCGCGAACAAGAGAAATCCCAGAAGAAGATGGGTGAAACTGTCTCGTTCCAGCGGGTGAATGTTTTCCTATGCCGGTATTATTTAAAAATAAAAAACAATACCGGTATACAATGCCGGTATACTCGACAATTTGACTACAATGCCGGGAGTAGTAAAAATCTTGCCAGGAAAAAAAAAAATCAGTTACAAATTTACCGGCATAGACTAGAAAGGAACAACAAAGCCGGCAATGAATACCGGCATAGACTAGAAAGGAACAACAAAGCTGGCAATGAATACCGGCATAGTCTTAAAACGTTTCCGGCAGTCTTCAAATCATATTTCGTTGCCGGCATAGTCTTCAAAACATATTTCATTGCCGGCATAATCTTTCAAACATATTTCATGGTCGGTATACATATTCCATGTCGGCATACAAAAAATTCCTTTTGCTCCCTTCTGCTCCCACCAAACACATTTATATTTATCACCATCAAATTAATCTATTAAACATAATTAGTGAGAGTGATAATGATTTATGTTAATCATCATCAAATTAATCTGTTAACTTAACTAATTAGAATTAGTTAACTAAATATAATTAGTGAGGGGTAGATTAGGAAATATATAAATTACATGGATAAGGGGCGACTCTGGTTTACTATTTAAATCCCGTTTTTGTCATTTTCCTCTATCCCCCAATTAATATAAGTATCCCCCAATTGCGCGTTCATATGAAAAACGTTATCCAGGTTAGGGTACTCCTAGGTTTATCCAAAACTATCATGGCAATGGTTATTTTAAATGGTGTTTGTTTTTCACATTAGGTTAATGTAGTACGTTGTTTGTATCCAAGTTATATTAAAAGAAATAAAACCATAAAACCATAAAAATTTATGGTTTTGAGCATAAGAGAATTTTAGATTAAAAAAAATATAATTATAAAAAAACAGTTTAACCCAGGAAAGGATTGAAAATTCCAGGTTTTACATGGAATTTCAAAATCCCACCTTTTTAGCCTTCTAAAATTTAGGTAGAATACATTATTCTTATCTTGACATGGAATAAGCACCCACACAAACACAATATACGGTTATTGAAGGGATAACCCAACCTAGGTTAGGATATGAAGGCTGCCAAACACGACCTTAGTCTAAGACTGTAATACGGATCAAGACAAGTGAGTGAGAAACTTGTGTTTTTGTGCTAAAATATATCAGATTTTAACATCTTGGGTTCAGAGATTACTTAGAGTCAGACCTGAGTTTCTCATTTGGATGAACTTAAGAGGACATATATCAGATTTTAACATCATGGGTTCAGAGATTACTAGAGTTAGACCTGAGTTTCTCATTCGGATGAACTTGAGAGGAAATATATCAGATTTGAACATCTCAGGTTAGAAGATTACTAGAGTCATACCTGAGTTTATTATTCGGATGAAATTAAGAGGAAATATATCATACTTGAACATCCCAGGTTCGAAGATTACTAGAGTTAGACCTGAGTTTCTCATTCGGAAGAACTGGAGAAGAAATATATCAGATTCGAACATCCCAGGTTAAGATTACTAAAGTTAGACCTGAGTTTCTCATTCATGTGAACTGGAAAAGAAATATATTATATTTGAACATCCCAGGTTCAAAGATTACTGGAGCTAGACCCAAGTTTCTCATTTGGATGAACTAGAGACGAAATATATCAGTTTTGAACATCCCCGGTTCGAAGATTAATAGAGTTAGACCTGAGTTTCTCATTTGGATGAACTGAAGAAGAAATTTATCAGTTTTGAACATCCCGGGTTCGAATATTACTAGAGTTGGACCTGAGTTTCTCATTTGGACGAAGTGAAGAAGAAATATATCATATTTGAGCATCCTAGGTTCGAAGATTATTAAAGTTAGACTTGAGTTTCTCATTCGGGTGAACTGGAGAAGAAATATATCAGATTCGAAAACATCCCATGTTAAGATTACTAAAGTTAGACCTGAGTTTCTCATTCAGGTGAATCAAAAGAAATATATTATATTTGAACATCCCGTGTTCAAAGATTACTGGAGTTAGACCCAAGTTTCTCATTTAGATGAACTGGAGACGAAATATATCAGTTTTGAACATCCCAGGTTCGAAGACTAATAGAGTTAGACCTGAGTTTCTCATTTGGATGAACTGAAGAAGAAATTTATCAGTTTTGAACATCCCGGGTTTGAAGTTTACTAGAGTTAGACCTGAGTTTCTCATTTGGATGAACTGAAAAATAAATATATATCATATTTGAGCATCCTATATTCAAAGATTACTAGAGTTAGACCTGAGTTTCTCATTTGGATGAACTGAAGAAGAAATATATCAGTTTTGAGCATCCTACGTTCGAAGATTAATAGAGTTAGACCTGAGTTTCTCATTCGGATGAACTGAAGAAGGAGTATATCAGTTTTGAGCATTTTAGGTTCGAAGATTACTAGTTTCTCATTCGGATGAACTGAAGAAGGAATATATCATATTTGAGCATTCCAGGTTCGAAGATTACTATAGTTAAACCTGAGTTTCTCATTTGGATGAACTGAAGAAGAAATTTATCAGTTTTGAACATCCCAGGTTCGAAAATTAATAGAGTTAGACATGAGTTTCTCATTTGGATGAACTGAAGAAGAAATTTATCAGTTTTGAACATCCCGGGTTCGAAGATTAATAGAGTTAGACCTGAGTTTCTCATTTGGATGAACTGAAGAAGAAATTTATCAGTTTTGAACATCCCGGGTTCGAATATTAATAGAGTTAGACCTGAGTTTCTCATTTGGATGCACTGAATAAGAAATTTATCAGTTTTGAACATCCCAGGTTCGAAGATTAATAGAGTTAGACCTGAGTTTCTCATTTGGATGAACTGAAGAAGAAATTTATCAGTTTTGAGTATCCCGGGTTCAAAGATTACTAGAGTTAGACCTGAGTTTCCCGTTCGGGTGAACTGAAGATGAATTATATAAAAAATCGAACATCCCAGGTTCAAAGATTACTAGAGTTATACCTGAGTTTCCCGTGGATGAACTGAAGATGAAATATATCAGAATCGAACAACCTAGGTTGAAAGATTACTAGAGTTAGACCTGAGTTTCCCGTTCGAATGAACTGAAGATGAAATATATCAGAATCGAACAACCCAGGTTCGAAGATTACTATAGTTAGACCTGAGTTTCTCATTTGGATGAACTGAAGAAGAAATTTATCAGTTTTGAACATCCCGGGTTCGAAGATTAATAGAGTTAGACCTGAGTTTCTCATTTGGATGAACTGAAGAAGAAATTTATCAGTTTTGAACATCCCGGGTTCGAAGATTAATAGAGTTAGACCTGAGTTTCTCATTTGGATGAACTGAAGAAGAAATTTATCAGTTTTGAACATCCCGGGTTCGAAGATTAATAGAGTTAGACCTGAGTTTCTCATTTGGATGAACTGAAGAAGAAATTTATCAGTTTTGAGTATCCCGGGTTCAAAGATTACTAGAGTTAGACCTGAGTTTCCCGTTCGGGTGAACTGAAGATGAAATATATAAAAAATCGAACATCCCGGGTTCAAAGATTACTAGAGTTATACCTGATTTTCCCGTTCGGATGAACTGAAGATGAAATATATCAGAATCGAACAACCCAGGTTGAAAGATTACTAGAGTTATACCTGAGTTTCCCGTTCGGATGAACTGAAGATGAAATATATCAGAATCGAACAACCCAGGTTGAAAGATTACTAGAGTTAGACCTGAGTTTCCCGTTTGGATGAACGGAAGATGAAATATATAAGATTTGAACATCCCGGGTTGAAAGATTACTAAAGATTACTAGAGTTAGACTTGAGATTCTCATTTCGATGAACTGGAATTGTAAAATATCAGAACTTACAAACTCAGTTTGCTAGATTACTAGAGATAGACTTGAAATTGACCGGACTACCCTTACCGAAATATGTGCAGTAAATATCTGAGATTGTAAAAATGACTATTTTACCCCTTTTCCCGAAAGTTGTTTAAATGTCCATTCCGTTACTAATTTGAGTTTTATAAATTACCATTTTCCCCTGGATAGTGTGAACCAGCAGAGGTAATTCGAACACAACACACATCTATGAAAATGATCAGATTACCCTTACCGGAAACAAATGCAACAAATATTCTGGAAATTGTGAATATGACCAGGCTATCCTTATCAAAATAAGTGCAATAAATATTGTGAGACTGTGAAAATGACTGTTTTACCCCTTTCCCGAAAGTTAGTTAAATGCTCATTCTATCGCTAATTTGAATTTTTTTAAAATGACCATTTTGCCCTAGATAGTGTGAACCATACATAATTCGTACACATCTATGAAAATGATCAAAATACCCTTACCAGAAATAAATGCAACAAATATTCTGGAAATTGTGAAAATAACCAGGCTATCCTTATCAAAAACAAGTGCAATAAGTATCGACCAGGCTATCCTTATCAACAACAAGTGCAATAAATATTGAGAGATTTCAGAATGACTATTTACCCCTGTCTCGAAACTTAGTGAAATGTTCATTCTGCCAGTAATATGATTTTTTTATAAAATGACCATTTTGCCCCTAGATAAAGGGAACCTTATTTTGGCTTAACTTAGTCTGGACCTGAAAAAAAATCTGAAAACGAAATGGAATCCTAGAAAAATGGTTGAAATTATATTTTTATTAATCACCCGAAATATCTCCAAATAAAAATTTTAAAAATAATTTGCAAAGTATAAAAAACCCCAGAAAGAAAGAAGAAATGAAACTTGAAAAGTGGTAGCTTTGTTCACATCCGAGTAGCTTACAAAGGATAAAGGACCTCAAAAAGAACGACAGATCCCACAATCCATTTTCTTCACATCCGAGTATCTCATTTCTCTCTTCTTTGCTGCTTTCTGTAATGCACCTTTCACAAGCTTCTGAGCACTTCCCTGCAAGAACAGAAAATTAAAGTGAAATTTAATTCTTAGGTTCGCAAGAGCTAAGGTTTCAAGTAGAGAACCACAAGCATGGGGAAAGAATTTCCAGTCAATCATTCATTTCGATAACAAGAAAATGACTAAAGTCATTCCTTTCAAGAATGGGAATTAATCCTCAATTTGACCTACCAATCATATGATCTAATTCATGGACTCAGGTGGTCACTTCCTGGATAACATTATCATTGCTAGGGACAGATATATCTAGCTCTATCCTGTGGGTATTTACAGATATAAAAGATCAACTGTCATAGTAAACTTAAAAGCTTTCATGGTTGTGGAGCAGCTAAAAGTTTTAGGTGGAAAGACAAGTCCACTTACTGATAAAACAGTGGATAACAAATGGATATCCCAATGTGAATATGGAAGGGGTAAAAAAGGTATATATTTATTATATTCGTAACTGTGTGCATTTCAACCTAAAGTTATTAATAAATTCATGTCCAGATGCAGTTTTATGGTGCCAATTGTGTAAATAACAACAAACTAACGTACCAGATAAAGAGACTGGGATTTTGTTATCGATTGTGGTTGTGAACTAAATTTGGTTTCCATTAAAATGGTGGAAGCTTTGGGTTATGAGATGGACTGGTATCCCGTACCGGACTGCCAGCCGCTAAAGCAGTTACTAGTCCAATAGTATATCCACAAACCGCATACCATATGTGCTTTTGGCCTTTTGATGAGGATAATTCCATAGGGGTCACTGAATCCCTGGTCCGTCGATGATCAAAACAGAGAACCAACGCCAGAAGCATGCCAGGAATAGCCTAAACATAGGAATTAAGAAATTCGTAAACTAATCTAGGAAAAGAAAATGAAATAATATGCTGATATTTTGACACCTCTTTCGGATGGTAATACTAGTATTTCAGCCTTCACTTTAAGACATAATAATCTTATTTTCGTTTATGGGATGTTATCCTATTACTGCAAGTATAGCAGGAAAAATCTTAGATTATTGCTCCAGCTAAGAGGATGACTAATCTGACTAATTCCTAGTACTGGTTGCACTAATCTTAATTTTTACCATACATCACCCTCGATAATTTGCTGTCAAACAGATAATGTGTCTGGTGAAGTCATATAAACATAAAAATTAGTTATTTATATCATGAATATTAATTCCATAACTTAAAAGAAAAAAAAAATGGTCTGCACTTTCGTACCAATGATGGCAAAACTTTCCAGTGAGACAACCACCATGGAAACTCTTCCCATAAGGTGCCAAATTACCCTTAAACGTGGTAGAAAGACAATTACTATTACTAGAATATATATGATGCTAGTTTTCTCATATTCTGTATATCAACTCTTCCACTTTCACTTCCACTTCTAAGAGTTGCCACATCCGCTGCTATGGCCATCTAAATAAGTGCTTAAGATGAATACATACGAATTCTGTATTTCATCATCTTAGTTTCACTATATGAACCCTGAACCAATGAAGGAAACACGGTACATCCATCGAACTTTAAGTAAACAGAATATCGAAGTGAACCTTACTCTGGTCTAATGCACAACAAGATCCACAATACCCATAAAAAGTAAAGCCAATTCTCATAACCTTTCTACATTGAAGTCATACTAGATGAAGCATAGCAACTTGTACAAGAGGCAGCATAATTTTTCCAATCTTGGTACCATCTTTTAAAAGGGTGGGCCATAATCAACTAACTCAAAAACAACTCCAGCTAGCAATACCAGAGTGTTGACAAACTACTCCAAATATGTTGTGCACATCGAGATTTCACTAGTGTAGAGAACTAAAAAACCCAGAGAGAAAGGCAATTAAAAAGTTTAGACTACAGCATCATCAAATTCTCGGTCCTTAACTTAGAAACTTTTAAGAGCATCTTCCAAGCAATTTTTTTTTCTGCTCAAATAGACCCTTACCTGTTCAGATGTGGCATAAGGCCTGAGACAATGCTTTTAAAGCAGCAAAGAAACTCTGGACCTGCAGATCACAAAATTCAACGTCATTTAAAACAATGCACCACTGTTCTGCAATCAATGAACTTTAGAATGTCCTTAAATGATGTTCCTGTGAACTTGGAAGATAAATTAAAAAAATTGTTTGCAAGGAACCATACCTTCTTAATAACTAATGTTAGCTTAAAAGTAAGGTATAAGCCTGTGGTTAGGGATGAAAAGAGGCTTCCATGTTCCTTGTTCAAAAAGAAGCAATACCAAACAGAAGTTGGTAACAAGATTATAAGATTATCCCGACTCTTCAATTGAAAAAGAGAGGTAGCTAGCATATGCAATAAGCTCAATGACGCCGGTGTTGCTATCTAGACATATTGTACTATGATTCATCTTTCATTCCACACAAAATTAAACACACACTACGACTTCACTTTTACAATATCATTGTGATATACTAGCATTCACCTCAATAGCAAAAGAGAAGAAGAACTACAGTTGAACTATAATTACTGAAATCCAAAAGTTAACTTACACTTTGCTGGATTATTAACTTGAATCCAATTTCTCCTTTGATTTTGAGTTCCAAGACAGAATTATAGTCTAATCCGAGTATTCAGCAACTTGAATCGTCCCCAAATTCTCATGACTTCTGTGCAAATTCAAATCAGATGAAAACCCGTCTTTCAATATCTGATATTAACTCTAACTCCACCTCAATCTCGTCCACTGCATGTTCATCGGTCCAGTATTCTTCCGTTACCTCTAGCCTGACAAATTCAATAAAATTTGAAAGTTATGCACATTACAATTATTCAAATTTAGTAATACTAAAAAGAAAGATATAACTCTGATTATGGTTTGCATCAGAACTCTCCAAGATGAATCAAACCCCTGTTTCAATCGAGTGTTTGGCATTTTCTATACTACTGCTATAACGTACTTCTCATGCATTCATCATGGTAATGTAGCTGAAGAATAATAGTTCCGTGAAGAAAATGATAAAGTAATAAAACCTTGTTTTCGACCAGCAGAAGATCTAATTTAAATGGGTTTAAAACTTGATTATTTTGTTTTTCTAGCTCAAGTGTTTGTATACCAACCTTCAAGCCCTATCAAACAGTTCCCCAAAAAAAAATCCATGAAATTATGAAATTCATATCCCTAATAAGTTTTCTGGTTTGCACATTAAATCAATACCTCCCAGAAAAATTGTGTCCTTCCCAATTGCATTCCACTATCTACCAACCAATACACCACATATCTTCCGGAAAATATCAAATTTATTACCTTAAGTGAGTAACAGTAGTAATATAAAAGCAAATAGATCCCATTGATGGAGAAAAGGAAGCCTTCAGCTTCTGGCTACTATAACATTCATGAAGCTTGATCGGAATCGATCTGATCTAGGTATGTTATTCAGGTCCTAACCATAATATACTTAAAAGAATAGGGTGGAAAAATTTAGCTTCTGAACTAAAATATTTAATAAGAAAAACTCATCACATATAATCCCTCGACAGCCACAACCCAATTCAAAACTCAACCAAAACGAATTGAATCTAAATAACTGTTCCCCTAATTTTTTACCCAATTAGAAAAATCCCCAGTTTAATACAACCAAAATTGATTATAGATCGAACAAGAATAGATAGAGAATCGTTTACCTAATCTAAGACAGAGAGAATCCACCGAATAATCACCATAATCAACGGTTAACCATCATCTTCAGTTGCATGAAATCCAGATTGATTGAGATGAAGAGCGATGGTGATATTGATCCAGTTTAAATCAACATCATCTTTTTCAGTGGCAGTGAAACTGAGCTGAAATCGATGGACATGGAGATGAAGACTGGTTTTTTTAGAGGTGTTCATGGAGGAGTGGAAGACTGCAGGTGGTGTTCGGGTAAAAGAAGAAAGAAGAATCGTGGTGTCTTTTATTGGCCTATCCTCGTAGAAATCCAAACGTTCTAGTCAAACCTCAGGGGCAGTCAACCTTTCATTCAAACCCAATTGACGGACACACCGAGTTTGTCCGTTCTTGTTTCTTAAGTTTAGCTTTTTTTTTACTTATTTACCCCTCAAACATAACTCTTAACCAAACTATAGTTACTCCTTACACCAAGTTGAAAAAAATGGATTATTTTTAAAACCAGAATTGAATATGGGTACTATACATTTAAGTTTAGTATTTTCACTTCTCTAAGTATTCTTCTCTAATAGTTAACCAATGGTCTCCAAGTTGTTTTCATCTCCACCATTTAGAGAAGAAAAGGATGGTCGAAATTTTAGAACAAAATGGAGGATATGCAACGGGTTTCAAAGAAGGAATCTAGGTTTAAAGAAGAAATCTAGATGAGGTAAGACTAATACTATTTCTCTATTTTACGAGGTAAGTGACTTTTAATGAAGCAATTTTACATAGGCTTCTATCGATTCTCAACTACTCATTTATTTCTACTTTCTTGGATTATTCGGGTCTATGTTGTAAAAGGCGTTGGGCGAGGCAAGGCGCCAAGCCCATTGGCTCGCCTAGCGCTCCCTAGGCGCCCTGGAAAAAAGAAAATAAAAATTTGGTCATGTTGCCTCGCCTTAGCGCCATTTTTTGCTAGGCGCCGGTCCTACGCTTAGTGCGTTTTTTACAACATATATCTGGGTAATTTATCAAACCTCACTCTTCAATTTTTTTGTCTACCATTTTGACCATGTCCATACGATGCATGGCTTGGATTTTGTACATAGCAGTTGCCAGTTGGTGTTATAAAGGAGGCATTAACAGTTCTTCATGAGTGGCAACAAGCAGATGAATCAAGAACCCATTTTATTTTATATGACCATGAACAACGGCATGGACAATTTATTTTCTATGACCGTCTTAGTTTCTACCCAATTTATGTTATACAACCGTCTTAGTTTCTACCCAATTTATTTTATACAACCGTCTCTGAATACCAATATATGTTTATTTTTTCGTGCTATTTGATTTGCTGTCTAAGTACTGTATTTTATGAAGAAATGTTATGTCCCTCATAATGGTCGGTTACTCCTCCAACGCTACCGCCCAATACTTAGACCAATTGAGCGCCTTCAAAAAAAATAAAAATAAAAATAAAAAGACCAATTGAGCGATCTTTCATTTTGGTATTGCAAGTGACAATTTATTCATACTTTTAGATAATTTCCTATGCGTTGTTTGTGATCTTTCATTACTGTTCTTAATTTACCCTTGACTTGCTTTTGTATTATTAGGTTAGAAGTCTTCTTGCGTTACGAGTTGAAACAGAGATTCCAGTTGATGCCATAGTTGTTAGAAAAAATTAGTATATTTGGCACACAATCTTTCTTTCACAGCTAGTTTTACCTTTTTTATTTTTATTTTTATTTTTTTTGCATTATGATATGTATTAATGCTTATACTTGATTTTTTCCCGGGGTTTATTCAGACTTGCCTTGTTTGATATGCTTAGCGAATTTCAGAAGGGAAACAATCATATGGCAGCTGTAGTAAAGTCTAAAGGAGAAACAAAGTATGTTGTTGCAGATTTAAAATTAACAACTCCTTCACTTCCCAAAAAAAGATGAAGAATCAGAAAACACTATTATTGACATTGAGAAGATTCCAAGCTCGCAGCACTCAGACATATTTCTCTTTACTACAAAATTGTGTCACAACCTACAGACCGCCTACTTCGTTGAGGGTATCATTACTTTGGAGTATGTATTTGAAGAACTTCTTGAGGTATCTCCATAATGTCGTTCGACTTTCTTACTCCAACTTTATTGGTGCATGATGTTTGGCCTAAGTTTTTATTATTGTCGCACGCCACTATGTCGACGAATTAAGCATTTTATGACACAGTGTCACTCCCAACATAAGTTTATGTGCTGGTTTTCAAGTGCCAATTGAATACTTTTTACCTTTCATAAAATGGAAGGAGGAGATAGTAGATGAAACTAACGAATTTATTGATGTGCACATAAGGTAAAGTTTAGGATGAGATTCTTGATGAGCAATTAAAGTTTACCTGTAAATGTTAACACGTTTAGTTTAATCTTATTGCTCAGAGGACGAGTGGCGGAAGTAGTTGCACGAATTTCATCCATACGGCGGTTAATCGCTAGCAAAGGCGTACGTAGCGGTAAGTTTTCCCTAGTTAAACTTCTACTTCAACTTCACAAGAAAAATTAATTAAGTAGAGGACGGATAAAATAGCTAGCTAGGCAACTTAAATTGGGTATCAGGTTCAAGGTTCAACTTGACGGGTATGGGTATTACTTCACCCATTCGAGCATTGGTTAAGTTAACCAATGAAGGGACAAGAAAGTAATTGCAACAAAAATCCTAGCCAACTAGAACCGATCCGATTCATTGGGTCCGTCAAAATAGGATGACTCAAATGTTGTCCTTATGTGAGGGAAAAACCAAACTACTGGATTTCTATGAAGATGGCCCTTTTTTATTTTGACCAAGTCTTTTCAAGTCTTTGGAATTTTGGGTAAGGATGGACCCAACATGATGTGGTTTCAAAATTGTGGACCCAACATGATGTGGGTGCTCTTTTTAAATAGAGATTATAGCATCAAGCACGATCTACTCCAACATGATGTGGTTTCACGATCCTTTGAAGATCAACGGCTATTGGAAATGATCGTGATAAAGATGATTTGCGCATATTACTCGCTCTC
Source organism: Papaver armeniacum (assembly GCA_023531295.1). NCBI lineage: Eukaryota > Viridiplantae > Streptophyta > Magnoliopsida > Ranunculales > Papaveraceae > Papaver > Papaver armeniacum. The sequence continues at coordinate 213,089 of JAJJWW010006616.1, read as the reverse complement.
GGGACATTTCAATCTCAATGGAGAACCCAAATCAAAATGGCAGAATTTCAATTCACAAGCCATTCTTCGAATACTATCAGTAACATCTTCGAAATTCAAGTTTTTGATGCTTAAGATGTATTATGAGTTAACTGTTGTTCTTATGATACAAAATCTTTGTATTTTCTCATGGATTTCACTTTTGATGTACTTGAATATGATGTATGCAAATCTATTATATTAATGAAAATTAAGAGGGTTACCTCTTTCTTCCTTCAAAAAAAAGATAACAACTATTGTCATGCCTACCTGGAGTCTAATAAGATGTTGGGGTACATTAGCGAACTTCAAACTGTTCAAGAAATCTGTAGTATATTGAAAAGAATCTTCATGTAATGTGTCTATGCTTCTGTATTCGTGATCTGCAGCCATTATCGTTAATCCTTGTATCATAATTGTAGGTGTTACAAACGTCTTTAGATTTCTAAAGTTGTTTTCTTTTTAGAAAAAAAATACCAGAGAAGCTGTACTCTTACCTTGGGGTTGTAGTCACTTCTATCAGAGGTATATATAGTTTTCCGATATCAAATTAGGTTTTCAGTATACTCTTATTCATGGGCTACCCGCATGTATATCATGGCCTTACCGGTTTTATGTCAACCCGTTTATCCAGTGAATTGACAAAGTGGTAATTGAACTATTGTCCTAACTTTTGATGGTCTCTACAAATATCCTTATTACATAATAATTATGTCCCTCTTTATCTATAAGCCCATTAGGGGCCCATCAACAATTTAGGGACTTCCAAATATACCCCACTTTTTAACCTTTATACCTTATTGACTTCTCCTCCTTCTTATCTTCTTTATTTCTCATCCGGAGAAAAATGATCGAGCTCACCACCATCTTCATTTTCGTCGCCACCACCATATGCATCTCCGTCGCCACCATAATGAACGCAACCAACACCAGCACCACAATCATCTCAATCGTAATCATCACCATCTTTAACCTTTCTCACTTCCTGTAACTTGGAAAAATGGGATCTTGATATAATTGAGTTGATATTAGGATCCAGATTGGATCATTTCTTGTATGTTAATAATTTATTCAGGTAGTGAGATATGATGATTTGATTTTTAGGATTTGGGATATGCTTCATGTCAGATGAAGAGATGGAGATTTGGTTTAGGATTTGGGATCCGCTCAATTGGTTTAGATGGTTCGAATTGGTGTTAAAGCTTCAGAGAAGACAATGGCGGTTGCTGTTATGGATTATAGATGGTGGTTTGATGGTTTTGTTGGTGGATCTGAAACTGTAGTTGGTGGAAGAATGGGTCTGTTGTGCAGATTCACAATTAGATGAATGTTAGGGCAGTGACAAATGTTGCTTTGAATGGTGTTGTAAATCTGTGTGTTGCAGTGGTGTTTATTGCGGCTGAAATATAGCAAGCAGAAGATGATGTTGGTGGCTACTGCAATGGAGGAGATGAAGTTGTTGTTGTTTATGAAGCTACATGTGATGATCAACTGTTGTTGTTTATATGTTTTTACGGGATCAATTGTTTCTGTTGACCCAATTTTTTATGGGATCAACTACTGTTGTTGATCCTTCAACTCCTATTGTGGACAATATTTCCTTGGATAAGTATAATCATGCTTGTAGTTTAAATCATGTAAATTTCTTCCAATGTTGAACTTGTGGTGCAATGGTAGCATGATTGACTCCATGTCAGAGGATGCGTGTTCGACTCACGCCAAGTTCACTCCATTTACATGGATCAACTTTCATTGCTGATCCCCTAAATTGGATCAACTTCTACTGTTGATCCTTTTTTTTTTTGATAAACTACTACTGTTGATCCCCTAATTTGGATCAACTTCTACTGTTGATCCTTTTTTCTTTTTGGATCAACTACTGTTGTTGATCCCCTAATTTGGTGGTGGCGGCGACGGCGATGACGGCGGTGGTGGACCAGTGGTGGTGGCGTCAGTGGTGGTGACATACTTGTGGTGGTGGTGCAATAGTGGTGGTGGCGGCGGTGGCGGTGGACTGGCGGTGGTGGCGTCAGTGGTGGTGGCGGACAGGTGGTGGTGGTGGCGGACTGGTGGTGGTGGTGCAATGGTGGTGGAGTGGTGGTGGCGGTTGGTAGGTGGTGGTGTTTGAAGGTTGGTGATGGAATGGTAGTTGAATGTTGGTGGTGAGGGTATTAATGTAATCTAATTTTAAATGGATAAGGTTATTAAAAAGTAGGGACATATTTATTGTTGTATAAGGATATATTTATTGGGTGTCAAAAGTATGGACATATAAATAATGTACCCATTGACAAACACAGAGATTGGATGAACCAGAGACTCAAGAATTGTTACCACAAATGAAAAATCACGATTTAAAATCCATAATGTCATAATGACAGAATTAATTATAGTTATTATTCAGTTGTACTTGTAAATACGGCTGGCATTGATAATAAATATCCTGATAAACATTTCAAGGCACCAATTAACTGCATTTTCTCAACATTAGTTGGCGTTGATATCAAAATTAAGAGCTTCTCCAATGGAATGTATGTGAAGATAAATGTCTAAGTCCACATATGATAGATATTCATTTTCCCTAAAATTCTTCTCCAACCCCAATTTTTTAAATGAATGTGAAGATGATATGGCTTAACTTTTGTTAGACATTGTCAAGGTGAATGTCGAGTTTTAGACATTCACCTTGACATTGTCAAGCTATCCTAGTAAGCTTTGATTACCTAAATTAATTCTAATATATTAAATAACCATTTTTAACTCTAATAAAATTTAAAAATTACTAAAAATAAAATTTAAAAATTACTAAAAATAAAATTTACATTTAATCCATAAAAAATCACAAACAAAACCATTGGAGATGAACTATTTTTCCTCCCTAAACTTAAGGAAAAATTGGAATAAAAATGAATATCAACGTATTGTTTGTGTTGCCACCTAGGAAATACACACAACCACCATTGGAGAAGCTCTAAGCCTGGTACACCAATCATATAAAGATAAAGATTTTGAACCAAAAAAAGAGGTAAATCTAAAATGGGACATATACCACAGATTTGAGAATAAATTTAACATCTGGAATGAATTTAATAAACAAGTTTAATAATAAATATTGCGGAAATTTTTCTATAAAACCAATACCTAAATAATCCAGATAGCAAACTAATTGAAATAGCATGACCAACTATCAAGCAAATAACTATAAGTAAAATTCTAAGTGCCCCAGATGAGCGTATTGCCTAATTTCTCCTGCTAAGCGTAGCATTGTCCGCCATGTTCTTGATCCTTCTTAGCTGGTGTGTTAGGTGAAATTACATTTGCATCCTTGTCTAACACCCTTTTTCCATTATTATTGAGGAAGGGTGAACTCAAAATCTGCTCTTGGCTTCCATCACCACCCTGATAGTATACACTTATTAGTATATGCAAAACAAAGATCAATGAATATTTTATGAACTAAAAAGTTATTTGGTATTGTTACCTTGTTAATGGATTTGGAGGATTCTCGCTTGGTCTCAGCTTCATTCCTAAATATCTTCATTACAATGAAATTGTCAGATTGGTACTTTACATTGTGTGCTGTGATCATTAACTTGAAAACCATAGTCTTGACATTCACTCGTTCAAACATCTTTGCTGCCTTTCCCTTCTCCTAAGCTGCAGCATAGAAAATTTCCATACACATCACGAATTTAGCCACTAATAGTTCACCTCATTGCACCTCATTGCATACTAACTATAATTGAACCATGAATCGTGTGCACCAAACGTAATACACCATCCCTGTTTAGCTTGCTTTCATCGTATTGCAGCTTATCTGTTGCTTCCTAGATAGTAAATATATTTTCATTTGGATCATCCTCCTTGGCTACGTCGATTGGCTCCACTGGATTATTTTATGTTTCCAACCTAAATAAAAATATTCCAAATTAATTGACATGACCAAAAATGACATAAATACAACTGCTACCTATCTACCTAACTAAGCCTGGTACCAGAGTTCCCTTAAAAATAAAATAAAAAAAATTCGGTATTGCCAAAAGAATTAATCCATCCACCAAAAATCTAAGATTATAAAATTGCAGCAATTAAATGTTCATCCATAAAATGCACTTCTAGTCCATATATTTCACCCGTCTTTGGATATGCAGACTTCCATAATTTCAAGATTTTTCACCTTGATTATCTTCTGACGGGTATTGTCCTCATTAAGATTATTCAACGGCATATATGTAATCCTTGTCTCTCCTATAATGACACAAAGCATGCATCCATTATACAGACTATGAATAACTATATCGGCAAAGAGCAGACTCTTTAGTTGAAGTTGGACATTTCCATGACAATATTACCCTTTATGAAAATAAAATAACGTTAAATTTGTATTTTATTCTCAAATTCATGAAATATAATCGAATTCAGTTATAAAATGCATAACAAATTCAACCAAATGCTTGGGGTGGGGGGTGGGGTGGAAGAAAAAAGAAAATTCAACCGATAACAAACTGAAAACCCCATTAGTTTAGTCTAATTTTTTAAAGACATGCCTTTCTCTAATGATGCTTTGAAACTGTTGTGTCTAAAAATAAGTGTCAAACAACCTTATCTGACGCTTCTTTACCGTTGAATGATCAAATCAACGGTTAGATTTGCATTCAGGAAAGAATCCATCACTTTCAGAAAAGGACTCAACACTTTCGGAAAAGGACCCACCTCTTCCCCTAAAGGGTTCAAGACTGTTAGATTTGGGTTTAGCATGATCTAATGGTAAAGAACCCGCTTGAGCGGGATAGCTTCCCACAAGGTCGTGCAGGATAAAACTGCTCTAGCCATTTGACTCAAGCACGTACGTGCGTGCATACGCAGATGGGCACACTATAGTTGCGGACAATCAAATAATTCATGAATAATAAACCTACACACAAAAAAAATAGCTAAAGAACAATACAAAGCAAACAATCAAATTAGTTTCCGATTATAATATCAAGAAAATACAACACACCTGAGCTTCTTTTCCGACGCCATGAAAAACACTGCAAGAGAAGCAAAAATTGTTGAATCTGGGGATGTACCTTTATCAAAACCACCAAAACCAAAGTATTATAGCTCGAAGAATAAGTACCTTTATAGGAGGTATGTATTAAGAAGCAAAACTGGCGAGCATAAATACAATGGTACGCATGCTTGGACACTATATTCATGGTTATTTATGTAGTTTTCAAAATATCGCCTTTAAGCATTTTCAAAAATAGGGGTCTTTTATATTTGTAAAAGCTTTAAGCATTTTCAAAAATAGGGGTCTTTTATAGTTTTCTGTATTTTTTCCGGAATTCAAGTCAAAATCAAAATTATAGTATATTTAAAATGTGGCATATATATTCGTCTATACAGCACGAACAAAATCAAAGGAAACTTTTAGATATTTTACTTAAAAAGGGGATGTACGAAAATAAATGTCTCTTAAGTACTATTCTTATTCGGATGAAATCTAGGGCTGCCGGTTTTGTCAAGATAAAATTGTGATAAGCCATACATGATACATGAGATACGATATTTAAGAAACCCTAACGGGCCTAACCCTAACGTGGAAGGCAAGTAGTACATACCCCATCTCCCCGAAAGAAGTTATGGTGGGTTTGGATGTAGAATTTTAAAGGTGGATTTTATGGGTTCAGGGGATTTGATAGAATTACGTTTCCCATTGTATGTTTGGTTGCCCGAATCTTTGGAATCACGTTTCCTACGGGATTCAGTTTTCCAGCAAATCCTCCATATGGAGTCCGACCCCTCACCCTAAGATTTGATGGGAAACTTATCAAGGGATTTATGGACCCACTTTTTTTTAACTCTAAATCCCATATATATGCAATTTTAAGATTTGAGGGTAATGCCAAACGGTACAAAGATTTAATACAAGAAAACTCTATAAATCCTAGGAATTTTAATTGAGTTACCAAACACACAAGGAATTTACATGAATCCCAGAATTTATAATCCCATGGGATTATAAATTCCTGGAAACGGTGAATTCTGCAAACAAACCCACAATTAATTTACTGACCCCAATTTTAAACGCAAGCAGTAGATACACTAAATTGCCGAAAATTATTATACCCAAACGTTGCTGTCCTTGGCAACCTCACAAAATTATACGTACTCCATATTTTTGTTCCCATATTTTCTTCTCTAGTTTTGATTAGATCCTGAAAATATTTCTGGTTAAAAATCAAGACCGTTGATAAGGAAGTAAAACATCGTTAAAGAAGAGGTCATTTTATACAAAATATGACGCGTGTAAAGTCAGGGTTCTAATATCTATTTTATGATACGACCTGTGAAAGAAAATTCAGCCATGGCATATCGGTTCTACTTCTTTGTTCCTTCAAATATTTTCATTATGATGAGCACAAAATGAGTAAAGAGACGTCATAAGTACAAAATTAGCACAATATTCATCTATAACCATAACTGCAAGAAAATGAGCACAAAATGTGCAAGAAAATTCAGCCATAGCACATCGGTTCTACTCCTTTGTTCCTTCAAAACCCAATTTATGTTGCCCTTATGTTGGCCTGAAACAACATTTTCAAAAAAAAAAAAATAAAAAAAAAATTATAATCCAATATTTTGATTAAATTAGATCAACAAAATCGAAACCTAATTAAACCGAAAAAAGGTAATAAAAATAAACCTTATTATTATCAAGCATGTACTGCGCATTAGTTTGATATTGTCCGAAACTGGTAGATCATAGGAACATCATAGAAAAATCACAGGAACCACAACAATAAAGATAAGAAACTAAGATCACCATAGAAAAAGATGCTCCTTACCTCATCAACAAAATGAACCTACAAATTTTCTGTTGCAGGCTTGACTATGAGGAACGACAACTGCTAACAAAACCAAATATAAAATATAGATCAACCAAAATACTGAACAATAAAACCCTAAAAGAAACAAAAAGAAAAACAATGGTTGCCGGATGGAATATTTCTAATCTGGCGAACCACGTTTCAGAAAAAACTGTTATTATGAAAGTTAAAAGTTCATCACCTCAAAAGTAGAAATAAAGATCGAACCATGGAAATAAAGATAAGAAACAAAGATCACTGATTAACCATGAAAAAGATGCTCATAACGTACCTATGCACTCGTACAAAAGTAACCGTAAAGATTAAATTTTATTGTTCCAAGCTTGACGATGAAGAACGACAACTGCAAAACAAAAGCAGAACACAATATAAAATATAGATCAACCAAAAATACTAAACAATGAAACCCTAAAAGGAACCAAAAGAATAACAACAAACCACGTTTAAGAAAGAAAGATAAAAGTTCATCACCTCAAAAGTACACCAAATGAATCCATCCAATTAATCGTTCCATCATTAGCTGTTGAGAACATAATGACATCTCTGCAAAAAAAAAAAAAGAGCCAAATTTCCAAATTAAAAAACCAACAAAACAAAAAAAACATTGAAGAAGAAGAAAACCACATCGTGAAAACCTAAATTGCAGGAAACCCCAAGAAAATTACAATGACAATTTGGCATGTGCCCAAGGGCCTTATATAGAGAGATGCTAAACCCATAAAATCTCCAAAAATAGAATTTTATAATGAGAAACAATACAAAATCTACAAAAATAGAATTTTATCTTAAGAAATAATATCGTATCGTTATATTTTGATATATCCACATTTATGTCGATATCTTTGGTATCATATTCCAATTTCTTTATTTTTTGTAGCTGCTAAGATCCTTTTTTGTTTTTTTGGATATCATATTGTTTGATTTTTATGCTTAATTCCAATGTCATAAAACTTCCAACAGGATCATTGATTAATGATTTTGTATTTCTTTTTTATTTTTTACAGGATAAACAAACCCTTTCATAAGCCCTCGAAAGAAGATTACTCGATTTATTTGTGATCCACAAACCAGGTATTTTTCTTTTAATCGTTGATTTAAATTTAATCGATGATCCAGTTATTTAATATCATAAGAAAGTGTAATTGCAACAATTTAATTTAAGTACTCTTTTTTACCGGAGTTAATTTGGCGAGCTTTATTATAAAAGTGTAAATGGACATTGGATTTTTTTTTCTTGGTTCTTATGATTGATTTAATTTTATGATGAAATCATGATGAATATTGAATATTTAATGAAATCATGATGAGTACTGTAATTTGTTTTTTTTTTCTAAAAATTTCTTCTTTTTTTTTGGTAATTTTAAAGTTGTCTATTTCTGTTTTGGAATGTTTTCAAGATTATAAATATTTCAGGTAATTATATTCTAGAATGTGATTGGCCGAATGATAAAATGTGGGTCTCAAAGATTCTCGTCAATTTTTATTGGCCGAAATTTTAAATGGTGGGGCCAGAATCAACCAGAAGCTCTGATTAACCACGACGCTCGAAAAAACTCTGTTTTTATATAAAGAATTTAGAAAAAGAAAATATTTATTTTGATTTATAAAATTTTAATGGAAGTGTGATTTATTTAATTGTTGCTATGATAGTGATAAAAGAAATCCAAATAGTGGTAAAATTTGGGGTTGGTTTTTGATACTGAAAAAAACTGGGTGGAATTAGTATTTAGATGGTAACTGTTGTTTTCAAATTTTTTTGCCAACAAATATTATTGTTACTTAACTAAGTTACTAATACTGTCACGCTTTCAAAAAATGTTAACAATTATACCAGTTACAAGACCTGTCACAGATGTATCTGTAACTGAAAAAAAATCTGTGATAATCTGCACTGTGAGAAAATCCTGGTTTTGGTGAACTACTTAGTGAGATGCACCCAAAAGATCCAACTGATATTGCAGACATGAATCAACTGCTTTATTATCATTTTGGCATGATTAAGAAAGTTCCCTTTTTTTGGCATCACAGAATTGAAGCAACTTCACTCCCATATACACCTGCTATAATGGTTTCAAATGTTGCCCGATCTATTTGTACTAGCAAGAATATTTATAACAGGGCCTTTGTTGTTGTTGGAATCTTCGTAAGTTGTATGTTCTAAACCTAAAGTCATCCACAAACTCCACACATTTATGCTTCTTTCGTTAAATAAGTATCTATAACTGTACAACCTATATTTCTGGCAACCGCCCAATATACATAAACAATTGTTTTCTCTTTGATTGGTATGAAGATTTAGTTTTCATAATGTTCAAAAAAAAAAAAAACAGTTAAATGTTTCTGTTACTACTAGCAGATGAAACTCTTGATTGTCTCTTATTTAAAGCGATTTACAACAAATTTTTATATGGACTTTTGAAGGAGATTAGTCGAAGTTACTTTCAAACACAAAATGCTTCTTCAGTAAATTGTATTGATGTTGCTTTGTTCATATGCAGCCGTGCCGAGGCAGTGGTCAAAGACAAGAGTGAGAAGCAAACGGCATGGTGAATTTCATTTTTTCCCTTTTTATTCAAATTGTCTAAATACAAGATTTTATTTTGTCTGTAATGGAAATTTAGTCGTTGTGGTAACATGGCAAGACATGTTACCAATTTAGAGTAAGACGAAGACATGAGTTTAGGTATTTTTTTATTTGGTTAGAAGAAATCCCGAAGTAGGCTACATCATTTCAAAAGTGTTCGACTTATATATGCCTAAACTGACCATAGAACCTGTTTTATTACTTATGACAACTCATATTTGCAGTGTGAATTATCTTGAGATTGAGATATTCTTATGGTTTTAAGAAGGACCTTAGAATATTGGCAGTTTGAGGTTTGCTCAATGTGAATGTTTTTGGGTTGGATTCAACACGACTGAGATTGCGAAAGATTTTAACAATCGAGACAGAAAAGTACATTATTTCGAGCGTGTTTTGTTTTATCTACAGTGGTCAGGCAGTCGCAATTGTTAGAGCATTGCTCGGTCGAACTCCCATGCATTGCTATATCAAGCATGTTTGTCAATATTAGTGATCAAAAATATATGTCTTGATTTCTATTTTACTTATGACTAAGCCTCGGTCTAGGATAGTTAAGTATAGTTGAGCTCCAAACTCCATGGCGATTATCTTATAAAGACGAAGAACTACTCGAGGAACCAGTAGAACTTCATCTGACTAAAAGGTATATGGAGACTTGAACTCATCTGTCACTCAAAAGTCTATTCTATCTCCTACTCTTTAGACAAAAGTCGTATAAGTATGATAGTTTTCATACATACACATTTGCTATTTCGAGCCGAGTATACTCGCCTATCTTTTTCTCGAAATATGTGCTGGTAAGCTTTCGCTTTAACCACATTTCATCTTTAACCGTGACGAAAGTCATGATGACATTTCAATCTTGAAAATAGCTTTGATGACGATAGTCGTGAATAACAATTGTTATAACATTATAGAAGAATGTTTCAATGATTGGAATGTAGAGTTGAGATTACCATCTATGGATATAAGCATATATAGTGTGTTCGCACATTAGTGTATAAATCCATGTACCGGAAACCAAGTGCGTGCATATTTGTGCATGCAGTATAGGTGAAGGAGACAGGTTAGATACGCGTACCCGCACGCGTACTGGTAGAAGTTTTCGAACCGAAAATTTCTGTTGAGTTTGTAGTTTGCAAACTGTTAAACCAGTCACCTTAGGTACGCGTACCCGTACACGTACCCACGGAAGTTTTCAAACGGAAAATTTCTGCTGAGTTTGTAAACTCAAATCCTATCTAAGGTACGCATACCCGTACGCGTACCCAAGATGGTTATTTCTCAAATTGGTAGTTCATGAACTTAAAACAATAAATTATAAGGAATGCAATCTTTGCAAACCGTGGGTATATTGTTCATGAATTGATTCAAATGAATCAAACAGATTTTGTTTCAATTGTGTCTATGAATAAAGACCTAAGCAATTGAACAACTCTTCAACTAGTTCTTATGAGTCATTTGAACTAGTTATGAGAAAGATGAAAACGGTTAATATGCAAGTGCTCATATGGCTAACCATTGGTTAACTATTTGTGAACCAACTAAGTGTACACGTTTAGGTACGGTTACTCAAACCTAAATGAATACATTTCATTTGTGTGTGACAAGCTAAGTTTCAATCTAACGGTTGAAAGATATTAGCTTATATCTAATCAAGTTTTTCATCTAACGGTGAATATTGAATGCTTTGTTACCAAGGTAACTTAGATTGCAAACCCTGATTTGAAAGCTATATAAGGGTGTTGATGGTGGTTTTTAAACAAAGGGTAAAATTTTAAAACCCCAAATAACCTAATGTCACCGATGACACATTTATTAGAACATTTAATGCAGGTAGTCAGTAATTAATAGGGGGTATTTTTTCAAATTAGGGTTACAACGAACAAAACCCTAATTCCCATCCGTGCCAATGGCAAATCATGCCAACCACACCTAGCCCAAGCTAGCTGCGCCATGCCAAACATACTCTGCCTTGGCCCTAGCTATGCTAGTCACACCAAACGCGCCAAAGCATGCCAACCCCGCTAGCCGCACCTCCGTGCCAATGGCAAATCATGCCAGCCACACCTAGCCTAAGCTAGCCGTACCTCTGTGCCAATGGCAAATCATGCCAGCCACACCTAGCCCAAGCTAGCCGCGCCATGCCAAACACACTCTGCCTTGGCCCTAGCTATGCTAGTCACACCAAACGCGCCAAAGCATGCCAACCTTGCTAGCCGCACCTCCGTGCCAATGGCAAATCATGCCGACCACACCTAGCCTAAGCTAGCCGTACCTCCGTGCCAATGGCAAATCATGCCAGCCACACCTAGCCCAAGCTAGCCGCGCCATGCCAAACGCACTCTGCCTTGGCCCTAGCTATGCTAGTCACACCAAACGCGCCAAAGCCTGCCAACCATGCTAACCGCACCTCCGTGCCAATGGCAAATCATGCCAGCCACATCTAGCCTAAGCTAGCCGCACCTCTATGCCAATGGAAAATCATGCCAGCCACACCTTGCCCAAGCTAGCCGCGCCATGCCAAACACACTTTGCCTTGGCCCTAGCTACGCCGGGTCACGCCACGCCAAGCCAAACACCCTTACCTTGGCCCTAGCCGCGCCATGCCAAAATAGCACCCGCACCTAGGCTTGCAAACCATGCAACCTAGGCCAAATTGGCCACGCATGCCATTGGCACATGCCAACATGCTCGCTGGTAGCTTTTCCTACTGTATGACCCAAATTGGCCACGCATGCCATTGGCACATGCCAATATGCTCGCTGGTAGCTTTTCCTACCAGGGCGCGACCCAAATTGGCCACACATGCCATTGACACATGCCAACACGCTCGCTGGTAGCTTTTCCTACCAAGACGCGACCCAAATTGGCCACGCATGCCATTGGCACATGCCAACACGCTCGCCGGGTAGCTTTTCTTACCTGTGCCATGGCCCTAATGGCCGAGCATGCCATTGGCACATACCAACACGCATCGCTGGTAGCTTTCCCTACCAGGGCGCAACCCAAGTTGGCCACGCACGCCATTGGCACATGCCAACACGCTCGCTGGTAGCTTTTCCTACCAAGACGCGACCCAAATTGGCCACGCATGCCATTGGCACATGCCAACACGCTCTCTGGTAGCTTTTCTTACCAGGCCATGGCCCTAATGGCCGAGCATGCCATTGGCACATGCCAACACGCTCGCTGGTAGCTTTTCCTACCAAGACGCGACACAAATTGGCCACACATGCCATTGGCACATGCCAACACGCTCGCTGGTAGCTTTTCTTACTGTGCCATGGCCCTAATGGCCGAGCATGCCATTGGCACATGCCAACACGCATCGCCGGTAGCTTTTCTTACTGTGCCACGGCCCTAATGGCCGAACACGCCATTGACACTTTCCACACACGTCACTAGCAGGCATTGCCACTTACACTCAACGTACAACCTACCACCAAGGCATTCCGCACATGCCATTGGCACATGCCACACACGCCATTAGCAGCTCCGGCATTGCCACTTGCACTCAAGGTGCAACCCGCAACAAAGGCATTCCGCACATGCCAATGGCACATGCCACACGCGCCACTAGCAGCGCCACTTGCACTCAAGGTGCAACCAACACTCGAGATATCAACACAAACCGGGATGCTTTCCGGGGTTTTGGTTTGGCGGTCACTGACTTGCGGCGTACACTACGCTCACATTAAGAAAGCGTGAAAAGGAATAAAGCGGTCAAATAAATGAGGAAATAATGGTGAAAACGTTTTCACCCATAAACACCATGCGGTTACCACCTCCTCCCATTATTTCACCCTTTACTCTCTTCCTTCATGAGGCCGGGTACGTTTCAATCTCGACTTGTATAAATAGGTCTTACCTATTTCCACCGGACACAAGTCTCGGTCAGGGAGAAAAATACAACACTCTCGAAAAGGCAACTTTGCAAGCTCTCCAAAAAGCTTTCATCTTTTGCAAGCTTCCTCAAGCTTTCACTTTCGATACAAGTCGAGACACTACTCTCCCGAATATTCTGGTCTCAACACCTTTCTTTGCTTCCCTCCCCAAATCAACCCTTCTCCTCCACTTTGTGACCGAAGCAAGTCTGGAACGACCATTTCTTGGTTTAGGCCGGACTTGTACAGATTGATCTCTCAAATCTATAAAGTGCTCACGTGCAACACATTTGTTTAGGGTTTGAACCAGTTTCTCACTCACCTACCGAATTTACCGAAATCGGCGGAAACGATTTTTACCCATAAACAATTGGCGACCACAACGGGAGGATTGATCTATCGGCTACAATGTCAGACTGTCGATCTCGTTCTTCGACCCAGATGTCAAGATGGTAGGGGAAGGCGACTCAATCCGACTCAACTGCCAGATAACCCGGCGACTCAATCCGACTCAACTGCCAAGAACCCGGTTACCGGTTGTAAAAACTACACCGGGACTCGGCAAGATGCTACTAACGATTGGGGACTTGTCTTTGGCGATGCTACCAGCAAAGCCGCCTTTTTACATGGAGAGGGGCGTGTTCGCAAAAACCTATGAAGTGAGTAAATTTAGACTGGGCAAGATATACGATCTGTTTTAGGTTCTTAATAAAACCGTCATACTACTGCGTCTTGTGCCTATTGCTAGCACACACTTTCATAAAAGCAATATTCCTTTCACAAAACATAATCAGAGTTATATTATCAAAACCATTCATCCTAGAAATAATACAATATCCTCAAAAGCTACCACCGTCTATCAAAACCAAGTGGAACCATGAACCGGACATCCAAGATGTTTTTCAAAAAAAAAAAAGAAGAAGAAGAACCTAAATGAAAGTTTAACAGAGAAACATTCAAGGAAAATCATCCAACAGAGGTCTGCTTTTCTTGGAGAAAGTCAACTTTGCGTCATCAAGAGCCGCTCTCTTCATAGTTAACATCTTGGAAAGCTTTTCGAGTTCTACCTCCTCGTCGTGCAATCTCCTCTGCGGAAAGGCTTTCGATTCTTTGCATCTTTCGACTTCCGGATCTCAAAGCAAGGCCTTCGACAAAACACGAAGCGTTAAACTCCTTTTCTACGCACACGTCGCGATGGTGCTCCCGTCGGCAATAACGTCTTCAGAAACGGTGTGACCAGTCACCTCACGCATATCCTCGATGGAAGATAAAGCCTCTTCCACACGCTTAACCAAAGTGCAAATCGACTAGTGACCTTCTTGGTTGTGGCCATATGTCCGTACTTCTCCCAGTTACGGTGTACAACGCCTCATACTTAGCCAAGATCTGTTGAAACCGCCAACCAAAGACATGACCTGGATAAGGAACCAAGTACGGGGGATCAAAAATGGCGCCTGCAACTGGCCTCACGACTCGCAAAGGGTCTTCTTCCATGTCTACGGCAGCAACCATCAGAGAACCATCCGCCTTTTGAACCACATTTGTGCCCGGCAATTGGCTAACTCCCATCTCCAAGTCACCGGCGGTGGTCACCAAAGGCAAGTTTTCGTGTGGCTCCACCCCAGAATCGTCCTCCGAACCAGATTCCTCCTGCGAACTTGAGTTAGACATTTTTTTCAAAAAAGAAGAAGAAAAGAAACGGAAGAAGAAAGAAAAGAAGCGCGAAACTCACCGAACCACTTCCCGAAAAAAGAGCCAGTGCTGCCAGAGGAATCACTCTCACTTGTCGAACTTTCTTCTTTCTCTGACTCATCACCACTATGAGTAGGCTCGGTCTGCCGCCGAATTCTTCGAAGAAATTGCCGTCTCCTGGCAACGTGCAAGGGCAAAATGAAAGCATTAACACTACCGAAGCCCTGGAAGAAACAAGACACATGTTTTCAGCGGAAATTCACGTGTTTTGAGACAAACCAACAAGGAGGCGACACATACCTGGTTATTGGAAGAATTGAAAGACACGAGAGCTGCGGAAGGATCTTTTGAAACCGCCCGGAACCCGCCAAAGACGGTTCTTCGTTCTCTGTTCCTTTGCACTGGGACTTTCCGAGTTGCCAGGCAATTTTCGCTTGGGATCTCTCAACATTGGATACTTCTTCAAAACTGCTGGGGAAGGTTTACAATGAACATTCTCCACCACGTTATTTACAAAATCTTGGATCATAGTGAACTCATCGTACCAGAACTCATTATAGCCAAAAGTCGTCGAAGTTACTCTTCCCGTCTGAAAGAAGGAAAGGCGGATACCCGGCTCAAGGGCACTGGCATTGAGGGCGGCATGCAATGAATCCTTAGGAACCACCAGCTGGTAAGCAAGAGGCACCCCTTGATCGAAACCCATGTGACGAGCAGCACGGTCAATATTGTAAGCAGCTATTCGGAAAGACCCCATGAAGAAAGACGGCATATAGCCGGACATGCAGCTTTGAATAAACAAGTTTTCACCAACACTCAAGTTGCCGTCGAAGATAAAGACACGATCGGAGCAGAAGCAAAGGTGTCAATTTGAGTCACCGACCTATGGACCGGCTCCCATGGGCGAAAACTGATTTCATGCGACTTATCGAGAAAACTAACCAAGCTCATGCCAACTTTTGGACGCTTGTTCACCCATCGAAGAATTCGGGAGCCGCCCCAACTCTCGGGAATCGAAGGCAACGGTTTCGGAGCATACTTCTCAAAGTGCTCCCATAGCCAGGCTTGCAAAAAAGCAACGTGCACATATGAATCCACTTTCATGAAACCATTCGAAACTCGCATGTTCGCAACTAGGTGATCCAGATGCACATACAGGGAACCAAGGAATAACTTGCCAATGGGAAGAACTTCACCTTTTGCTAACTTCACAAAGAATTACTAGCAACTCGGGTCTTATTTCCTTCTTGCCGAACTGTCATCAAAAATGTCTCTAGACAAACTGAGAGAGCCAAAAATGCTTGCAACATGAAGATCACCGCTTTTCGTTTAGGTTCCAGCTCGTGCGGAAACCATTGAGATATCCACCACCGTAAAAGCACTTTTCATCTTCTTTCCGGACGAAATCCTTCGACTTCGCAGTGGAGTCTTTTTGAGCGTAATCTCGCCAACTTAGCGGCAAGGTCTTCCCGCATCTTCTCCTCACCTTCGAGACAATCGGATATTAAGATTCCCTTCTACGGAAGATTCAACAAGAGAGCCACACTCTCCAAGGAGAAAGTTATTTCACCCCATCTACATATGATCGTATGGGTGTCCGAACACCATCCGGAGATGAAAGCAACCAAGCCCGGGATATCCTTCCT
This sequence comes from Papaver armeniacum, assembly GCA_023531295.1. NCBI lineage: Eukaryota > Viridiplantae > Streptophyta > Magnoliopsida > Ranunculales > Papaveraceae > Papaver > Papaver armeniacum. The sequence goes on along the minus strand of JAJJWW010006616.1, from coordinate 196,387 downwards.
AATCTGGAGATTTCTCAAGCTCGACAAGATCAATAATCTGCGCTCGAGTCAAGTTGGTATTTATGTGCTCCCTACTCACCATGAACTCAACCCATCTATCAAAAGAACGCAATGGGCTTTGACACATCCTGAAATCAATGTTGGAAGAAGAATATACCCCTTTATGCAGACAGAACCGTATGGTGTTCTCTGGGCGAACCGAACGTGTCTTCTTTTCATCTTCACCACCGGTTAACAAAATTGGCATGAAACCTGGGTGATTCTTCCGAGCAGGGGCGAGGGGTCTAGCAAAGAATTCATCATCCGTGTTTGGTTTGGAACTATGAACATCCTTCGATGAGGCGAAATTTTGTTCGGGTAACATCTTGTCGGATTTCTTCATAACAACTTAGTGACGAGATATCTGCACACGGAGAAATACGAAATTATCTCCCTGACACATAACCGCACCCAACAAAAAAAAAGAGAGAGGGTGTATTCTCTACGGGTTCAAAACTGCACGCGCAGTATTTTCTTCAGGTCCGAAATTTATATATGCAATATTTCCTATGGGTTCGAAGTCATATGAAGCACATATACAGTATTCTTCTCGGGATTCATATACAGTATTTTATACGGGCTCAAGTGCGTCTGCGGTATCCTTCTTCGGGTTCAAAATTATATACGCAGTATTTTATACGGGCTCAAGTGTGTCTGCAGTATCCTTCTTCGGGTTCAAAATTATATACGCAGATTTTATACGGCTCAAGTGCATCTTTATCCTTCTTCGGGTTCAAAATTATATACGCAGTATTTTATACGGGCTCAAGTGCGTCTGCAGTATCCTTCTTCGGGTTCAAAATTATATACGCAGTATTTTATACGGGCTCAAGTGCGTCTGCGGTATCCTTATTCGGGTTCAAAATTATATACGCAGTATTTTATACGGGCTCAAGTGCGTCTGCGGTATCCTTCTTCGGGTTCAAAACTATATACGCAGTATTTTCTACGGGTTCGAATGCGTCCATGGTATCCTTCTTCGGGTTCAAAACTATATACGCAGCATTTTCTACGGGTTCGAATGCGTCCATGGTATCCTTCTTCGGGTTCAAAATTATATATGGAGCATTTTTCTACGGGTTCGAATCATATATGCAGTATTTCCCTTGGGTGCATATACACAATATTTTCTACAAGAAGCACGCCAAGAAAACATATGCGCAATATCATCGCAAGGATTATAAAAGAAAAACGCCTACTCTTAGGGTTTGCACCTACATGAAAAGGGAAACAAGAGAAGTACTGGAAGACATACCTGGAAGCCGGTTTTCTTTGTGACTCTGCCGCTAGTAGGAAAGGATGAAAGGAATAAGGTGCAAGATGAGAGAGAGGGATTTTATATATATGGGCGTGAAGATTCTGAAATAGGGAAGGGTTTCCCTTTACCAAAAATCGTGCGTATAAGGAATGGGCCCACAAGGGCGCCCAACTTCCCAACGTCGCCCAAGTTGCACCGGTCCCGCCAGTTGCGCCAACTCCCCAGTACCGCCCAAGCCACACCGGTCCCACCAATTGCGCCCAACTTCCCAATGTCGCCCAAGTTGCACCAGTCCCACCAATTGCGCCAACTTCCCAAGGACAGCCCAAGTCGCGCCAGCTAGCACGCTCAGCTTCCCTACCTTGCGCCGGTCCCACCAGCTAGCACGCTCAGTTTCCCAACTCGCGTCAAACTTCTCAATGCCACCCAGCTCTCTATCTCTCAATGATGTTGACTTCCCAATTGTGCTAGCCTCCCGATTTGTGTAAAACTGCCAGAGGCAAGGATTCCAAATCCTATTTATAAAAAGGTCAGACAAGCCTCCTCAATTCTCTTTACGATTTACTGCTGATAGTTTGTCACCATCTTATGCTTACCTCGCAACAAAGCTCCTGTTCCGAGCTAAGCAGGGGACTTAATGTTGATGGTGGTTTTTAAACAAAGGGTAAAATTGTAAAACCCCAAATAACCTAATGTCACCGATGACACATTTATTAGAACATTTAATGCGGTAGTCGATAATTAATAGGGGGTGTTTTTTCAAATTAGGGTTACAACGAACAAAACCCTAATTCCCCTCCGTGCCAATGGCACATCATGCCCGACCACACCTAGCCCAAGCTAGTCATGCGCCATGCCAAACGCACTCTGCCTTGGCCCTAGCTATGCTAGTCACACCAAACGTGCCAAAGCATGCCAACCCCTGCTAGCCGCACCTCCGTGCCAATGGCAAATCATGCCAGCACACCTAGCCTAAGCTAGCCGTACCTCCGTGCCAATGGCAAATCATGCCGCCCACACCTAGCCCAAGCTAGCCGCGCCATGCCAAACGCACTCTGCCTTGGCCCTAGCTATGCTAGTCACACCAAACGCGCCAAAGCATGCCAACCCTGCTAGCCGCACCTCCGTGCAATTGGCAAATCATGCCAGCCACACCTAGCCTAAGCTAGCCGTACCTCCGTGCCAATGGCAAATCATGCCAGCCACACCTAGCCCAAGCTAGACGCGCCATGCCAAACGCACTCTGCCTTTGCCCTAGCTATGCTAGTCACACCAAACGCGCCAAAGCATGCCAACCATGCTAACCGCACCTCCGTGCCAATGGCAAATCATGCCAGCCACATCTAGCCTAAGCTAGCCGCACCTCTATGCCAATGGCAAATCATGCCAGCCACACCTTGCCCAAGCTAGCCGCGCCATGCCAAACACACTTTGCCTTGGCCCTAGCTACGCTGGTCATGCCACGTCAAGCCAAACACCCTTACCTTGGCCCTAGCCGCGCCATGCCAAAATAGCACCCGCACCTAGGCTTACAAACCATGCAACCTAGGCCAAATTGGCCACGCATGCCATTGGCACATGCCAACATGCTCGCTGGTAGCTTTTCCTACCAGGGCGCGACCCAAATTGGCCACGCATGCCATTGGCACATGCCAACATGCTCGCTGGTAGCTTTTCCTACCAGGGCGCGACCCAAATTGGCCACGCATGCCATTGGCACATGCCAACACGCTCGCTGGTAGCTTTTCCTACCAAGACGCGACCCAAATTGGCCACGCATGCCATTGGCACATGCCAATACGCTCGCTGGTAGCTTTTCTTACCATGCCATGGCCCTAATGGCCGAGCATGCCATTGGCACATACCAACACGCATCGCTGGTAGCTTTCCCTACCAGGGCGCAACCCAAGTTAGCCACGCACGCCATTGGCACATGCCAACACGCTCGCTGGTAGCTTTTCCTACCAAGACGCTACCCAAATTGGCCAAGCATGCCATTGGCACATGCCAACACGCTCGCTGGTAGCTTTTCTTACCAGGCCATGGCCCTAATGGCCGAGCATGCCATTGGCACATGCCAACACGCTCACTGGTAGCTTTTTCTACCAAGACGCGACCCAAATTATTACCACGCATGCCATTGGCACATGCCAAGACGCTCGTGGTAGCTTTTCTTACTGTGCCATGGCCCTAATGGCCGAGCATGTCATTGGCACATGCCAACACGCATCGCTGGTAGCTTTTCTTACCAGGCCACAGCCCTAATGGCCGAACACGCCATTGGCACTTGCCACACACGTCACTAGCAGGCATTGCCACTTACACTCAACGTACAACCTACCACCAAGGCATTCCGCACATGCCATTGGCACATGCCACACACGCCACTAGCAGCTCCGGCATTGCCACTTGCACTCAAGGTGCAACCCGCAACAAAGGCATTCCGCACATGCCAATGGCACATGCCACACGCGCCACTAGCAGCGCCACTTGCACTCAAGGTGCAACCAACACTCGAGATATCAACACAAACTGGGGGATGATTTCCAAGGTTTTGGTTTGGCGGTCACAACTTGCAGCGTACACTACGCTCACATTAAGAAAGCGTGAAAAGGAATAAAGCGGTCAAATAAATGAGGAAATAATGGTGAAAACGTTTTCACCCATAAACACCATGCGGTTACCACCTCCTTCCATTATTTCACCCTTTACTCTCTTCCTTCATGAGGCCAATCTCGTACGTTTCAATCTCGACTTGTATAAATAGGTCTTACCTATTTCCACCGGTGAGACACAAGTCTCGGTCAGGAAAAAAATACAACACTCTCAGGAAAGGCAACTTTGCAAGCTCTCCAAAAGCTTTCATCTCTTGCAAGCTTCCGAAGCTTTCACTTTCTGATACAAGTCGAGACACTACTCTCCCTATACACCAAGCACTATTCCGGTCTCAACACCTTTCTTTGCTTCCCTCCCCAAATCAACCCTTCTCCTCCACTTTGTGACCGAAGCAAGTTTGGAACGACCATTTCTTGGTTTAGGCCGGACTTGTACAGTCCATTGATCTCTCGAATCTATAAAGTGCTCACGTGAAGCACATTTGTTTAGGGTTTGAACCAGTTTCTCACTCACCTACCGAATTTACCGAAATCGGCGAAAACGATTTTTACCCATAAACAAAGGGGAACTCTAGCAACTGGAAAAACTAATCCCCACACCTCTTGTGTGATACTAGTTGGTTTTGCTAGAGTTGATTCTCCTTTAACCTTAGGTTTCTTCTCGAGACCCTGTAGGTTAATGACTGAAAAACTTCATTGGGATTGTGAAGCCAGACGAAACCACTTCTCTTGTAGTTGAGCGATCTGATCTTGCCATTTTCTATCGTACGAGTTCAATTGAATAATTGACTTGAGATTATATTTCCGATAGGGCAAGATAAAAAGAAATCACAAACATCTTCGTCTCATCGTTTGTGATTCCACAATATCTTGTTTCGCTACCATACAATTAAGATAATTGTGAGGTAATTGATAATACTAGGTTGTTCTTCGGGAATATAAGTCCGTGTTATCAATTAGTTCCTGTTCACCTTGATTTATCAAAAGACGGAACAAAAACTCATATGTTTATCTGTGGGAGACAGATTTATCTATCATCATAGACTTTTCTGTGTGATACAAATTTGTTTATTAAAGTCTTCGACTTTGGGTCGTAGCAACTCTTAGTTGTGGGTGAGATCATCTAAGGGAATCAAGTGCGTAGTATCCTGCTGGGATCAGAGACGTAAGGAGTGCAACTGTACCTTGAATCAGTGTGAGATTGATTACGGTTCAACTACAGTCCAGACCGAAGTTAGTTTGTAGTAGGCTAGTGTCTGTAGCGGCTTAATACTGTGTGGTGTTCAATCCGGACTAGGTCCTGGGGGTTTTCTGCATTTGCGGTTTCCTCGTTAACAAAACTTCTGGTGTCTGTGTTATTTCTATTCCGAATTATATTTTGTTATATAATTGAAATATCACAGGTTGTGCGTTGTATCGATCAATTGTGAAATCCAACCTTTGGTTGTTGATTGGGAATTGATTGATCCTTGGATATTGGTCTTTGGTACCATCCAAGTTTATATCTCTTGTATTTGATAAAGACTCACAGATTTCTATTTGTTTGAGTATAGATCAAATCGAGAGATAGAGATATTAACTCCTTGATATACTTTTTATTAAGATTGAGTCTGACTGTCTAGTTGATTCTCTTAAAAGTATATTAGAGTTAGTCCATACATATTGCTAATCGAAATATTGGGTGAGGTTGTTGTACCCCGTATTTTCAACAATAACGATTACAGTTTTTCTTTTGTTATAGCTGTTCGGGTGCTTAATGTTTCAATTAGATCAAACTATTTGGGTCATTTCTTGGTTTGTCAAAAAAGTTCAGGTAAACGAACTTGAAACTTGAATTGTCTAATCAGTATCTATCAGCCTAGCTTAGTTGGTAAATAACTAAATATAATATTTTTAGGCTTTGCTTAATTAATTGTTGTACATCAAGTATATTGGGGAAGGCACATTGGTATACATGAGAAGGTATGTACTAATTGTGATTTTGGTTTCCACGCCATTAAGTCAGGCAAATGCATGCTTATGATAGTATGGAGTAGACCAGATAGCTATGATTTCATCTACAGTGGTCAAGCAGTTGCAATAACGGTGAACAGCTAAGATGGTAAGAGGTGTGTGTCTCATTTTTAATCTGGCGATAGTACCTGTCGCTGCAACCGATTTGGATGGAGTGAATAGTTTACAAGCCAAGAATTAACATTTAGCCATGGACTTAGGCATCAATGGTTCATGCACAAAAATGCATGATGAATTGATGATGTTAGATGAGTCAAAAGAATTAAAGTTAAAAGTCCCCAGTATTAATATTCAGTAACATGTTTTTATGCCGTCTACTTACATAATAAAGCCGAAAGGCACTGTCGAAACGGGTAATGACCAATATTAATTGCTTACTCAATTTTTCCTGATCTCAGAAGTATTTTGTAATGCATGTTTTGATTTCTTTGACAGAATATTACTTACCCAAAAGAGTATGTGGTTGGAACAGGTTCTTTTGGAATTGCCTACCACCTTAGGTGAAGTTGCTTTTTTGTTGTAGAACACAAATGGAAGGAAAAACATATCATCTTGAAATGTCAATTCCTTGATAGGCATGGATGTGTGGCGCAGTGGTGTAACTCCACATTAGAAGGTTGTAAAATGTTAGGATCGGATTGATTCAGATGTCAAGGTTGGTTACTTCGCCAGTGTTAGGCTTCTAAGATATCATCGATTGTGTTTCTTATTATCATTTTTTATGTTGGTGTATAACTAAATAATGGTGGTGTATAACTAAATAATTAATGAAACTGTACATTATCTAATACAAATTAGAGAGTTTGTTGTATGTTTCGACGGAATATAGTTTCTTCCATGAAAATTTGGTTAGAAATGACATTGGATGGTTTCTACACATAACATAACAGGTATATGTGGCTTGAATCTATTTTGTGTTTGCCAATTTACCAAAATTGCAACATCGTATCAATTGCTCAAGTCATTTCCTCGGTGTGGTGATATCCTCAGAATCTTATAAAGATTTCATATCATAGGTTAGAGTTCCGGATTCTTTTCCATGGTTTATTACAAAATTTGTCAACTAGCTTAGAAATCCTGTGCCAGATAATATATTCCACGCCCGTGCCATTACGGCACGGGTTAAGCCCTAGTTACCATATTTATGGAAGACCATATGCTAGAGAGATAGCGGCTGTGATCTTGATGTTGAGAGGATGTCCAGGTGACGGAGTTCTTTGGCACGAACTTGTTGACAACGATTCCTTCACCCTTCACAATCCTGTAATAAATTAAAATACACTAATATTTGACAACAACATAATGCGACCTGAGCAAAAAATATACACTAAATGCCACAAAGATTATGATGCCTCAACAACATCATTATTTAAAACACTAATTTTTGAAAGAACAATGTACCTTACCGATTTCTCCATGCCTAAATTGTAATACAAATTGCATTAATTTTTGAAAGAAACAAAGTACCTTCCCGTTTTCTCCATACCTAAATTGCATTACAAAATCGTTTGCAGCTACCTTCCGTCCAGACAACAAAACAAACCCTAAATAAAATAAAAGCAGGAAAAAAAAAAGAATATCAGAAGGAATAGCGGAGCCGAAACAAAGGAATTTAGCATTTTCCCGACCGTAGAAATTCTATTTAAAAATAAAACTTTATTTTGGAAACAATATCAATCAGTATCCATTTTTATAATTTAAATCCATACAATTTACGGAAAATGGGTCATTTGTCCAAAAAAATTTAAAACATGGTTCAAATGGACGAGTAAAAATTATTATGGGTGAAATGGACAAAAAAAATAGAAAGGATGAAACTGGATTCATCCTGGCTTAAACTTAAAAAATAGCGAGGATGAAACTGGATGCATCCTGATGTAAATTAAAAATAAGAAAAAGTATTTGAAAATGGGTAGGATGAAACTGGTTACATCCTGGCTATTTTTATATTTTTGTCCATTTAAACAGTATCAAAATCTAAATGTCTTTTTCACCCAGAAAATATTGATTTTGGTCTTTTTAACCAATTTTGTGTACAATTTATTGATAATATTGGATAGCAACTATATTTATGGATTTTACAATCCTTAGTTACAATATTTTCGCCCCAAAAAATATCGAGCATTTTCTACATTTTAGGAATACTTTATTTTTGTCATTTATCGTGCGATGCACTTTCAAAAAAAAAATTTGTAGAAAATATTTGTATATTATTTTCTTGGAATGTAATATTAGGAAGGTAAAAATCTTGTGCATATTTTTTACAATCTAAGAAACCAGAATTTCCAAAGCAAAAAAAAAAAAAATCTCGTTATAGGAAAACAATCAGTAGTTTAGGAAATAATATCCTAAAAGTTACGAAACCTTTGTAATTTTGGTTACTATATTATTGTTGATGGTGGATTTTAGTTCAAGGCTAAAATTGTAAAACCAGTATTTTTATGCGCTGACATCCTGCAAAGGATAAAACCATTCGATAAGTGATGAGTACCTCTTCACTTTATTTATTTGAAGCAATTCAATAAATACACAAAATTCACCCAGAATGGTGCACACAACAACAATCCCAAATATTCTGTGAATTTTTATTAGCATTAACAATTAATGCATGATTTGCCTAGTATTTTCCATGTTGTGTTCTCAGCCGAACTCTCATCATTGACATGACATGACGACTGAGTGCTCACTCTCAGCAGATTAGCATGAACCTCCGTGCCAATATTGAGACATGCAATAAATACCCACACAGGCTATATCACTCTCTGACAGAGAGTCTCGCATCGACGCGCTTTGGTTAGCCGATCGAGCATGCTTAATTTCCTTAAGGAAAATCTAGACTGTCCAAATCAGTCTCAGAAACGATCACGGCCACACAAGTTGGCCGCGCAATTTAACAAGCCTAGCCAAACCCTGGCAAGAGTAGGCCATCATCGTGATGACCACCGGCGGGCCTGTTTATGCCCTAGCCGTTCGAACATCACACGAACTCCTCCCAGCACGTCAAACGCCAGCCCTAAAATGGGGTGGTTGCGTTGCTTTGGAAGAAGCTCGACGATCTTAGACTGTTCAAGGCAGTCTTAAAATCATCACGACCGTCCAACTTCACCAGCCTGGTTGGACGGCCTAGATCATCCCGCGAATGATCAGGGAAGCGCTAACGCACACTTTGGCGGGCCCACTTCTCACCTATCCTATCGGCCTTCTCATAGCAATGCCATAGAGCAATGAACGTTTGCTCCAAACATGGCTGGCGTGATGCTTTAAAGGGTCGCGGAAATTCCACTAGTGTCTTAAATCGATCACAACCATCCAACTTAACCAGCCTATTTGGATGGCTTAGATCGCGCCTAGGACCATCAGACAGGTACACATATGTTCACCGTCGGCCCAACGTGGGCCCCACACGGTCGGTCTCCCCAAAGGAGGAGCATAGCCTTCCAAAGAGCTTAGTTAAATTCACGCACACGCGACCGGACCAAAACCCTAATTAGGGTTTTCGGCATGGCATATATGTCGTAGTTTGATCACGACCATCCATCTTCGCCAGCTTGGATGGAGGGTGTAGATATAGACAAAGGAGGTCCAGAGAGCATCAACGTGTTCACCGCGGGCCCACCTATGCGTGTGACCGGCCGGCCTAGGCTAACCATGGCCGAGCACCTCGAAACGCACGCCCGAAGGTGGTATCTCACGCGGCTTCCAAATCCTTTGCGGCAATGGATTCCTATCGCAAATCGATCACGACCACTCATCTTTGCCAGCCAATTTGAGTGGCCTAGATCGCACCTTCATGAGACAAAGTGGTACGGACATGCACACCGGCAGGCCGTCTACACGCATGCCCAGTCGGTCCCACCAAAAACCTTGTCCATGCTCGATTTCGGTCAAGCTAAAGAGTGATTTGCGCACCACTCTAAAACCCTAAAATCCATCAACGGTCGCAAACATGTGCCGCAGATCATCTCGTCCGTCCAACTTTTCCATCTTCGTCGGACGACAAACCTAGGCTAAGAGTTAAACGACCAATGAGGCACCTTGGTGATCACCGTCCGTCACTCTACCACAGGGAGTGATCGGCCAAGGGATGGCCCGCCCACACGGCCTTCAAACGATCCCTTGAAGATGTTTGAACATGCTGCTATTTTAAGACGCTTAATCCGCGACTTACTCTATTAAGCTTTAAAACAGCGATGCTTCATACATATTAATTGTATTCGATGCATTACATGCATAAAATATACACGATATTTCATGAATATCGATTTCCTAAATAACTTAGTTATTTAACCTAATAGCATCACGTGCTATTTCCCGCGGGTCCCAAGACTCGACCCACTCACTCGAGACATCAAACATGTCACAAACTGGGGGATACTCACTGGGGTATTGGTCTGGCGGTTTACAGCGTGCAGCGTGCAACGCGCCATTACAAGAACGTGTCAGGGAGAGTGGACGGTTAACAGTGATGAGAGAAGTGGGCAAAGGTGTGATCGTGTAATAATCAACACACCTGCACGACCCCACTACTCCATCACTTCACCTCCTCCACTTCCTATGAGATGAGGGTTGCCCTCAATGACTTGTATAAATAGGTCTTTCACCTATTTCCAAAACAACACAGACGAACACAGAAAAAACTAAGTGTTGTCATCAGTTTCCAGAAATCACCATTCTGATACAAGTCATAAACAACCAACACCTTCACAATCTCAACACCTTCTTCGCTTGCCTCCCTAAGATCAACCCCATCTCATTCACTTTGTGACTGAAGCAAGCCTGGAATGACCATTTCTTGGTTTAGTCCATAATTATACAGATTGATCTCTCGAATCAAAAGCACTCCCGTGCAGTGCGTTTGTTTAGGGTTTAGATTCGTTTCTCATCCACACACACCCAAATTTACCAAAAACCGCAGAAATAGTTTTCTCCCATAAACAATTGGCGACCACAGTAGGAGATTAATCTCTCGGTTGTGAAGTCAATTTCTTCAATACCCAATCCCATTTGATTGATTTCAAAATGGTTGGTCTTAGGACTTCCCCAACAATTTCAATCCCGGTCGAAGTTCCTCCAATGAAGATACCCCTCTTCCCAACGGTGTGTCCGATGGTATAACCGGAAGAATCCCAACATTGATCGAGTTAGCACGGGTGCAGGAGATTCACACGAAGAACATGGACCTGATCGAAGAAACAATAAACGGCATACTCGATCTCCTCATCAAGATGACATCAGATATGAGCGTTTCCCCTGTCACAGAGATTTTTACACTGGGGATTGATCCTCGCAACGATCCTCCTCAAATCAACAGTTTCACTATGAACCAGAGGCCGGTAGACCAGGAAGCTGCTTCTCTAGTGGAAAGTTTATGCGAACTTTTGCACCTCTCGAAGAATCAGCGGGCGGAGACGTTTGCTGCAATCAACCAGATAGCCCTGGACGTGCATTTAACTCATTTGCATCCAGAAGCCTCCAAAACACCAAAAATATTTGTGAATAACGTTACATTTATAGAATAAGACATGATGGCGGAAGAAGGTCATAACCGGTCCCTACACGTTACTGCACGCATCAAGGAATCAGAGTTCAAGAGGGCCCTCATCGACACAGGAGCGTCTTCGAATGTGATTACCCTCAAGACACTCAGGACGGCCAAGGTTCGCCCAAGCAAGATCGTGCAACAACCTACCACAATGAAAGACTTTGAAGGAAACCAAACCAACACATACGGGTATGTCAATCTGAATTTATCTGTAGGGTATCACCAATGCCTGAAGACTATGCTGAATAAAGAAGTCGATACATCTTTGCTGACAAGACGTACCAATTCTTCTTCATCATGTGAAGCCACGACCCACGCTCACACTAAGAGGGACAGGACTTTTGTGGCGAGCCGTGATCAGAAAGGGAAAACCGTGTAACGACGTCGCTGTTGGCAATTAGCAGGGGAGACTGTTACCCAGTCTCTCCCCCCAACGGAATGCTACAACAATGACGAGCCACAAGAAGAAGTGCTAGGTGCTCCACGACCGCTGCAAGATGGCACCAATTACACAACTGATGAGCTCGAAATCGTTAACATCGGGAATGAGGAATCTCCTTGGCCTATCTCCATCAGCTCAACCTTGTGTACGGTTGAACGCACGGATCTCGTGGAACTTCTCGAAGAGTAACATGACATATTCGCTTGGACGTATGAAGAAATGCCCGGTTTAGATAAAAAATTGGTCACCCATCATCTACATGTCATACCTGGATCCAAGCCGGTTAAACAGTCTCCGAGGCAGTTCAGACACGAGGTAGAAGAGCAAATCGAGATTGAGATTCAGAAGTTGCTAGCTGCTGGCTTCATCAAACCCATTCATCATCCAACCTGGTTGGCTAATGTGGTTCCGGTAAAAAAGAAAAATGGACAGATCAGGTGCTGCATGGATTTCAGAGACTTGAACAGATGATGCCCCAAAGATGGTTTTCCTCTACCTAACATCGACATGTTAGTAGACGCCACCAGCGGACATGGCATGTTCTCCTTCATGGATGGTTACAGCGGCTATAATCAGATAAGGATGTATGAGCATGACGCGAGTAAGACAGCTTTTCGAACTCCTCTCGGAAATTTTTATTATACTGTAATGCCATTTGGTTAATGCCGGTGCAACGTATCAGCGCGCTATGACGGCAATCTTCCACGACATGATGCATAAGCAAGTGAAAGACTATGTGGATGATATAGTAGTCAAATTAAAAGCTCGGGCGGCCCACACAGGAGTCTTACGACAAGTGTTCGAAAGGTGACTGCTGAGGGAATCAAAGTGGACCCATCCAAGACCCAAGATATTCTCATGATGCTTCCTCCGCGAATTGTGAAGGAACTCCAAAGCTTTACTGCCAAGGTGAACTACAGTTTTATACATGGTTTAGCCCAGCTTGTTGCTTCATTCACCCCATTGGCGAAGAAAGAAGCAAGTTTCGTCTGGACATCACTACAACAGGAAGCGTTTCGGAAGATTCAACGAATATTGTCATCTCCAAATCATCATAAAGGGTTCGCCAATTATGTCAGCCCGAACGAGAGCGAGCCCAGGACATCTTCAGATCTACTGAAGCCGACACCTCAAGGGAGCAGCCTCAAAAAGATAGTGATGTCCGCATCATCATGTCGAGAAGAAGAACCTGCGCTTTCAGACATCTTCTGAACTCCGTGAAGCTGCTAAACGCTCAGTTGCGACATTTCCTTCCCTGCTAGAAAGAACAAGCCTGCCAGTAATGAAGAGCCTCATGATGTTCGTGGAAGCATACATCTCACCAACGGGCAATACAACCTTCAGCCTTCTGTAAGCAGTTTCGCTGAAGCAGCAAGAGTAAAACCACCGAGATACAACATCCTGCGAGTCCAAAATCGCCAACTCCAACTCCAGTACCACATGCACGATTTCCATAATGATGAAACAACGTCCAAGATATTCCATATCTGTATCGACAAAAAAAACATCAATGAGAGACGCTTTCAGAATTTTGTCTCCCGTAGAAGAAATAGTTGCGTTACCAAAGGAGTGTGTTTGGGGACTGCTTAGCACTGCCCATCTCAAAGATGGTGAATTTAGAGAGATGCAAGCACGCTATCATTATGATTCCAAGATGTCCAAAGACGAGGATATACTCAAGAGAGCAGTCGTATTGTCAAAGACCAGCGATATTCCTGGATGTCTATGAAACGCAGCGCAGGCGTAAAGACAACTTCATGAACTCAGTGTGACAACATCTATCAAGTCGAAGGCTCAGTAGATACTCGTGGGCAGGGGACTGTCTCCCTCTTTTTCATTCCATGAGGCAACATCAAGAAGCTATCGATTCCATCATTAGCTTCTCCCTCTAATAACGAGACAAGCTCTACCACTATATGAAGACCGCCAAGTTCGTGCCCGTAGCTGTCACGCCTCTTCCTGCCAGTCTTTTCTGATCACAGTTGCAGCTAAGAACCGTTGTTCTTTTATTGATACCAGTGCCCAAGCTTCACCATAGCAACAACCACTACGGACAGAGGTAATCCGAACTTCTACATATTTTATTTTCATACGGATAAGCAATAGAGTCACGGAGGAGAGATGGCGGTATCTTTATTATGGTAAACTCATCGACCATACAAGATAGAACCATATAAATCACGCTTGGGGACTGAGGCTCAGCATGAAATTCCTTCGCCGTCAGTCGAGGACTTCTTCAACACAAGAGAGACGGTCAATCAAGGAGCATATAATTCGCAAGAGAAAATTAAACTGAAGAAGAAGCCGCTTCAACACTCTCTCCAGGACCCGCTTCGACGTTCGCTCCAGAAGTTGCTTCAACGCTCGCCAGGAGAAGCCTCTTCAATGCTCTCTTTAGAGGAATCCGCTTCAACGCTCTCTCCAGGGTCTGCCTCGACGTTCGCTTCAGAAGCTGCTTAAACACTATCTCTCCAAGGTCCGCCTCGACGTTCACTTCACAAGCTGCTTCAACACTCTCCCCAGGATCCGGTTCGATGTTCGCTCCAGAAGCCTCTTCAACGCTCTCTCCAGAAGCCACTTCAACACGCCTTCCGGAAGCTACATCAACGTTCTCTTTGGGAGATGCTTCAACATCTTTTCAAAAATTGCATCAGTATCCTTGTAAGGATATTCCTCATGATAGGGCTCGTCCACATAAGAGTCGAGGATTATGACATAAACCGACATCATGCTAGGGGAATGCTTACTTGGACGCCTCTTGAACGTGACATGTTCCAAGGACATGACGACCCATCTCTCCTGGTAACATCTAACTTTATCTCATAAGTTTTATCATTATTTGTCACCATCTCATGCCTACCCCACAATAATGCAACCATTTTGTGCTAGACAGGGGACTTAATGTTGATGGTGGATTTTAGTTCAGGGCTAAAATTGTAAAACCAGTATTTTTATGCGCTGACATCCTGCAAAGGATAAAGCCATTCGATAAGTGATGAGTACCTCTTCACTTTATTTATTTGAAGCAATTCAATAAATACACAAAATTCACCCAGAATGGTGCGCGCAATGAATCCCAAATATTCTGTGAATTTTATTAGCATTAACAATTAATGCATGATTTGCCTAGTATTTTCCATGCAGTGTTCTCAGCCGAACTCTCATCATTGACATGACATGACGACTGAGTGCTCACTCTCAGCAGAGTAGCATGAATCTCCGTGCCAATATTGAGACACGCATGAAATACCCACACATGCTACATCACTCTCTGACAGAGAGTCTCGCATCGATGTGCTTTGGTTAGCCGATCGAGCATGCTTAATTTCCTTAAGGAAAATCTAGACTGTCCAAATCAGTCTCAGAAACGATCACGGCCACACAAGTTGGCCGCGCAATTTAACAAGCCTAGCCAAACCCTGGCAAGAGTAGGCCATCATCGTGATGACCACCGGCGGGCCCGTTTATGCCCTAGCCGTTCGAACATCACACGAACTCCTCCTAGCACGTCAAACGCCAGCCCTAAAATAGGGTGGTTGCGTTGCTTTGGAAGAAGCTCGACGAGCTTAGACTGTTCAAGGCAGTCTTAAAATCATCACGACCGTCCAACTTCACCATCCTGGTTGGACGACCTAGATCATCTCGCGAATGATCAGGGAAGCGCTAACGCACACGTTGGCGGGCCCACTTCTCACCTACCCTATCGTCCTTCTCACAGCAATGCCGTAGAGCAATGAACGTTTGCTCGAAACATAGCTGGCGTGATGCTTTAAAGGGTCGCGGAAATTCCACTAGTGTCTTAAATCGATCACAACCATCCAACTTAGCCAGCCTATTTGGATGGGTTAGATCGCGCCTAGGACCATCGGACATGTACACATATGTTCACCGTCGACCCAACGTGGGTCCCACACGGTCGGTCTCCCCAAAGGAGGAGCATAGCCTGCCAAAACGCTTAGTTAAAGTCACGCACACGCGACCGGCCCAAAACCCTAATTAGGGTTTACGGCATGGCATATGTGTCGCAGTTTGATCACGACCATCCATCTTCGCCAGCTTGGATGGAGGGTGTAGATATAGACTAAGGAGGTCCATAGAGCATCAACGTGATCACCGCGGGCCCACCTATGCGTGTGACCGGCCGTCCTAGGCTAACCATGGCCGAGCGCCTCGAAACGCACGCCCAAGGTGGTATCTCACGCGGCTTCCAAATCCTTTGCGGCAATGGATTCCTGTCGCAAATCGATCACGACCACTCATCTTTGCCAGCCAATTTGAGTGGCCTAGATCACACCTTCATGAGACAAAGTGGTACGGACATGCACACCGGCAGGCCGTCTACACGCATGCCCGGTCGGTCCCACCAAAAGCCTTGTCCATGCTCGATTTCGGTCAAGCTAAAGAGTGATGCTTGCGCACCTCTCTAAAACCCTAAAATCCATCAACCGTCGCAAACATATGCCGCAGATCATCTCGTCCGTCCAACTTTTCCAGCTTCGTTGGACAGCCTAGGCCAAGAGTTAAACAACAAATGAGGCACCTTGGTGATCACCGTCCGTCACTCTACCACAGGGAGTGATCGGCCAAGGGATGGCCCGCCCACGCGGCCTTCAAACGATCCCTTGAAGATGTTTGAACATGCTGCTATTTTAAGACGCTTAATCCGCGACTTACTCCATTAAGCTTTAAAACAACGATGCTTCATACATATTAATTGTATTCGATGCATTACATGCATAAAATATACACGATATTTCATGAATATCGATTTCCTAAATAACTTAGTTATTTACCTAATAGCATCACGTGCTATTTCCTGCGGGTCCCACGACTTGACCCACTCACTCGAGACATCAAACATGTCACAAACTGGGGGATACTCACTGGGGTATTGGTCTGGCGGTTTACAGCGTGCAGCGTGCAACGCGCCATTACAAGAACGTGTCAGGAAGAGTGGACGGTTAACAGTGATGAGAGAAGTGGGCAAAGGTGTGATCGTGTAACAATCAACACACCTGCACGACCCCACTACTCCATCACTTCACCTCCTTCACTTCCTATGAGATGAGGGTTGCGCTCAATAACTTGTATAAATAGGTATTTCACCTATTTCCAAAACAACACAGACGAACACAAAAACTAAGTGTTGTCATCAGTATTCAGAAATCACCATTCTGATACAAGTCATAAACAGCCAACACCTTCACAATCTCAACACCTTCTTCGCTTCCCTCCCTAAGATCAACCCCATCTCCTTAACTTTGTGACCGAAGCAAGTCTGGAACGGCCATTTCTTGGTTTAGGCCAGAATTGTACAGATTGATCTCTCGAATCAAAATCACTCCCGTGCAGTGCATTTGTTTAGGGTTTAGATTCGTTTCTCATCCACACACACCCAAATTTACCAAAAACCGCAGAAACAGTTTTCACCCATAAATAATTATTTTCATATCACCTTAAATAGTGTTCACTAATATTTTTGCATAAAAATATATTACATGTCAAGACATTAAAAACCTGGCTTGATTGGGGTATACTCAAACTAATTGGGGTATACCCAATTTTATAGGGACTCTTTTTTAAGGGCAAAGGGGTAGGTCAATGGGTAAAGTTACAAAATTACCCTTTCCCATTATAACTCTAATTACTACCTAAATCAGTTTTCATTCTCTTCATTTCATCTTCTTCTTCTTCTTCTTCTTCTCCTCCACAACCTTACCGGCTCCATCACCCCCACCACCACTAAAACTCGTCGATCAATTCGTTAAAATCGTCGATTCGAAAACTCCGATTAATCTTCATCAATGGATCCACCACGGAAGAAGGCAACTCGTATGAAAGAAACTAATCGAAAACCCAATGAATATAACCCTGGAATTGCAAATTTGGTTGCTAAGAAAGTGAAGAAAAAAACGGTTGAAGAAGAAGAAATTGTTCCCGCTGAAACACGTGAAATGGTGCGCTTAAGAAAGTAAGGGCTTGTTTAAAGTCACTCTAGTACTTCTATTTCATGTTTGCATGTCAAATTAGGTCAGAAAATTCGAATTTGTGAATTGGCAGTTGCGACGCCGGCAAGGTTTTTTTATCGACCTTGCCGGATTTTCATAGTTAGGGTTTGGCCGGCAAGCTATAAGGTTGAAGAACTTGCCGGCTGTATAGTTTCTGTAACTGCTACTAGCAGGGCCGGCAGGTTATTCAACTATATACCTTGCCGGCGTCAGTTTTTTTTTAATGAATCCGGCATCTTATTGTTTTTTACCTGCCACGTTTGCTTGTTTAGAATGTTTCTGATGCCTAGAGTTTTTGAGTCCTAAGGGTATTTATATAAAACCATTCGGCTATTTTTCAGCCGGCGATGTGTGGGAAATGGACCTTTCCGGCCGGTTTAGTGAAAAATCCAATATTTTTGTGCACCGGAAGGCTGTTTTGATGATACATTGCCGGCTTTGTCTTAGCCGGCACTCATCTTTTGGTCGACCTTTCCGGCCATTTTTCCGCCTTGGATATGTTGTATATGTCTAACCTGCAGGCTGTAATGTTTTTTTTTCCTGAATTGTTCTTGTTCAGATTGCGAATGGCAAAGAAGAAAGCAGCTCTGAAAGCAGCTCTTAGTCCTCCTTCAAACCCTCCTCGTGTTGGTGATAAACTCTTGTCTTCAAAACATCGAGGGGTATATATTGTGCCGGGAACGACCAAGGTCTTAGAACCACTATCTGAACCCAATGATTCAGACGAGACTCCAGGATGAAGACCAATCAATTCCATCCGGTAGAAGAGGTGATGATGATGATGTTGATGAAACCAATCCGGCTGCTTTGGAGGAGGTAACAATGATGATGATGATGATGGTGGTGATCAAGACATGCATGAGGTCGGAGGAGGTAATGATGATGGTGATGATGATGATGGTAATGGAGATAAAGGTAAGAATATCATCGAAGATGAAATTGTTGAAGAGGAAGAGGAACAAGAAGAAGAAGGAGATGGAGATGGAGAAGGAGAACAAACTCTAGCTGTTGTTCAAGCCACCGAAGCTTCGGCTTCAACTTCAACCGGAACGAAGAAGAGGGTGATCACGAAACCGGCTGATTCTCACATGCCTCCCAAACACTTGATGGTTGCACTGAAAGAAGGTGAGCCTCCAAAAGGGACCCCAGCAGATGGTGGAGCTGTTCTTTTTGGATACAAACACTCTTGGGCATGTACGGTCCATAATACTATCGTAAGTAATCTTAATCCGTCTTTGTTATTTATTCAAGTGTGTAACTATCTTAATTAAATTTGCATCAAGTGTTTGTATTTCTTTTCATTTTCTTTTTTTTTTGTATTTAGGATCACAAGCATGCCATCCGTCTCATGAGGCGCCAAGCTTCGTGTTCAGTGATGCATACTTGGAATCTTGACTTGGAATGTGAGGAGGTGAAAGTGATTGTGAGGAACTCCGGGTTGTTGCTGCGGTGGAGAGTTCGAATATTAATCATGATAAAGTTACCATCTCTTGCATTCCGTGAGCGGTTCTATGGAGAGATCGATACTCTGTTATTCCCATTCGGTGAGATGGCGATAACTCCCGATGATGCTCAACAAATTCTAGGCCTCGAGGTTGATGGAAAAGCGATCACCGAGGGATTCGATAATGCCATTTCTTTCGAGAAGATTTACGAATTGAGCAAGAAATTGTTCGGTTGGAGTCGAGTTCGGACGGATGATGTTCTTGACAAGAAGGATGGTCGACTAACCAAGAAGTTTAACGTGAAGAAGTTGAGGGACGGATTATGGAAAACTCGAAATCCTTGTTAGGGAAGGAATGGTGCACCGGTGCGAATCAATGCTACCGCGTCCGCTTATTTGCTATACACCAGGCGAGATGTATCTTCCCGACGATTCCGGAAACCAAGTCGAGGCCGATTACTTGCAACTATTGGATCCCTTACATGAGATGCGTGGGTATTCTTGGGGTACTGCGGTGGTCGCCTTCTTGAACAATGAGTTGACAAAATCTTCTAGGGCACTCACTAAGCAAGTTAACGGAAACACATGTCTCTTCCAGGTTTGGATATATGAACGCTTCCCTTCTTTGTTCAAAGACAACTCTTACGTCAAAGTGGATAACAGTGTTCCGGTTCATTTGCCAAGAGCGCAAAGGTACAGTTTGAAGGGTACTCAAGATAAGGAAATGCCGCAAAATCTTATGAAACTCCGAGCCGCCATCGACAATTTGACTGCGGAAGAGGTGATATTTGATCCGTATCGAGAGGATAGAAATCAAGGTTTAATCCCAAGGAGAAATGAAGTTGTTGCATTATACTATGGACCATTGATGACTTGTGTTTGAAGGATTTTCAATGTACGATCCACATCGGGTAATGCGACAATTGGGTTACGTACAAGAAGAACCTCATTTCGATGCAGCAAATCCGGCCTTTACTGTGGATATGAGTGATTGCACCACCTCCCAAAAAGGTATGAACGTATCTTACCTTCCAAAGACCAACTCAAGAACATTGGGCTGATAGGCATCGCGATCAAATCGATGTGAGTCTTTTGGACGAGGTGACCACCGGTCATGAAGCTACTTGAGAAATACATGGCGTGGTACTTGGGTTGGGCTCGTCCCTACTTGTGATTAGGCCAATGACTCTTGAAGAACTGGCTCGTAAGAAGAAGATCGAATCGAAAGACCCAAACAACATTGCTTAAGATATTTGTAAGTATTTTAGAGTTGCTCTTACTATTTTAAGATTGATTGCATTACCGAATCATTCTATTAATTGTTTTTTGTTTAATTGAATATAGAAGGATCAGTTGAAGACCTTTGTGAGGGTGTTATGTTGCGCGAAAGATAGAGGAGAACTTTGTGCAAAGCAAGCACATTGACTATGCTTGCAATGTTGACAATGAGGATGCCCGACTATTGTTCAAGCAACTTCGAGGCTCAAGTAAAGGCGGAAGAAAAAGCTATTAAGGATGCACAAGCCAAGACAAAGGCTGATAAAAAGAGGACTCGTAGTGCTCTTGGTGGTGAAGGTAGCAGCAGTGGTCGTGGTGGTGAAGGTAGCAGCAGTGGTCGTGGTGGTGAAGGTAGTGTTCCTAAACGGGGCCGTGGTCGTCGTGGTCGTGGCCAATGAATTCTTTCCTAGTTCATTTCTTTATGTTGTGGTGGACAAATGTTTAAGTTAATGGTGTGGACAAATGTTTTTTTACGGTTTATGAGACATGTTTCGTATTTTGGACAAAAAATGTTGGATTTCTAGTTGTTGAATGAATGGTTTGTTTAGCTATATAAAGTGTCGTATTACCTTGCTTAGGCATGCTTTTTTTAAGCTACCCTGTCGGCTGTCCCAGGGCCGGCAAGGTTGTGAAATGCCAGACTGCCGACCCTGTCAACAAAAAATTGTGTAGTTACCAGGGCCGGAAAGCTTGTGAAAGGTCAGACTGCCGGCCCTGTCAACAAAAGTTGTGTAGTTACCAGGGCCGGCAAGGTAATACGATTCCTACTAAGCCGGCGTTTTTGTTGCCGGAAGGGTACGAAAATAGAGACCCTGCCGGCCATATCTTGAAAAAAAAAAACATTCTTCTGATGCCTAAAATCATGTAAGGTCGGAAGGGAAACAAAACAAGAAAATGCCGGCGGTATTTTGGCCGGCATGCTAATGAACCCATACATTTCCGGCCGTTTTGCGACCCCGGCATTGTAGCAAATTTTGACCCCGCCGGCGGTTTCAAAATTCAAATTTGTGCAAGTACAATTGCATTGATTCACTTGTACTTGGACACTATAACGGCCACAATTGCAAGCTATCAATTCATGGAATCCAAAATCCCGGAGTATGCCCCTGAGATGATGGAGGGTGTATCGTCTTCGGAGAAGGAAGATTGATGGCTTTAGAAGTTTTAGTATAGGTTTTGTGGGTAGACCTCTATGTAAACCCTCGCGATACTATAACTCGTCCAATAGGGTCGCCTAGGGGTTCAAAGGCTTGATGCACATGCTAAGTGCATTCGTTTTTCCGTCGACAAGGATTAGGTTTTATGTTTCAATCAATGTAGTAACCAAAATTGAATGAATAAAGTAAATTACATCTTCCATATTATGTCAGCCGGCAAGGTTTATTTTTTTTGCATGCCGAGATTAATATAGCCGGAAGGGTAGGAAATATTTACATGCCGACCGTAAGATTGCTGCCCAAGATAGTCGGCGTGTTCTTCATCCGAGGACCATTCCGGCGGATATATGGTCGGCAGCTTATTCAAAGTTGACACTGCCGGCGGAATAGAGATCGACAGCTTATTAAAAGTTTAACATTCCGGCGGACGTATGGTCGGCAGCTTATTCAACCCGAGACCTTGCCGGCTTAATGCATTTTCAAAACCAAAATTTTTGGATCGAAATCGAACTCATAAGACGGATCAAAAGGTTAATCTACTGAATTCAAAATTTCAAAATTTTAATCTAAACTCAATTAATTAACGTAATCAGAATTTTAGTATTAATTAACCAAGGGCATATTAGCCATTTAGAAAAAACAAGGTTAAGGGGTGGCTTGGTTTTACTTCATAATGACCAGATTTTGTCTTATTGGGTAAACCCCAATTAGTTTGAGTATACCCCAATCTCGCCAGGATAAAAAACTAAAAATTATCTCTTTTTTTCTTTCTTTTTTTCATTTCAAACTTATTTTATTTTTAATTACAGTATGAATAAAATTAAGAAGAGAAATATGAAAAAGAAGTTTGGTTTGTTATTTTGTTATTGCTTGAATTTTTGTACACTCGTTTTTGTATTGGCTCGCTTTCTTTCTTCAATTTTTTTTTGCTTCGTCTTCTGACTTTTTTTTAGTTTTTTATTTTTCGACAGGATCACTAAAAAATTATTGTAAGAAAGACACAACGTCAGATCCAAAGGTTAGTACTCATGACCAATTTGATCAAATTTACTTTTATTTTTTAGTTTTAATTGAAAGAATGGAGCTGTAATTAGGAATATTGTTTAGTTTTAACTGATAGATTGGAGTTGTAATTATGAAGAAAATGACTATGAAAATTGTAACCGGACATTGGACATTTTTATGTGATTGAAGCATGATTGATTTTTTTTATTATTTTTACGACGAAATCGGGAATATCGGAATGTGTGATTGATTTTTGATTTGATATATATATTTGGCAACATTATTTTTTCAGTGGGGCCAAAAAAATCTATTTTTATTAAAAAATCTCGTGGGCCAGAAAATATTTTCTATGTTTCCTATTGGGCCACGTCGAATACATTCCCTTTTAAAAGTTGGGTGGGGCAAAAATTAACCAGATAATATTTTCCTCGAATTTAATTGGTTGAAATCCGATAATATTACCAAAAATTAAATTTTGGTGGGGCCAGAATCAACCAGAAACTCCGGTTAATGAGAGCGCTCGAAAAAACTCTGTTTTTATATAGAGAATGAGAAAGGCGCTGATGTTGCTATCTCAGAGTTGGAGATAGAGATTCAGAGGAATCATGGAGAACGAGAAGATGATGCTGCTAAATCGAGAGCTTATGATGAATCAGTAGATGAGTTTGTTTGCATATGATAAGAGTTAGAATCGATTTTGGTTTTCGGTAATTTGATGGAGGGACGAGATGGTGAGAAATTGGGAATCTGTTACCCTAGAATCAAGACAGCGAAGGATTGAAAAGTTGTAGGTTTAGAAGAATGTTTAGGACAAGGGTTCCTGTGACGAATTCTGGATGTTCTTGAGATGAGATCTAGGAAGGAAGCTGTTTGAGTTGTTTTCCAAGCTATTGTTGCAGGTGAACATGAGATTCAAGTTGCAGCCATGAAAAGGAGTCGAAGCTACAGACTTGTTATTACTAGGAACAAACAGTGATGAATAATGGGTTTGTGGAGTTGTGAGATTTGAGTCTTGTAATGTGTTGCTTGAGGTGATGAGTCAATAGGTTACATCAAAATTGAGAAGATGGGTTCAGTTGTTGTTGGCATGTGAATGATGTTTGACTGTGGTGCAGTTGAGCTGTATAAGGGATGTCCGGAAGGCTAGAGTGTTGCAAAAATTGGTGATTACAGGATTTAGATATGGTGGTTTGATTGAGAAGCAGGTATGGAAATGGATGACAGTGAAGATATGAAGTTGTATGTGTCTGTGTGTTGCAGTTGAGCAGTACAAGGGATGATCTGGTGGTTTTACGCAGCTGAGATTAAATGAGCATACGGGTACTGGTGGTGCTGTTTTGATGATGGCAGTTCTGGCGTTGGTTGAAACGGGGTGAATGCTTGTGTTTGCCTGAGAGGGAATGACTAGGAACTACAGGTGATGTATTTGATGCTACAGTTCAGGAAATCAAGCAATTGCAATTGGTGGTTCGGTACTGTAGGTGAAGATAACATGGGAATAGTTTGCAGTTCAGTATTGCGTGAAGCTTGGAAGAGAATAGGGGTTGGAATTGGTGGCTGGAATGAGTTACAGGGTATTAGAGTTGTGTATGAGAAGTTACAACAATAGGTGGATGTAAAGATGTATGTTAGGTTTCGCAGTGGTGGCTGTAGCTGGGAAGATAACTTGAGTTATGAACTGAATGATTGAATGGGTTTATATAACCGAGCTGGAACTGCAGGTTGAGGTGGTTTTGGATGCAGAGAATGAGCTGGTGAAATTGTAGGCATGTGACTGTGTGTCAGAGAATTGGGTTGTCTTTGCTGTTTGAAATGGAGAAGGAACTGATGCTTATGGTGGTGTCTGAAGCTACAAAAGAGAAGAGTTGTTCTGCTGCTGTGACGTAATACTGTTGAAGCTGCAGCTGTGAGAAAAGTAGTGCCATCTTGGCTCAATATTAAGTCTGGCCTGCAACAGCTCATGGCATTGGCCTAGTAACCCAGTTAGCCCTGACTCAGCTGAGTTAGATGGCTGACTCAGTTAACTGGACCCAAAGACTGTTAATGACCGTTAGTAAGTAGTCAGTTTTGACAATTGACTGTTAAGTCCGACCGGCCACCTAAGACACTTTTGCCGGTTACCTGAGGATGATTCCCGGAGTCTTTCCAGGCCAACTTTCGGCTCTCCACTAGTTTTCCGGCGACCATTTTTTGGGAAGATTTTCTACATGGGTTCTTCTCACGTATGGGATTGGAGGAATTTTATCTATTGGACCTTTGAAAACTTGACCTAAGAAGAGCTACAAAAACAAAGTTTTCTAAAACTTTGAGAATCACGTTTTCTACTCGGAGCTTTTAAGATATAACCGCAACTAGGGTTTGCTTTCGTATTTACTTTTCATCTTCTTTATTTCAATTATTATTGATGATGAACTCCAAAACTATGAGTAGCTAAACAATCATTGATTGAGGGTGATTTCAAAGCTTGAAGTATGAACCTACAATTGATATGAAATAACTTGTTCTCTTGTACTTATTCTCATTATTGTTTGATTTCTACCATGCTAATAATGCTTATGAATTATTTGTTGATTGTTTAAGTTCGAAATTAAATAGTTGATTCATAATCCTATTGCTAGTTTAGATTTTCTTCGACCCGTAATTGTCTAGAACTATAAACACAAGTAGCAATATATGGGTATTGATGATGAGACTTTGTTAAGATCCCATACATAGAAATTGACATGGTTGATGAAACCATGGTTGGTCATCCCAATTCGTGCGCCCGAACAGAGCATGACGCACGACCGTGAAACCCAAAATTAGGGTTTTGAGCATCACGAGCGTCCATCTTATCCGGCACGAATGGAGGGTCCCAGATTAGATTAAGCAGGTCCGGTCATACCAGCATGACCATCGTGGGCCCGTCTATCCCCTCACCTGATCGGCCAAGGCATATCATGCCTGGCTATCCCAAAACGCGCGTCCAAACTTGCGTGGTCACACTTCCCAAATTGCAAACTGATCTCGACCACTCAACTTCACCGGACGATTTGAGTGGCTTAGATCGCGTTTTCATGGGACAGTCAGGTATAGGCGTGAACACCAGCCTACCACCTACACTCCAGACCGATCGACCAAGACCGACCAAGAATTGGTTATCTTGGAACGCGCGCCTGAAGATGGCGTGATGTGCGGCTGTTGCGGCACTAGTTTTCTGTCACAAATTGATCTCGACCACTCAACTTCACCGGAAAAATTGAGTGGCCCAGATCATACTTTCGTGAGGTAATGGGGTATGGGCGCCTGCACCGTCATGCCGTCTACACGTATGTACGATCGGCCTGGCCAAAATCGTCTCCCAAGCTTGGATTCGACCAAGCTGAAGAATGATGCCTGCGCACCTCTTCAAAACCCTAATTCCATCAACGGTCGCAGATGAGTGTCTCAAAGATCATCTCGTCCGTCCAACTTCACCGGCATGGTTATACAACCCTGGTCAGGAGTGAATTGGTCACTCAGGCGTCATGGTAATCACCACCCATCACTCTACCACACCATGATGTAGTACCTGCATAAAATACACATGACACTTCACAAGTATCAACTTCCTGAATAACGCAGTTATTCAATTTAGCATTACATGCTACCTTTTGTGGGTTCCACGATCCACAAATTCCAGACATCAATCATGTCACAAACTGGGGGATACATACTATGGTATTGGTCTGGAGGTTTACAGCGTGCAGCGTGCAACGCGCCATCACAAGAACGAGTTAGGAAGTCATGGACGGTTAGAGATGACAGGAGAAGTGGGCAAGACTGGTCATGTAACACCAACACACAACTCCACTACTCCATCACTCCACTTCCTTCACTTCCCACGAGAGACGTGAATAAGGCTTAAATGACTTGTATAAATAGGTTCTCCTCCCTATTTTTCAAACAGGAGAAAGAACACAAGTCCAGACGAGACAGAAACCAAGTGTTAATACAAAAACGTATTCAAACACCCAGAGCCTGCTTGCATCAATCGTAAGCCTGCTCACCTTTCTGTTACAAGTCATAAGCAAGCCAACACCTTCACAATCTCAACACCTTCTTCGCTTCCCTCCCTAAGATCAACCCCATCTCCTTCACTTTGTGACCGAAACAAGTCTGGAACGACCATTTCTTGGTTTAGGCCGGACTTGCACTGATTGATTTCCGAATCTACAAGCACTCACCGCCGCAAAGTGCATTTGTTTAGGGTTTAGATTCATTCCTCATCCACACACCCCAAATTACCAAATACGGCAGGAATAGTTTTCACCCATAAACAATTGGCGACCACAGCGGGAGGTTGATCTCTCGGTTGCAAAAAATTGAATTCTCAATTTTTCGGTTTTTATCTCGCGATGTATCCTCACCAGGAAATCACAGTGGTTCAGATACCATGGGAAGTATAGCTAGAATCTTTGGAAGATGTCTTGGCAAATCAAGTTGGTATCGCTAGAAGACAGAGCGAAACATTCCGCCTTTTGAATGATATAACAACACAATTACAAGAAGGGTCGGCAGGCATCTACTCAGGCAGTGCAAGAAACACTGAATCCTTATATAGGAGTCACACCTTTACCAGTGGAGAAGCAAAAAGAGCGCGTAATCTCAGGAGACTCAGGAAAGAGGAACAACATGGTCCAGCCAGCAATGAAGACTCGAGGCAACTCCACAGAGGAAGGGACTTGTCCGGAATACTACAATGTCTGCCAGATAAAGAAAGGGAGCCTGCAGCCTACGGGGCCTGCTAGAAGATTTATATTTCAAAACTCTTGTTGAAGCCCTAAGACTGTCCAATCCGCATCGACCTTCCAACCAAGCGAAGAAATGCTTGAGGAAGGAGAGATCAATCGAATACGTGGATACGAGAGGATGGGAGCGTTCAATTCGATCACTCGGCGGTGATATTACGACACCTTCCACATCCCTTTACCCCCAGACAAACGATACGCGAGATATGATGACACTCACAAATCTTCCAACTTCATCTCCGGAACGTGCTCCACATCAAAGCCACGAAGAGACATCACTACGCCCACTAACACAGGAAAAGCTAGACTCAAGGTACCTACACTTTACCTTCCCAATAAAGAAGATTTTGGAGTTGCTGGAGGCGTGGGTGCGAAACGGAGAGGTGGAGCTACCTCCAGTATGGCGTCCACCCACTGACCAAGAAGTAATGGACCCGAGGTACTGTCATTTCCACCGGTTCCTTCACCACCCTACCAGTGAGTGCAACGCTTTGAAGCGTATTGTTCAGGAGAAACTTGGTTCAGAGGGATAGCTCTCATTATTTGAAAAATTAATGCGGACGACTTCCTTGGAGAGGCTACTTCGGTTTGATACAAGTTAGACTTCAAAAGAAAGTAAGTTCTATTCAGCAATTGTACAAGAAAGATAGTTTTAGAATTCACTGGGGACTTAGCATCCCGCACATGGAGAAAGAGGCTCAGTGATCAAACGCATGTTTGCTTCCCTTCATACCTCCCTTTTACACGACATTTGCAATTTCATATGACATGTGCAATCATTCATGACCAAGATGCAAATTCCATTTAAAATAACCTCTTTCAGAAAAGTTATTCACAAAACTATCTCAAAATAAACCAATTCAATTACCTATTAATTCAAAACTAGAAGTCAAATTATGAAAAGAAATTCTCACTATCACTCAAAAGAAAAAGAAGAGACAAGTGTATAGCACGAATCCTTCAAGGAAAGTCCTTCAGCAACAACTCGTCCTTTTGGGCAAGAGCGACTTTCATCATTTGAAGTACAGCCTGCTTCAGCTTTAACTCCTCAGACAACTTTTCAACCTCTTCTTCCTGGCGAGTAACACATTCTGCAGAAGGGGCTTCACCTTGTAATTTCTGGAGCTCTTGAATCTTGGAGAACCCTTTGAGGAACCAAGGAGCATTGAAGTCGTATGCTTTGCACAAACACATCTCGATGGCACTTCCGTCTTCAATCATCTCCTCAGAAACTGTTCGACCAGTTGTGACGCTCATCCCATGGATAGAAAATAAAGCCTCCTGAACGCGGTTGACCAATGCAAGACGACTTTTGAGCTTCGTAGTGGTAGCAATGTGGCCGTGTTTCTCCCATATTGCCGTGCACAAATCTTTGAACCGAGCCGGCATATTGAATCCTCCAACCAACACATGACCTGGATAAGGAACAATGAAAGGAGGATCGAACAAAGCTCCAGGTTGCGCTACCAATACTTCACCAGTCACAGGAGCCTTGTCAGTTGCGGGAGGTCTTTCAGAAGAAGTCGCCACGACAGCTTTATTGATTGGAACATGCTCAGAACATTCTTCAAGGGGAGCCACCTCAACAATAGAGGATGCTGCCTCTCTTACATTCCTCCCTATATCTACTTCGCTCTGGGTGCTAATTTCCATCACGGCCCCATCAACAAGATCACTTAGGGAGGCGCCTTGTCCAACCGAGCTTGCATCATCTCTGTCATGGTCGGGAAAAAGAGCGATTTCTCCAGACTTCTCGGATGAAGATCGATGTTACCGCTTCAGACTTCTCAACTTCTCGCATGAAGATCGGTTTCGCCAGACTTCTCAACATGAAGGCCAACATTACCGACCTTCTCATTCGAATGCGCGCCAACCTTGTGAAGACATTCTCTTTCGGATTTCCGATTTCAAGCAAGGATCACTCTTCAAGAATTTACTCGGAGAAATGAAGGAACCAACGGAAAGAGATTTAAATACCTGCATATTGGAGGAATTGAGGATCACCGAACCACATGCATACCTCTTAGATCTCTCTCCTACCTGGGGACTGCAATCCTCAGCTCTGGTCTGTTTGGCTGGAAGTTGCCTCAACCGGAAATGCTCCTTCAGGACGTCAGAAGATGGCTCACCACGGGAATCTGTCACAACATCCTCCGAGAACTCTTGGAAAGCCAACAGTTGCTTCCTCCAAAATTCCTTATACTTGTCGGTTACCACTGAGTTTCTCCCAATAGGCCATAAGGGAAGACTCTGCGATACAAAGAATATGTCAGCATCAAAGATAACCGGGAGAAATTCTTTCGAATCCTCCGAAGGACGAATAAAGGGAACACCCTGGTCAAATCCCATTTGACGAGTAGCCCTGTCGATGTTGTACGGAGTCACAGTAAGAGCTTCGTTGAATAGAGACGGGATATATCCCGGAATGCAGCTGTGCAGATAAATAAGTTCTCCAAATTTGATAGTCTCGGCATCGGTACGCAACGCATCATCAAGACCGTCAGAAGCGATAGCAAAAGTCTTTGGCTGAACAATGGAAGGGTGGATCGGCCCCCATGGGCGGAAATTTACAGAAGACACATTATCAAAGATATCTACGAGTTTCACACCGGTTCTGGGACGCCTCCTTTGCCAACGAAGTATTCTCGAGCCACCATACAAATTTCCGAGCGAAGTTGCAGGAGCAGGAGCATAACTTTTGAAATGTTCCCACAAGAATGCCTGAAGAAAATCGAAGTGGACATACGACTCCACCTTCTTGTACCCGTTGGAAACATACATATCCATTGCTAAGGCGTCCAGATGAGAATACAATGATCCAAGGAACAAGGCACCTAAGGGAAGAACTTCTCCTTTTGCTAGCTTTATAGCAATCTTAACCAGAACACCCCTTATGGTTTTCTTTCCAGAACCGTCGTCATATATATCTCTGGATAACCACAAAGACAGGAATGCAATCACAATGAGCTCGTTTTCCAACTCCTGATTCGGCTCTGGGTTTACAGGAGACCATTCCGATACCCACCAGGTGTAAAAGCATCTTGTATCTTTTTTCTCCTCCTTGTCCAGATCGTCGAATTCTGCCACCTTTCGGAGTATAGTGTCATGATCACGTTGTTCCGTGTCAGAAAGCTCATAATAAAGATTCCCAGCAACAGGCAGGTTCATCAATGCAGCTACGCTTTCCAGAGTAATAGTCATCTCTCCCCATCTAGATATAACTGTATGAGTAGAAGGGCTCCACCGAGAAATGAAAGTAATCAAGCCTGCAACATCTTTCTTAATTTCAAGAGTAGCAGATGCCATGACTGCATCGAGGATTTGCGCTTTGGTCAAATTAGCTTTAATTTTCTTATTATTCAACATGCGCCTCATCCATCCTTCATAAGAGGCCAGTGGAGTATGACAAGTCTTGAAGTCGATAGGAGATGGCGGATATTCATTTCTTTGAAGACAGAACCTCATCACAAGTGCCGAAGAAGAAGATGGATCGCTTCTATATTTTCGAATTGGAAAGCGGGACTATCCTGTGAGAGGGATGTTTCTAATGTTTGGAAAAGACAAGGTGAACAACTCATCAAAGAATGTTCGGCATATCTTTGAAGTCATCAACACTTCCCGACTTGGCACCAGCATTATCTCCAGAAGACATATCGACAGGAGTTCTTTTATTCATTCTACAATAAATATAGGAGTCAATACTCGTATAAAAAAAAAAACAAAAAAAAAACAAGTGCGAACTGCATTCACGTTAGAATGCACAAGACTGGGATTGGGTCCAAGCACCGGCTCAAGTTTCAAGTCCGGTATTAGTTTCAAATCCGGTATTGGTTTCAAGTCCGGTATTGGTTTCAGGTCTGGTATAAGTTTCAAGTCTGGTATTGGTTTCAAGTCCGGTATTGGTTTCAAGTCTGGTATTACTCAAGCCTCATGTCCGGGCACAAGGCTAGTATGAGGTCGACTTTCAGTCAAGCATGTGTGGGTGGGACCTACGTTCGGATCAAACGCACATGGTGGGACTGCATTCGTATACACGTATTATAACACGGTTTTTCTCATGAGAATTGTGTTCATGAAATTCAAGCCAATTTTCTCTACAAGCTACAACTTAAGAAACTAGGTTTTACATGCAACGACGGAAGAAGAAGCAAAAACGGCATATTCATGGGCTCGCGGAACTAAACAATTCTAGCAAAATGGGCGGTTTTACTATCAATCTTGATGGAAGCTGGGCATGATGTATCTATCAAAAGATTTTTACCTAAGAAATTAGGGTTTTTCCTAAAAAAAAAAACAAAAAAAAACCGAAACTTACCTTGGACGGACGGACGGCAACGGACGGCGGCGACTTTGGTGGCAGCAACAGGTCGGCGGGAGAAGTGGCAGTCGCAGACGGGAACTGCCAAACAAAAAAAAATTCGTGAGAAAAAGAATAGGGGGTTGTTCTCTTTTATAGACAAAAATTAGAAGAATCCCAATAGAACAAGGATTCCTCTTTTATTTGGCTTCCTCTTTTGATTCAAATACCCAAAGAAGGAAACCGGTCCCACCAAAGGATTCCATGCAAGCGCAACGGCATGGACAACTAGCGGTCGGTCAACACTCTTCCGGGTAAATTTCCTTTATCCTGTCTTTCTCACATATGTATGTCACCATCTCATGCCTACCCCACAATAGTGTAACCATTACGTGCTAGGCAGGGGACTTAATGTTGATGGTGGATTTTCATTTAAGGATAAAATTGTAAAAACCAGAAAATCATGCGCTGACATCTTGTAAAAGATAAAGCCATTAATAAGAGTTGGATACTCCTTCACTTTACTAATTCACCTAAAATGGAGCATGTGGCAACAATCCCATTCTGTGAATTAAATACACGAAATTCATCCAGGTTGGAGCATGTAGCAACAATCCCATATACCCTGTGAATTTATAGCATTATTAATTAATGCATGAGCAGCCTTGTATTTCTGTACTCATTATCGGTGCGGCATGACAACCGAGTGTTGCTCTCGGCAGAGCAACACGAACCTCCAAGCATTATAATGAAAGCATGTACGAAATACCCGCACAGGCTGCAACTCTCGGTGTGTTATACTAGCCCGATTGAGAACTCTCGGTGTGTTATACTAGCCCGATTGAGCATCCGGACTCGTCCAGTATCGGTCTGATATGATCTCGTTCATCCAACCTCACCAATTCCAAAAAGCGTGATTGGATGGCCCCGAATTCCATAACCCCCAAGATGGAATATTCACCTGGTCTCGATGAGTGCCAAATATTGCAGATTTATACACCTTTTATTGGCACTTTAATCATCTTTTGTGCTCATAAATCGAGATATTATCCCAGTTTCGAGTTTTCCTTGTTTTCGAGAATAAATATTTGTACTAATTAATTTTGTGTTTTTAGGTACTAAATAAAGTCCTGAGAATCCGAGGAGCCAAAAGAGCAAAGGATTGGAGACAAGCATCTATGGAGCAGAGAGCCAAAGCCGCGCGCGAATCAGTTGCAACCCAACAAGGAAGACTTGGGCTAGAGCTACCCATGACCCGGATCCGAACCCGTTCATCCCGAGCCGTTCAGATCGCGTCTAGCTACATCCTACGGTCGCTCCATCGTTCACATCATGTCTTGATACTCCCGATCCACACCAAATCTCCTCATTCTTCCTCAGTCGTTCAGATCTTCCTCACCAAGATCCAACGCTCGCTGCAGCTTCATCATCGTATCTTGATACACCTGCCTCACAACGAAGTTACCTATACCTACACCATCGACAAAACCCATCGACCTAACCTCATTCCTTCTTTTCTTTTTCTCTTTCTTGTTTCTCCCAACAACTCAGAGAAAAAACCCATCCCTTCTCCTTCACCTCCCATACTTGTTGCAGAGATCGCCACCACCACCACTCCATCTCTCATCACCGCACCATCGCCATAACCACCTACTCGCCACCCTCGCATCACCCATCTCCATCCATAGCTTCTCTCTTAACCTAGAAGCTAGGGTTGAGATGATTGAGGCTAGGGTTTCACCAAATCCCTTTGCATGGACGATTCTGAGCAAGAGAAAGGCATGGGTTCGCTTAATTTGTAAGTGGGGTTGTTAGATAATTAGTTTTGGAGAGTATAAATTCAGGTTTTGAGAGATGAGAGAGGCAGTCAGTCTTAGAGTTTGTTTTAGGGTTTGAGTCTTTGCAATTGTAATTTGATTTTGCTTTTAATTTCGCATCATGTTCTAAACACTTAGCTAGAGTGTAGATGAAACCACTAATGCTTATAAAAAGTTAATTCATTGTCAAATTTCTATTCTTACTGCTATGAATTGTAATAGGGTATTAGCTAATTGTTGAACTAATTTGCTTGTGATATAGTGTACTATAGAAAGACACTTTATACTAGGAGTTAATTAGCGAAAGCAATTAGTAAAATTCCCACCAGAGAAGCTTCCAAGGGGAGTGTAGGAATAGAATTTGTGTGTATTACCTTAGTATAGGTTTAGGAGGTGAATTCCATCACTCTAGTGCCACCAACCTTCTGTTATAACAATTTGTGCTTATCAATTCCTTAGCTCAGTGTCACAGTCACCATTTCAATCTAGTCGCTTCGACAACAAACTATTTGTGCTACAAAACATCCCTGTCACAGTGATAGAAATCAGTTAAGTAAAACATTAGATCACCCTTGCACACACCACTTCTCTGTGGGATCGACCTGTGCTTGCCACGCCTCCAATAGGCCTGTGCACTTGCAGTAAGACGTAGGAAAATACACATTTAAGCTCCTACCAAGTTTTTGGCGCCGCTGCCGGGGATTTGGTAGTGTGCATTGTGCTCTTTAGTGCTTTTCTTCACTGTTTTACAACCCATCTGTGTATATACATGCTATGAAATTGTTGTTAGTAGTCATCTGTGTATATTTTTATTAGCTGTTGTTTGTAGTCACCTTAGTCATCTGTGTATATTTTTATTTAGTATATGGCAATCTAGTTCTGTTTCATTAGCTGCAACTTTTATTAGCTGTAACTTATTCTGTTGTAGTTTAACTTAGCTTAGTTTTACACTCTGCATTTTACTTCACTTTAAAATATCTTTTCATTATAATCTCTAGTAGGTAGTCCTTTGTTGATAGTGTCACTCAGCTGAAATTATTTGCATCTCACACCTTTTGTATTTTCTTATATGCATCACTTTCCTGTAGCATAATTAGCTGTAACAAACATCCACTCCTGCATCTAAGCTTTGTAGCCTAGTTATTTCATTTGTGTATATCCCCTGTAACTTGGTCTGCCCTGAACAGATAACCAAGTACAGAGGCTATTATTCACACTGCATTCTTGCTCTTTTGCTTTAACCTTGCAAGTTTGAGAACTGAGATTTCTCTCTTGAGTTACAGGTGCTTGCTGTGGGCTGAGACATAACCCAAGGAGTAGCTGGAGCAAAACCATTGGTGGATTTGCCTAAACCCAGTGCTATACTGGTGGTAATGTATCCCTAACTTTGCATACATGAATGAATGAGTGATACTTGCTTGCTTGTTTGACCATTGTGTTGATTACCAGACCCTGCTCATTTGCTAGCCTCTGAAGCTACAAGTTTGAGCTATCACCTGTGAAAACCAAGTAGTTGAACAAACCTTGTTGACATCCCTTGCATGAGACTTGTCTTGAGTTGTCAACCCTGAGCTGCAAGTTTTGAGTTGACCTGTTGAGCCAAGTGTGAACAATTGAGCCACAAACTGGATACCTCCTGAGCTCTGAGTTTGACATCAACTCAGACTGTGACATCAACTAAGTGAGTTGATGCCACAAACTCACTTGAGCCAGTTGATTGCAAGCATTACCCTGTGCTAGACCCTATGTATGATCAACCCTGTGCCAGACCTTGAATCTGTGAGACTCTGTTGAATTTGTCACCCATTTGCTAAGCTGTGTATCTGTGCATTAGCTGATTAACTTGTAATTGTTGTAAAGTTGGATACCTTGCAAATATTTTGAAAGTCTGTGTGTGATCTTGTATTGTGTGATTGAGCTTTGAGTAGCAGAAGAAGAAATAGCATTTAGATTGTTTTTCAAACAACACAACCCTGGCACATGCTTCACCATTGAGTGAGCACATCCCAATCCCCTTGCACAATACACAGTTTTTAATCATCTCCTGTGCTGTGACCATCCACATGCGCTAGGCTGTATCTTTTTGTGAGCAATTGTGTTTTGTTGTTTTACTCTGTGCATAAGACCAGCCTGTGTTGTGCTCAGTTGCCAATCTGTGCCCTGCCAGAGCTGTGCACAAGTCTTGCTGCATTTGCCAACCCCTGCATAAGCCAGTGCTTGTGATTGAGAGCACAAGTTCCACTGGGCTGTCCCCTTTTCACCCAACAACTGGGCTCTATTTTTGCATTATCAACCACTTCTGGGCTTGCACAGAACCAAGCCCAACACCACAAAAACTGGGCTATACATTTCTCAACCTAACCTGGGCTGTATTTTTTTTACACCCAATCTCGGGCTCTGTGCAAACAATCAAACCCACATCATCTTGGGCTGAAATCAAACCTATTCAGTTGGGCTTCATAACTTCTCCAATAGCCAATTCCTTTGGGCTTGAGTCTTGTATTGGTGAGTCATTTTTGAGCCTTTGCTTTTATGTGTTGAACTTGATTGTTTGTTAACATGCTAGATGCTAGCTAGGCTATGATTGTGTCTTTTAGAGACCAAACAAATCGACTAGTTAGAATCCGCCCGGACGAAATCGTTAGCATACCCAGTTCTTCAACAAAGCCCAATTCCATCGAAACCCCATCCGAAAACCATGGGTGAGGAACTTAACCAACCCCGTAGTCTCAAGGACTACATGTACCCAACTAGGGCAACCCAGCCCTCTTGCATCATTCTGCCAGCCGATGTTGGGCAGTTTGAACTGAAAGCAAGAACCATTCATATGCTACCCGTGTTTAGAGGGGTCAATGATGAGAACCCCTACCATCACGTGAGAGACTTTGAGGATATTTGTGGGACTCTGCGTTTTAACCAAATGTCAGAGGAGTCCCTCAAATTGAGACTGTTTCCTTTTTCTCTCGAAAGACAAAGCCAAGTCTTGGCTACATGCTCTACAACCACGATCCATTAGAACCTGGGATGACCTCACAAAGGAGTTTTTCAAAAAGTTTTTCCCAAACCATAAGACTGCGGCAATTCTCCAAAGTCTAAATGGTTTTATGCAATTAGAAGACGAAACTCTAGCAAGGTACTTGGAGAGATTCAATGAATTACTACTCCAATGTCCCCACCATGGTTTTGAAAAATGGAGACTCGTGCAAATCTTGTATGAGGGTCTAGATGTTAGAACCCGAATCACAGTCGAGTCAATGTGCAATGGTGCATTTATTGAGAAGAGTGCCGATGACGGTTGGTCTTTCTTGATCGAAGTCGCTGAAAAGACTCAACAGTGGGAGTCCATCCGAGAACCAAAACGGACTACCCCTACAAACAATGTTCATAGAATCGAGTCTGACTTTGAGGGAAGGGCAAAAATGGCTGCTATGGCCCGGAAGATAGAAGAGCTTGAGTTGGAAAAGAAATTAAAATCTAATGCCCCTACTCTCCGTGACCAAATTGCTATGGCCACTTGTGCCGCATGCCATAGTTCGACCACTTAGTGGACATCTGCCCATCTACATGCATTTCAAGAGTCCCAAACCGAGCAAGCCAATGCATTATACCATAGGCAAGAGAACAACCCTTATTCTCAAACCTACAACCCGGGGTGGAGGAATCACCCTAACTTCTCATGGTCCAAGGGACCTGTACAAGGGGACCAACACATAACAACCAAGGATACTCATATCCTAGAAACCCCCAAGAACAACCACCCCCTCGCAGTACCACATGGAGAAAAAGACTAGCTTGGAAGACTGTGTCGTTCTGTTAACCCAAGGTCTTTCAAAACTTGAGAAAACTACCGACCAACATCTTGCTGAACTTCGCAAAACCACCGACCAACGTCTCACCAACCTAGATCTTAAGATTGTTCAAATCTGTGATGCATTGAATGAGAGAGAAAAGGCAAGTTCCCTAGTCAACCCCTACAAAATCCAAAGAATGTGTTTCAAGCAGGCTCCTCTACCTGCAATGAACCTTCACATAGCCAGGCAAATGCTATCACCATTCTCCGTAGTGGGAGAATTATTGAGAACAATGTAGGTGTACCACCATCAAGCGAGTCTCCATCAGACTCACCAGTACACACAACACCACAGAAAACATCCACTGTAGAGAAAGAATCTGAACCTATTGATAAGACCAAGAGTCCTACTGATGTTGATGTTCCTGTGCCAAGTCATGTTCCTGTTGCTCCGTTTCCACAACGGTTGGTGCAACAGAAGGGGGGTAACCAATACAATGAGATTTTGGAAATGTTCAAGAGAGTTAACATAAACATTCCATTTCTCGAAGCAATTAGACAAATACCCACCTATGCTAAGTTTCTGAAGGACCTGTGCACACAAAAGCGTAAGCTTCACGTGCATAAGCGTGCCTTTCTCACTGAGCAAGTGAGCTCCATAATCCAAAACAAGATTCCAACTAAGTTTAGAGACCCAGGTAGTCCAACAATTACATGCACCATAGGCGACCATGTGGTCGAAAAGGCGTTACTAGACTTAGGAGCCAGTGTGAATCTATTGCCATACTCTGTGTATGTGCAATTGGGCCTTGGGGAGCTGAAGCCCACACCTGTTACGCTACAGTTAGCGGACAGATCCGTGAGAATCCCCCGTGGTATTGTTGAAGATGTGTTAATCAAGGTTGATAAATTCTTCTTTCCTGTAGACTTCATCGTCTTAGACACTCAACCCGTGCAAAACCCAAGTAATCACATCCCTGTGATTTTAGGACGTCCTTTCCTGGCGACGTCCAATGCTATCATCAACTGTCGTAATGGAGTGTTGAAATTGTCTTTTGGTAACATGACCGTAGAGCTGAATGTTTTTAACACTAGTCAACAACCCATTGATTGTGATGATACTGATTTGCATGAGATTAACATGATCGAGAGTCTGATCCAAGACTCTTTGCCCGACATTTTGTCAATGGACCCTTTGCAAGCCTGTTTAGATAACTTTGACTTAGATCTCTTTGAGTCTAAGTACATTGGTGAAATTAACTCTTTGCTTGAATCGGTCCCACCCATGGATATTGCTAAATGGCAGAATGCAGTGGAACCACTTCCACTCTCTGATACCAAATCTGCCCCACCTCTTGACACACCACCTAAGCTTGATTTGAAACCATTACCTGATACCTTGAAGTATGCATTCTTAGGTCCTTCTGAGACTTTACCTGTGATTATTGCATCATGTTTAGACACGGAACAGGAAAGTAGACTCTTAGAAGTACTTCAAGAACATAAAGGTGCCTTAGGTTGGACCATCTCCGATCTTAAGGGTATAAGTCCCACAATTTGCATGCATCACATAAACCTTGAGGAGAACACTAAACCATCTAGAGAAATGCAAAGGAGACTTAACCCCAACATGAGAGATGTTGTCAAGGGTGAGATTCTGAAACTGCTTGATGCGGGTATCATTTACCCCGTCCCTGATAGCCAGTGGGTCAGTCCTATTCAGGTAGTACCCAAGAAGTCTGGCATTACTGTAGTTCAAAATGAGATGAATGAACTTGTCCCCACCCGTGTGACCACAGGTTGGCGAGTTTGTATTGATTATAGGAAACTGAACACAGTGACCAAGAAAGACCATTTTCCCCTTCCCTTCATTGACCAAATGCTGGAAAGGTTAGCCAAACATAGTTACTACCGCTTCTTAGATGGCTATTCTGGCTACAACCAAATTCACATAGCACCCGAAGACCAACAAAAGAACACATTTACCTGTCCTTATGGAACATTTGCTTATCGTCGTATGCCTTTTGGGCTGTGCAATGCACCCGCTACTTTTCAACGTTGCATGATGAGCATTTTTTCCGACATGGTAGATAAGTTTCTTGAGATTTTTATGGATGATTTTTCTGTGTTTGGATCTTCATTTGATGAGTGTTTGCATCACCTCACATGTGTGCTAGTTAGGTGTAAGGAGAAGAGTTTGGTCTTGAATTGGGAAAAATGCCATTTCATGGTTAATTCAGGCATTGTTCTAGGGCATATCATCTCGGAAAAAGGCATAGAAGTAGACAAAGCCAAGGTAGATCTCATTCAACAATTGCCTCAACCTCGTTCTGTGAGGGACATCAGATCATTTCTAGGCCATGCGGGTTTTTACCACCGATTCATCAAAGACTTTAGTAAAATTTCACGACCTTTGTGCAATCTTCTTGCAAAAGATGTTGCATTTGTCTTTGATGATGCTTGTAAGGAAGCATGGGAGCAACTGAAGGCTCTCCTTACATCTTCCCCTATAGTCAGACCCCCCGATTGGTCATTACCATTTGAGATTATGTGTGATGCGTCGACTATGCTTGTAGGAGCTGTTTTTTAGGCCAACGAGTAGACAAACTCCCTTATGTGATCTACTATGCTAGTAAAACACTTAATGATGCTCAACTGAATTATTCCACAACTGAGAAAGAGTTGCTAGTCTGTTGTGTTTGCATTAGACAAGTTTAGATCTTATTTGATAGGGTCTAAGGTCATCATTTATTCGATCATGCTGCATTGAGATATCTTTTGTCTAAGAAAGATGCTAAGGCTCGTCTAATTCGATGGATACTCTTGCTACAAGAGTTTGACCTCGAAATTCGAGATAAGAAAGGGTCGAGAAAATGTTGTTGCCGATCACTTGTCTAGGTTGAATGTTGAATCTTCGATGAGTCTGTGCTAATTAGGGAATCATTCCCTGATGAGCAATTGATGCTTGTGTCTGAAATG
Source organism: Papaver armeniacum (assembly GCA_023531295.1). NCBI lineage: Eukaryota > Viridiplantae > Streptophyta > Magnoliopsida > Ranunculales > Papaveraceae > Papaver > Papaver armeniacum. Next base: position 155,934 of record JAJJWW010006616.1, on the reverse strand, counting down.
CCTTGGTTTGCTGATATTGTGAACTACCTTGCTACAGGTAGAATGCCATTGCATTGGTCCAAACAAGACCGTTCTAAATTCTTGGCTGAAGTTAAACACTTCCTTTGGGATGACCCATATTTGTTTAAGTACTGCCAAGACCAAATCATTAGGAGATGTGTCCCCAATTCAAACAAAGGGACGTCATTTCTTTATGTCATGACCATGCATGTGGAGGCCACTTTAGTGCCAAGAAAACTGCTGCAAAGATCTTGCAAAGCGGTTTTCTTGGCCAACACTTGTTTAAGGATTGCCATGCATTCTGTGTTGCTTGTGACCGATGCCAGAAACTAGGAAGTATATCTAGGAGAAACATGATGCCCTTACAACCCATATTGATTATTGAGCTGTTTGATGTTTGGGGTATTGATTTCATGGGTCCATTTCCGAATTCTGAAGGTAAGTTATACATTCTGTGTTGCTGTCGATTATGTCTCCAAGTGGGTAGAGGCCATTGCATCCAAAACCAACGACCATAAAGTTGTTCTTTCTTTTCTTAAGGAGAACATTTTCTCCCGTTTTGGAACCCCGAGAGCGATAATCAGTGATGGAGGTAGTCATTTCTGCAATAGACCCTTTGAATCACTAGTGCGCAAGTATGGAATCACTCACAAGGTCGCAACACCTTACCATCCTCAAACCAGTGGCCAAGTGGAAGTGTCTAATAGGGAAATTAAGCATATTCTTGAGAAGACCGTCAATCCTTCTAGGAAAGATTGGTCTTTGCGCCTAAACGATGCTTTATGGGCCTATAGGACCGCATACAAGACTCCCATTGGGATGTCTCCTTACAGACTTGTGTACGGAAAAGCATGTCATCTACCAGTTGAGTTAGAACACCGTGCATACTGGGCTGTGAAAAAGTTGAATTTTGATCTTGATAAAGCTGGTACCCGTAGAAAACTTCAACTCAATGAGTTAGAAGAATTGAGAAACGATGCATATGATAGTGCCAAAACGTACAAACATAGGATGAAAGTGTTTCACGACAAGCGCATTCTGCGCAAGTCTTTCACCCCAGGACAGAAAGTTTTATTGTACAACACTAGATTGCATTTGTTTCCAGGAAAGCTACGTTCTCGATGGTCAGGACCATACGTGGTACGTACCGTTTTTCCCCATGGAGCTGTAGAAGTTGAAAACCCAGCGAACAAGAACATCTTCAAAGTCAATGGTCAAAGACTAAAACCATTTCTGGAGCATCTTCCACCAGAAGTTGAGACCGTTGACTTGGAAGACCCCATCTATGTGGACTAGACTAGTTCACTTTTGTACATACATATGGACTAAAAATCCATTCTCTTTCCCTTTTATTTTTCTTTTTGCATATTTTTGATGTTTGCTAACCAACCTTTTTGTCTTGCGCTCGTGATTGTTTGCTTTTAAAGCATTCATCTTTCTATGGTTTAGCAACACCCTCTTGCATCCTAGTAATCTCTTCCCTTTTCTCCTCTCAACATAGTTCTCTTGGTATGTGACTGTTTAAATTCTTTGTATCCGTCGACACATTGAGGACAATGTTTGATTTAAGTTTGGGGGTGTGATTTGCATATAGAGTTTTTAGTCTTTTTGTTTTACTTCATTTTAAAAAAAAAAAAAAAAAAAAATTCGAAAAACTCAAAAATTTGCATAAAAACCTCCAACTTTTAGAGATTTTAGAGTCACTAGCATGCTTCTAGCTATGTTTACATAGAGAGTCTGACCGAAATAACAAGAATTTGGAAGTACTGGAGAACGCAATCGGGTTCCTTAATTGATTAGAGCGTTAAAGTTGGATTTAACCATACCGGAGGGCGAATTAGGTCTTGTTTAGATATTCGGTAGTAGAATTGTGATCAACCATAGTGGAGACTACCCATTTTACATCAAGCGAGGTACCGACCTTCACTCTTTGTGACTTTCTAGAAAAGCTTTTAGAGTGTGTGTCACCGTACGTCAATTCCGGGTAGGAATGGTGAGCTACCCAACTTCGCACCACTTTCAAAGACTACTTTTGATCTCTTGAGTGCTAATTCCGTCAATCATGAGGGTGACGTCTAAAGATGAAAACTCCTTCTAAATATCGATTTGCAGTTAGCATCACTCTCTCTCTCTCAATCAACAGATCCATAGAAACACATCATCATCAGCAAGCGGAGCAACATCAGAATATTTGAAGAAAAGTTGAAATAGTTCAAGGTTTATGTGCAACAAAGAAAAGAAAAAGAAAATAGGATGAGAATTAATGAAGTTTGTAAAATCAAGACAATACAAGTTATGGAAATTGTGTGATATAGTCCTTCATCCATGGAGTTAGTAGTTTTATTGTTTTTATTTTCAATTAATGTATATAGTGAAGTTCTTATATAAAAAAAAAAAAAAAAAAAAAAAAAAAAATTGTAGTTTATTTTCTTAGTTTTGATACCACCATGGTAAAGAAGAGTTCAAGAAGAAAAAAATCCAAACAACAAGGAAATTGAGTATAAAAGTTAAAAAATTGTCAAGTTTTGTGAAGTTTAGAAGTTCGTCATCAACAAGTGAAGACCGAAGATTGAAGACGTTTCTATGGTTCTTATGAGAGAGTGATATTAATTGCCGATCGGGTGAAAAGGTAAGTGAGTACTCCCACCCCTTGCTAATGGTTGATTTCCTTTCTTAGAGATCATCAGAAAAGATTCTTTTTGTCCACACTTTTGTGGAGTCTCCAGTTTTATTTCGGAAGGTTATCCTTCTTACCGACAACGTGTGCAGGATTTCTCTCTTTATTCCTGCCTGCACACATGAGAGACTAAAAAGCGATCTTTTTGAGTGCAATTATCATAAAACCCTAATAGTGAGGCAGAAGTCGAGGCTTATGATCACAATCGAATCCGAATTCTTTCATATGGTATGGTTACTTCTCGCTCAACTCTTAAGGATGAGAATGCGTTCTTTAGTAGTTCTAACTTCTTGTTACTAGCACGCAGAAACTCTATGTACTCATAGCTTCTTGGATGCTTGAGACTCTCTTACACTCAGAAGTTGGAGAAGGTTTTGTGGGTACACCTCTGGTAAACCCTCACGAGACTACAACTCGTCCACTAGGGACACCTAGGGGTTTAAAGGCTTAGTGCATACGCTAAATGCATTCGAGAGACCTGCGACAGGGGTATAGTTAGGATTTCTTATTTTTTGTTTCACTTGAGGACAAGTAAAATTCAGGTTTGGGGGTATTTGATGAGTGCCAAATATTGCATATTTATACACCTTTTTATTGGCACTTTAATCATCTTTTGTGCTCATAAATCAGATATTATCCCAGATTCTGAGTTTTCCTTGTTTTCGAGAATAAATATTTGTACTAATTAATTTTGTGTTTTTAGGTACTAAATAAAGTCCGGAGAATCTGAGGAGCCAAAAGAGCAAAGGATTGGAGACAAGCATCTATGGAGCAGAGAGCCAAAGCCCGCGCGCGAATCAGTTGCAACCCAACAAGGAAGACTTGGGCTAGAGCTACCCATGACCCGGATCCGAACCCGTTCATCCCGAGCCGTTCAGATCGCGTCTAGCTACATCCTACGGTCGCTCCATCGTTCACATCATGTCTTGATACTCCCGATCCACACCAAATCTCCTCATTCGTTCAGATCTTCCTCACCAAGATCCAACGCTCGCTGCAGCTTCATCATCGTATCTTGATACACCTGCCTCACAACGAAGTTACCTATACCTACACCATCGACAAAACCCATCGACCTAACCTCATTCCTTCTTTTCTTTTTCTCTTTCTTCTTTCTCCCAACAACTCAGAGAAAAACCCATCCCTTCTCCTTCACCTCCCATACTTGTTGCAGAGATCGCCACCACCACCACTCCATCTCTGTCAGCCGCACCATCGCCATAACCACCTACTCTGCCACCCTCGCATCACCCATCTCCATCCATAGCTTCTCTCTTAACCTAGAAGCTAGGGTTGAGATGATTGAGGCTAGGGTTTCACCAAATCCCTTTGCATGGACGATTCTGAGCAAGAGAAAGGCATGGGTTCGCTTAATTTGTAAGTGGGGTTGTTAGATAATTAGTTTTGGAGAGTATAAATTCAGGTTTTGAGAGATGAGAGAGGCAGTCAGTCTTAGAGTTTGTTTTAGGGTTTGAGTCTTTGCAATTGTAATTTGATTTTGCTTTTAATTTCTGCATCATGTTCTAAACACTTAGCTAGAGTGTAGATGAAACCACTAATGCTTATAAAAAGTTAATTCATTGTCAAATTTCTATTCTTACTGCTATGAATTGTAATAGGGTATTAGCTAATTGTTGAACTAATTTGCTTGTGATATAGTGTACTATAGAAAGACACTTTATACTAGGAGTTAATTAGCGAAAGCAATTAGTAAAATTCCCACCGAGAAGCTTCCAAGGGGAGTGTAGGAATAGAATTTGTGTGTATTACCTTAGTATAGGTTTAGGAGGTGAATTCCATCACTCTAGTGCCACCAACCTTCTGTTATAACAATTTGTGCTTATCAATTCCTTAGCTCAGTGTCACAGTCACCATTTCAATCTAGTCGCTTCGACAACAAACTATTTGTGCTACAAAACATCCCTGTCACAGTGATAGAAATCAGTTAAGTAAAACATTAGATCACCCTTGCACACACCACTTCTCTGTGGGATCGACCTGTGCTTGCCACGCCTCCAATAGGCCTGTGCACTTGCAGTAAGACGTAGGAAAATACACATTTAAGCTCCTACCATCGGCCTCCCCAAAATATTGGCATAGCTTGCCAAAACGTCCAAACCAGAGCGTATGGACGGAAAACCCTAAATTAGGGTTTGTGGCATATTACATGTGTCGCAAAACAGTCTCAACCATCCATCTTCGCAGGTATAGATGGAGGGCGTAGATGTAGATTCAAAGGGCCCATAGCATGTCAACACAATCACCGTGGGCCCGCCTACATACCTGACCAATCGGTCAGGACCAACCATGGTTGGTCATCCCAATTCATGCGCCCGAACAGCATGACGCACGGCCGTGAAACCCAAAATTAGGGTTTTGAGCATCACGAGCGTCCATCTTCTCCGGCACGAATGGAGGGTCCCAGATTAGATTAAGCAGGTCCGGTCATACCAGCATGACCACCGTGGGCCCGTCTATCCCCTCACCTGATCGGCCAAGGCATATCATGCCTGGCTATCCCAAAACGCGCGTCCTAACTTGCGTGGTCACACTTCCCAAATTGCAAACTGATCTTGACCACTCAACTTCACCGGACGATTTGAGTGGCTTAGATCACGTTTTCATGGGACAGTCAGGTATAGGCGTGAACACCAGCCTACCACATACACTCCAGACCGATCGACCAAGACCGACCAAGAATTGGTTGTCTTGGAACGCGCGCCTGAAGATGGCGTGATGTGCGGCTCTTGCGGCACTAGTTTTCTGTCACAAATTGATCTCGACCATTAAACTTCACCGGACGAATTGAGTGGCCCCGGATCATACTTTCGTGAGGTAATGGGGTATGGGCGCCTGCACCGTCATGCCGTCTACACGCATGTACGATCGGCCTGGCCAAAATTGTCTCCCAAGCTTGGATTCGACCAAGCTGAAGAATGATGCCTGCGCACCTCTTCAAAACCCTAATTCCATCAACGGTCGCCGAGATGAGTGTCTCAAAGATCATCTCGTCCACCATGTCCAACTTCACCGGCTTGGTTATACAACCTTTTGTGGGTTCCGGTCAATCATGAGTGAATTGGTCAGTGAGGCGTCATGGTAATCACCACCCATCACTCTACCACACCATGATGCAGTACCTCTATTTTCATAAAATACACATGATACTTCACAAGTATCAACTTCTCACCTTTCTGCTAACGTCATAAGAAAGTTATTCAATTTAGCATTACATGCTACCTTTTGTGGGTTCCACGATCCATTCGAGTCAAGAAGATCTTACTCGAATTCCAAAAACGAAAAAGCGCCTCCCTCTTTATTATTTGGGCTAACAACCACACCCAATATTTCGCTTAGCAATCTGTATGGACAAACTCCAATATACTATCTAGAGAATCAACTAGACAATCAGACTCAATCTATATAAAAGTATATCAACGAGTTTATATCTCAATCTCTCGATTTGATCTTTACTCATGAAATAGAAATCTGCGACTCTTTATCAAAGAGAGATAACTTGGGTGGTACCAAAGACCAATATCCAAGTGTCAATCAATTAAATCAACAACCCAAAAGGTCGGATATTCTAATTGATTGAACAACGCACAACCTGTGATATTTCAATTATATAAATAAATATAATGCGAAATAGAAATAACACAGACACCAGAATTTTGTTAACGAGGAAACCGCAAATGCAGAAAAACCCCGGGACCTAGTCCAGATTGAACACACACTGTATTAAGCTGCTACAGACTCTAGCCTACTCCAAATTAACTTCGGTCTGGATTGTAGTTGAACCCCAATCAATCTCACACTGATCCAAGGTACAGTTATGCTAATACGCCTCTGATCCCAGCAGGATGCTACATACTTGATTCCCTTAGCTGATCTCACCCACAACTAAGAGTTGCTACGACCCAAATTTGAAGACTTTAATAAACGAATCTGTATCACACAGAAAAGTCTATAGTAATAGATAAATCCGTCTCCCACGAATAAACCTATGAGTTTAGTTCTGTCTTTTGATAAATAAAGGTGAACAGGAACCAATCAATAACTCGGGCTTATATTCCTGAAGAACATCCTAGTATTATTAATCACCTCACCATAATCTTAATCGACGCAGCGAAAAAAGATATCGTGGAATCACAAACGATGAGACGAAGTGTTTGTGTATTCGTACGATAGAAACAACAAGATCAGATCACACATCTACAAGAAAAGTAGTATCGGTCTGGCTTCACAATCCCAATGAAGTCTTTAAGTCGTTAACCTGGTTTTAGAAGAAGAAAATAGAAGGATAAAGGAAAATCGACTCTAGCTTAGCAAACTAGTATGCCAAGTAAAGTTTGGGGATTAGGTTTCCCAGTTGCTAGAGTTCTCCCTTATATAGTCTTTCAAATCAGGGTTTGCAATCAATGTTAGCTTAGTAACAAAGCATTAAATATTCACCGTTAGATGAAAACCTGATTAGATTCAAGCTAATATTTCTCAACTTTTGGATCGAAAACTTAGCTTGTTACACACAAACGAAATGTTCAATTTTAGGTTTATGAACCGTACCCAAACATTAACATTTGTCGGTTCAACAATAGTCAACCAAATGGTTAGCCATATGAACACTCTCATATCAACCATATTCTTCTTCACCATAACTAGTTCAAATGACTCAAATGAACTAGTTAGAGAGTTGTTCAATTGCTTAGATCTTATGTAACTACACAAGACACAATCGAAGCAAAAACGGTTTGATTCACTCGAATCGGTTCATGAACTTTATAGCCACGGTTTGCAAAATCATTCCTTAGTTTAAATAAACATTAGTTCAAGAACAACCAGTTTTAGATATAACCTACTCAAGTTCGTGGACTGGGTTCGCGGACTTAAGCTCATGGAGGAGTACACAAACTCCAACAGAAATTATCGGGTGAGAACTTCCGCCAGTTCGCAGACTGAGTTCGCGGACTTGGCTTGCGCCACTTCAATTTCTCTTGATCAACAAAGTTCGCAAACTTTGGTTCAAGGAATAAGGACTTATACGTATATGTGTTTCCACAACAATGCTTATATCCTACCAATGGTTATGTAATCTAAACTCTCATTTCAATCATTGAAACATTCTCAGAGAACGTTATATAGCCGTTATTCACAAACCATTTTTCGTCAGAGCAATTTCCAAAGTGATTGAAACATATCATGACTTTTGTCACTAGGTAAAGATGAATTCGGTTAAAGCGAAAGCTTACCAACACATATTTCTAGAAATAGATAGGCGAGTTAAACTCGGCTTGAAATAGCAAATGTGTATAATGAAAGTCTATACGTCTAAACGACTTTTGTCTCAAGAGTAGAGATAGAGTAAATACACTTTTGAGTGAAAGTTCAAGTCTCCACATACCTTTTAGTCGATGAAGTTCCACCGATTCCTCGAGTAGTCCTTCGTCTTGTATGATGATTGCCATGGAGTTCTTGAGCTCAAATACACTTTCAATCCTAGTCCGAGACCTTTAGCTACATAGGCTAGAAATCAAGACTTATAGTTTTGATCACTAACATTGACAAACATGCTTGAGATAGCAACGCATGCGAGTTCGACCGAGCAAAGCTCTAACAATCTCCCCCTTTGTCAATTTTAGTGGCAAAACTATTAATACATATGGAATACAAAAAATAAATAAATTAACTTTTGTAGCTCCTATTCCGCATGTCTAATCTTCAACATTACTCGAAATCTTCGTCACTTCCAAGTACTCCAATGATCTCAAAGGTTGTAAGTTTAGCATCATCGTTGTTGAAAATCCGTAGCTATAACAATAAGAAAACAAGAGTTCTCAATCATTGTTATACAGTTGTTGATGGTGGATTTTCAACAAAGGGCAAAACCGTAAAATCATGAGGCATGTTTCGACGCGGATTTCAGGCATGCAACGATTCATATTTTACGAAGCCATGATGCATATGTTTTAGAAAAGCCCCACTAGCTGAGCGATTCGATCCTTAGCATTTCATCATGCCCTCTATGTAGAATGTAGAATAACATAATTGGGCGGTTCTCCGTAGATTGAGAGCTTAACGCCTTCAGGACGTCGGTGACACTCACTGTTCCCTGACTGCATGAGAGAGACCCCCATCCACATAGAAAAAAAGTTGGGCGGCGGACGCCTTCAGGACGTCGGTGACACTCACCGTTCCCTGACTATGTGGAGAGACCATGCATAGATTCAGGCGGTTCTCCGCAGATTGAGAGCAATAACGCCTTCAGGTCGTAAACAACACCCGTGACTCCCTGACTATGCACCATTCAGAATGGATGTGACGCTTTAACTGGCTAATATCTTTTCTGTAATAGATTAATTCTGCCGTGACATTCACCACTGAATTCCCAGAATGATCTATTATTGCTCGTATTCCATGGTCGAATCCACGGCCTGATCCCATGGAATGGCAATAACAATTGCTCCTATTCCATGGTCGAATCCACGGCCTGATTCCATGGAATGGCAATAACAATTTTTCCGATTCCATGATCGAATCTACGACTTGATCTCACGGAATGGCAATAAACTACTATATTATCTCATTATTCCAATGTCATGATCGAATTCACTGCTAATCTCATGGAATGGTCATAGATAATTTTATTACTCTGATTCTATGGTCGAATCCACGATCCCATGGAATGGTAATGCCTGCTTTATTATTCCAAGTTCATGGTCGAATCCGCAGCTAATCCTATGAATTGATAATAAATGACTACTCATTTTATTGTTCCGTTTCATGAACTATTCTACACTGAATTTCATGAATTAGCAATAAATACCCAACCAACGGGCATCTGGATCATCACTGAGTAAGCCCCACAAAAATGGTGTAAGTGTACTCGACAATGATGCAAGACTGAGCACCCGGATGCACAAACGAGCATCCAAAAATATGGAAAGATGAGGAATCCTACGCAAAATAGGAGAAAGCAACAAATAATAATAAAATAATAAGAGGCGCCCAGGGGCCGGTCCCACCGGCCTAGCCGTGGCCGGTCCTATGCCTCTTCCATTATTTTGCCCTATTTTGTTATTTTCATGAACTCATGAAAAACTCCTTCAATTTAGCAACTTTACTTGTTTGTGCAAAACTCATGAATTCCCCATAACTTCATGGATTCATGAAATAATATTATAAAATAGGGAAAGATGTGCGGGACCGAGCAACCTAGCAGGCCGGACATGCCTAAGCCGTGGCCGGTCCCACACCTTACAATCCCTAGCTTTTTATAATTCCCTAAACTCATGAAACTCCTCCGTTTCAACAAAAACTCATGGATTCTCCATAACTTCATAGATTCATGAAAAAATAATAATATAAAATTAGGAAAAGGTGTGCGGGACCGGGCAACATAGCCGGACGGACATCCGCTAGCCGTGGCCGGTCCCACACCTTGCAATCCCTAGTCTTTTATAATTATTATTTTCCTAAACTCATGAAACTCCTTGGTTTGAGCAAAAATCATGATTTCGTCATAACTTCTCAAATTTTGCTCAAATCATGAAAAACCAAAAGCCAACAGGTCACACGACCGGCTAGCCCCTCACTGCAATTTTAAATGTTAAAATACTCTTATTTTAATATTTACAAAATATTGATCAATTGAGCATACATGCTCATTCCAACAAAAATCAAGAATTTCAGTCAAGATGAAACTCTTCTGAAAATTCATAATGTTGCTCGAACGCACATCAAAAAATACCGAAACTCTCAGTACGGAGACACGGATAGCACGACAACACGTGCATGCCTTCATGAACAACAAGAGTCATTCCTAGGGCCTGCACAAAGCCGATCCCACGCATTTTCATAATTCTGACCTAATTTGCTCAATTGCTCATATTGGGCCCAAACTTTCTTCAACCAACCTGGGGATTGCTCAAACGACCAACAATCGGTCCCGTGACTACCAAGAGCCGGTCCCATGCTCTCTTGGTCGGTCCCCATCTTTCATACCTAGGTTTTATCACCTAATGCTGAACTCAACAATATTTTAATAAATGATAAAACCGACATTTAATCATCATTCTATCACCAACTGTTCAACTCGGAACCCTGGTGCATGCTCACTCGAGCACTGGGCACCACGTGGATGCCCATCATCCCATGTGGTCGGTTCCTCTATCACTCATGATCTATTTTCAGCGATTCATCAACTATGATCTGAAATTAGGGTTTTGAATAAATGTTCTACGAATCATCAATCTGAGCAAGATTCAAACACTAATGAATTTATATTGATTCAGCAACCAGCATATGAATTAATCATATAATATTTGGTAATCTACCAATATTTTAATATGTTATTAGGTCACGTTACCAATAAATATTTCGTCGAATTGAGCAACACATGCTCAAATATTGATCCAGCTATCAATATTCAGTAATTTATCAGTAATTTGTCGAATTGAGAAATACTTGCTCAATTGCACGTCAAATTATCAATATTCAGTATTTTGTCGAATTGAGCAATACTTGCTTAGTTGCTCGTCATATTCTCGATATTCAGTAATTCGTCGGAGTGAGCAATACTTGCTCAGTTGCTCGAATATTGATCCAATTATCAATATTCAGTAATTTATCAGTATTTCGTCGAATCGAGCAATACTTGCTCAGTTGCTCGAATAATCCACATATATTCAGTAACCCATGGAAAGTAGTGGGTGCACGATCCGTCAAGTCTCCACACGACATGGAACTGACTTTACCACGATCTTCCACTTGCCCACTCTTCCACTCATGAAACCGTCACACTTACAGGGATCAAGGTGTTCACAACTCTGACAATATAAATAAGTCTCTGAATCCATTATTGAGGACAATGAATGACCACTAGCTACAGGCAATCATCCAGAATTTCTCGAGTAACTACTCTCAAGAATTCATCAATCCATCAGAACTTATTCGAACTCCACAGTTCACCAATTATTGCAGAAACCTTCAACACATCCACAATCCTTGATCATCATTGTTCCCACACAATTCTCAGCTTCCTTCCTACAGATCAACCCATCTCCCTCTTTGCGACCGAATTGACTCTGGAACGGCCATTGACTTGGTTTAGGCCGGAGTCCTACAGATTGATCTCTCGAATCTAAGCACTCTCTTTGCAGTGTATCTGTGTGAGGTTAAGCAGTTTGCTCGGTCTAGGAGTCTCGACGACACGCTCGACTCTTCACTTTCCTAAAAAACCAGCGAACCGTTTTTCCCCATCCACAACAGTGTCATAATATCATTACACAGCGTCAAAGTTCAATTGTATCACAACTTCAACAACAATACTATGGTGATATGTATCACTCCCCCTTAGTCAATACTCCATCTCACATGGAAACCACTCCCCCTTACATAATGATCCAAAAACTATATGTATTTGTAGTGTGAACTACATATTAATTATCCCCCTTTTTGTCAATAAAATTGGCAAAGGTACAAGAACGGGATCCTAATGAAATTTCCGAAAGAGACATTTCATGACCAAAAGAAAGAAACACACATCATCTTATTTAGAAAGAAACACACATCATCTTATTTAGATGCAATCATAAAGCCGAAGCTAAATGCATTCATCAAGGAGTTTAAAGATACAAGATAACCCCTATAATATTCCACAGCCGCACTCCCCACAAAGATATGGCAATTAAGCGCAAGTTTAAAAAGAACTCTCCCCCATAATATGTCATTCCCTAAAGAACAACAAGAGCGACCTTAATTTCAAAAGAAAAGAAGGATTTCTTTGGACATAACAAATCACATACAAGTATGAATTTGAATCCAAAATACTCAATTAAATTAACCACAAGAGAACCTATGATTAATTTAATCGAAATACACAATCAAACTAATCATAAAGAGTAATTAATTTAATTGGCCATACTCACATAAGAGAATCTATGGAGCAATGACTAAGTTAATTATGAAAATAACCAACCCAATCAAAAGTGCTCAAACATAAGAAAAACTTATGGAGTTATAACTAAATAACTAAACAAGATGATTAATTTAGTTCAATATCTCGTCATAAAGTACCTTATGGAACAACAACAAAGCTAATCAAAAATAATCAACTTTGTTTGTTTTAGTGCTCAACATAAGACACATTACGGAGCCTCACAGTAATACGCAAAAATATGGATCAGGGAAGATCAATTACTGTGTAATACACAAGGATTCATTCTATTTTCCATCACAATTTGCATCATGACATACAATAGACATAATCCTTGAAAAACAAAAGATTTTAACCTATCTTCCATCAATAATTGACAATATAGTCTTAACTTTTGTATTTGTCAAAAGTTCATTCATTCCTTTATCAATATAAGAATATCGACTTACGAAAGACTTTACTTTTGACAAGATATGGGACAATCATAGTTCACGGACGCAAACACACATATCCCATAAACAATTGCAATATATGAAACCATAAAGATTAATACTGCAAAAATCATCTTCCAAACAAGTTTAGGATTTAAACCAATAAATCTAAAAACATGAAGATGAGAACGTTGGACATAGCTATGTGTAATCACAACTAGTTATTCTTCTAAAAACCAGAAAAGTAGAAGATTTACTAGATGTTAAGACCTTTGAAGAATTCTTTATCGTCCCCGAACTCCTTGTCGTCAACATCCATTGGGACATAAGGTTCATTAAGGTAGGATTTTATATCAATAAACCTTCTCGGCTGATGATGTCGAACCAGGGCCTTCCGAATCTCATGAGTCTTAAACACAAAAGCCTTTATTTGTTGAATCTCCTTTCCCATCTCTTTCAACACTTCAAGAACATCAGAAAACTTCTGAGAGTTTGAAGGAACGACTCTTGGCTTCCTCACATTCCTTCTTTTTCTTTTCAATGTTGGAGCTAACGGATATTTTTCGTTTTCCTTCATGATTGATGGCTTGACAATCATGTTAACATCCTTTCTATCAGAAGACAGAGCACTTGGAGCATCCATAGGTGTATGGGTTTGTGAGAGGAAATCACAGACTCAACAAGTAGTCTTGGGATAAAAAGGAGTTTCAAAGAAGGAAAAGGAATGTAGGGTTTCGAAACCTTTAACAGGTTCGTACACGACCACTCTCAACCCTATGAAGAGTAGAATTGTCGATAGTACCCTTTCTTTTTGTTTGACAGACTCAAACTCAAAACTAAGAAAAAGAAAAGAAAAAAAAACTTTTCCTAAAGCCTGTGAGGTACAAAATCATTGTCTCTTTGATCAGGCACATGAGACAAGATTTTCATCAAACAACACAATTAAATTGCGTTGCGGTGAATAATAATTTGTCCACCATTTTCCTCATGAGAGGAATCCTCAGACTTCTGTCTATCAAACCGACTCGACCATACTTTCTTCTCTAATAGTTTTGGTATGTCCTTGGAAACTAACTTCTTAGATGAAGATAAAATCCTACATACCTCAGCGGTCTTCTGAGAAAGTTTAAGTTTCCTTGTTAAATGATTTGCTCTTCGTTGAAGTTTGTTGACGTGCCTTAGTTGGTGTTTGTACTTGTAACACCTTGAAAGTTCATGACCCCTTTGAGAACAATACGAACACGTCAATCTAAGATAAAAGTCAGGCTTTTGAGATGTGCACGCAGCTAGGCACATAGTGGAACCTGAAACATTATAAACAGAGTTTCCAAAGTATGGATCAACTTTATCTTCCAGAATAGTTGGATTATCTTCTGAAAGAATATCAAGATTGATGTATATATTGCTACAATTATCAAAATCAATACTTTCACCAAGAAGTGCGACACTTGATTTCTCGTCTTCATTAGAATCATAGTTGTCAAACATTTCATCAAGAGTTTCAGCAAGACCTTTATTCCCAGTGTATTTTCTACGATTTGGGCACTCGTTTGCAAAATGACCAAATCCTTTACACTTAAAGCACTAAGGCATATCCTCGTCATCAGTTTCATCAATATCCCTATTTTTAGGAGGAACACGATTATGAGGTTTGACTGATGCCTTAGTCTTATCTCTGGAGAACCGTTTACTTCTCTTCAGCAGAAGATCCCTAAACTGTCTTGTGATCATCGAGACTGATTTGTCAAGATCTTCATCTGATGAATCTGTCTCAGAGTGATCATCTTCAGAGATATACACTTTTTTACTTTTATCAAGTAATTTCGTGTCCTTTAGTGCTTTGAACGCAACATCCTTAGTCTTGGATGAATGTTCATGATCAAAGATCTTAAGTTTCCCAACCAGCGTATTTCTGAAGAGATTATTAAGGTTATTTCCCTCAACGATGGCATGCTTCTTAGAGTCGTATCTGGATGGCAGCGATCTGAGAATTTTCATCACAATGTCCTTTTCAAGAATAGTCTTACCCAATGCAAAAGATGCATTAACAATTTCAGACACTTTGTGATTAAATTCATCAAACGTTTCTTCATCTGCCATACGAAGGTTTTCCCAATCGGAATTAAGGTTTTGAAGCCTAGATTCCTTTTCACTGGTATTACCTTTCAAAAACGGTTTCTAAGATATCCCAAGCTTCTTGCAACTTAGTGCAGTTTGTCACATGGTGTTGAAGATTTGGGGTAATAGCATGTATAATGGCATTCAAACCGTCGGAATTTTGCTTTGCAGCAAGTACCTTAGCAGGGGTGTATTCACCAATATTCTTGGGAACGTTTACATCACCAACTGCCACGACGGGAGGATCATAGCCATTAACAACATATCCCATGGTTGTAAATCACGCGCTTGAAGAAAAGCTCGCATAGCAATTTTCCACCATAAGTAATTAGAGCCATCGAAGACTGGTGGTACGTTTATAGAGATAGCACCTCTGTCCATAGAGTCAGATCGCTACAAACACAGAGTTATAAGGTCTTAAACGTGTTTGCCTGCTCTGATACCAATTGAAAAAGCGGGGGTCTAACAACCACACCCAATATTTCGCTTAGCAATCTGTATGGACAAACTCCAATATACTTTCTAGAGAATCAATTAGACAGTCAGACTCAATCTAGATAAAAGTACATCAACGAGTTTATATCTCAATCTCTCGATTCGATCTTTACTAAAGCAAATAGAAATCTGCGAGTCTTTATCAAAGAGAGATAACTTGGATGGTACCAAAGACCAATATCCAAGTGTCAATTAATTTAAATCAACAAACCAAAAGGTCGGATATTCTAATTGATCGAACAACGCACAACCTGTGATATTTCAATTATATAAACAAATATAATACGGAATAGAAATAACACCAACACCAGAATTTTGTTAACGAGGAAACCGCAAATGCAGAAAAACCCCGGGACCTAGTCCAGATTGAACACACACTGTATTAAGCCGCTACAGACTCTAGCCTACTCCAAATTAACTTCGTTCTGGACTGTAGTTGAACCCCAATCAATCTCACACTAATCCAAGGTACAGTTATGCTCCTACGCCTCTGATCCCAGCAGGATGCTACGTACTTGATTCCCTTAGCTGATCTTACCCACAACTAAGAGTTGCTACGACCCAAAGTCGAAGTCTTTAATAAACAAATATGTATCACACAGAAAAGTCTATAGTAATATATAAATCCGTCTCCCATGAATAAACCTATGAGTTTTGTTCCGTCTTTTGATAAATCAAGGTGAACAGGAACCAATCAATAACCCGGACTTATATTCCCGAAGAACAACCTAGTATTATTCATCACCTCACAATAATCTTAATCGACGCAGCGAAAAAAGATATTTTGGAATCACAAACGATGAGACGAAGTGTTTGTGATTTGTTTTCTATCTTGCTTATCGGAGATATAAATCTCAAGCCAATTATTTTAATTATACTCGTACGATAGAAACAACAAGATCAGATCACACAACTACAAGAAAAGTAGTATCGGTCTGGCTTCACAATCCCAATGAAGTCTTAAGTCGTTAACCTGGTTTTAGAAGAAGAAAACCAAAGGTTAAATGAGAATCGACTCTATCTTAGCAAACTAGTATCACACGTAAAGTGTGGGGATTAGGTTTCCCAGTTGCTAGAGTTCTCCCTTATATAGTCTTTCAAATCAGGGTTTGCAATCAATGTTAGCTTAGTAACAAAGCATTCAATATTCACCGTTAGATGAAAACCTGATTAGATTCAAGCTAATATTTCTCAACTGTTGGATCGAAAACTTAGCTTGTTACACACAAACGAAATGTTCAATTTTAGGTTTATGAACCGTACCCAAACATTAACATTTGTCGGTTCAACAATAGTCAACCAAATGGTTAGCCATATGAACACTCTCATATCAACCATATTCTTCTTCACCATAACTAGTTCAAATGACTCAAATGAACTAGTTAGAGAGTTGTTCAATTGCTTAGATCTTATGTAACTACACAAGACACAATCGAAGCAAAAACGGTTTGATTCACTCGAATCGGTTCATGAACTTTATAGCCACGGTTTGCAAAATCATTCCTTAGTTTAAATAAACATTAGTTCAAGAACAACCAGTTTTAGATATAACCTACTCAAGTTCGTGGACTGGTTTCGCGGACTTAAGCTCATGGAGGAGTACACAAACTCCAGCAGAAATTATCGGGTGAGAACTTCCGCCAGTTCGCAGACTGAGTTCGCGGACTTGGCTTGCGCCACTTCAATTTCTCTTGATCAACAAAGTTCGCAAACTTTGGTTCAAGGAATAAGGACTTATACGTATATGTGTTTCCACAACAATGCTTATATCCTACCAATGGTTATGTAATCTAAACTCTCATTTCAATCATTGAAACATTCTCAGAGAACGTTATATAGCCGTTATTCACAAACCATTTTTCGTCAGAGCAATTTCTAAAGTGATTGAAACATATCATGACTTTCGTCACTAGGTAAAGATGAATTCGGTTAAAGCGAAAGCTTACCAACACATATTTCTAGAAATAGATAGGCGAGTTAAACTCGGCTTGAAATAGCAAATGTGTATAATGAAAGTCTATACGTCTAAACGACTTTTGTCTCAAGAGTAAGAGATAGAGTAAATAGACTTTTGAGTGACAGATAAGTTCAAGTCTCCACATACCTTTTAGTCGATGAAGTTCCACCGGTTCCTCGAGTAGTCCTTCATCTTGTATGATGATTGCCATGGAGTTCTTGAGCTTAACTACACTTTCTATCCTTGTCCGAGACCTTTAAATACATAGGCTAGAAATCAAGACTTATAGTTTTGATCACTAACATTGACAAACATGCTTGAGATAGCAACGCATGCGAGTTCGACCGAGCAATGCTCTAACAATACCGGTATATTTTTCACTGGTGAATATGTATTTTTTGGCCACGACCGGTAGGTAACAAAATCTTTTCTTCTTCCTTTTGTAGAGGTATCCTTCTGGGACATGTGTAACAGTGGTTGACGATGATGATTTAACCACTGATGCGTGTCGTAGGTGCAATCAAATTAATATCTTATTTCCACTCAATTAAAAATAATATAATGGAAGTCAAGTTCGTTCCCACGAGGAGCAAGAGATTCTAGTTGTAAAAATTGTCACGAAAGGGGGTGTAGAAAGCAAAAGAAAATAAACAAAACAATTAAAAGATAAAGTTGAAAGCAATAAGAGAGACAAGATCAAGGAATCATTCTTCGTTGCAAAACAATGATTAAAGTTATGTTCTTTTCTACTTGTTATTAGTCACAGATTATCACCAACCGTAGGTAAAGCAGCTAGATCGGTGCTAAACCCCTAAATCCCTTGTATCACCTGGGATACGGAAGTTCTCGACTACCGGATTCTATTTACCAAACCACCTAGTAGTAGATCACTCTAGATGTAATTTAAATAAACGCATTAAGATTTATGAACTTATTAGGTCAATATTAGTAGTTGGACTCTTAGATCAAGGTCTACTTGCTAACGTTGTTTTCACACACAATTGCTCCACGGAATCCCTCCGCAAGGTCTCGTGTTTGTTACTTATGTAAAAAAAATCAAGAAACGATTACTTATCTCCTAACTTTCACTAGCTTTAGATTAAACCGACAAATCAATTTAGTTGGCCACCCAAACAATCTATCAATCAATCATGAATGTCATTAAGATCATTCCTATTAGTAAAAACAAACGATAATTATGTGAAAAAACTTCAAAATACAATTGAAAACAAAATCTTAAATCATATTAAGTACTAGGAATTCATCCTCAATCAATAATAAAATTAGCTACTCATGCTAAAGAGTTCACACAAAGAATAAGAAAAGAAAAGTGTTGTGTGTGTAGAGATGTGTGTAAAAGATGTAGAAAACTTCTCTATTTATAGGCTTCAATATTCTCCAAATCTTCCAAGGAATAGAATCCTTTTCCTTTAGCAATTCAATTTCCAAATTCAAGTCTTTCTCTTCTTCCATCTTCTCTTTCCAAATTTGAGCCCAATTCTCCATCCAATTCCTAGTCCAAGTCTTCACACCCATGAGAGAAGTCCATAGAAAATTCTGGAATTTTTGGCTCGCCGGGAAAAGCTCGTATTATGGCCGGAATCCGGCTGGGAATCAGCCGGAAAAGTCACCGCCGCCACCTGAAAATTTTCTCCGTCGTGGAATATTTGACGGAATATTCCGTCAGTCCACCGTTAGGACTAACAGTCAAAGTGGTCAAACCGTCAGTCAACTGTTAGTCAACATAGTCAAAGGGAGGTGGAGTCAGACACTGAATCAGCTATGAGTCGGCTCCTAGGTGGCTGACTTGTCTTACTCGGCTGAGCTGGATCGGCTGGATCACTGGGTTGACTTCGCCAGGTCACGAAAACCGGCCGAGTCTTGGCTGTTTACAGGACTTCCCGGCCAATTTCAGGCCTCATTTTTCTTCAATTCCTGCACACCTAACATACATCTAATGCTCTTCATCTCCATGTCTTGTTCAACAGCGTCATTTTCTTCTCATTCAATCAACACAATTTCTACTTCAACAGCCTTCATTCCTGCAGCATCTTCCGCATCACTAACCCATTACAGCAGCATCAGGTTCATCCGCTCTTTCTCTTCAAACAACAGCTGCCAAAACCCATCTCTATTCTTCTCAGAGAGCTCAAATTAACCCATTCAATCACCACCACCCTATGGCTCAAATCTGTCTCCTGTTTCATCATTTAGCAGCTCATTCTTCTTCTCGATTCACAAATCCCATTTATCCCATCACCAGCTCGAAATTCAACCACAAAACAATCCCCAGATCCGTATCAACCACAGATTCATCAATTCATCAAAACCCATTCTCCAATTTGATTATAGCCACACAATCTCTCGATTCTCGTCTGCATCTACCTGAGCTTCACAACAACGGCACTTATCTGTTGTTCTTCATCGTTTCTTTCGAACAATAGCAGAACCATTCTCAGCTAACACTGATTTCAATCCTCTTCTCGATCTGCTCTAACTCAAGAACAATCTCTGATTACTCGAACCCATTTCTCACCACCAACAAAACCCTTTTAATCTCTTCCTCTTTTCGATTCCATACCCCTATCTCTGTATCTTCTCAATTTAGTTCTCGATCTCCTCTTGGTTTTTAATCAGCAGCTCTCAGTCTCAATCGATTCTACGGTCTCAGATTCGAATCCCCACCATCATCAACATCTCAGCTCAACCATTACATGTCAACGAGCCGCCACCTTCAATTCCATTAACAACGCCATCATCTCTCGCTGAGCACCACCGATCCCTTGATTGAATAAACCCTAACTCTTCTACAGTTCATCGTCATCTCTTGATTTCTTCTCCCGAGCTTCAGCAATCTCATTTTCACAGCAGCTGCTTGTCTGGTTTTGTTTCTGGTGTAGAAATGATTGAATGAGTAAATGAGTGCGAGAAAGAAACTCGATTAGGGTTGTATAATGGATGGGGCGGATTCAGACACCCCAGCATTTGAGATAAGGGTTACCCCAGTGATAAGGACCACCTCATTATTAGATAAGGTTAACCCCAGGGATAATTACACCCTCTGATAAATGATAAGGGGTACCCTGATGACAACCCCCCCTTAGCCTTGACTGGGCCTGGATTTAGTACTCCTCCAAATTGGGTTGCCCCTTAACCTCAACTGGGCTCCATATATCAATCGCCTATAATGACCTTTTTGCCCTTTTGGCTCAAATTGGGTGATTTCTTCTTCTTTTCCTCCGTGCGACTCCAAAGTAGCTATAAAACTCAAAACAAGCGTAAAATACATAATTTACAAGAAAAATAGCAAAGAAAGCATAAACAATAGATAGTAAATAGGATGTATTCTACACCCTATCAAATTCCTCCACACTTAGACTTTGCTAGTCCTCGAGCAAATCAAACTAAAAACTCACAACTTCAAAGCGTTCAAGCGTCCCAAGCATCCAAAGAGTTATGAGGACATAGAGTTTCTGCATTCTAGTAATAAGAAGTTAGAAATACTAAAGAACATATTCTCATTCTTAAATGTTGAGTGAGAAATAACCACACCATAATGAGAGAACGCGTGTTTGAGAAACGATCAATAAGCATTTCGCCTCGACTTACGCCTCACCAAAAAGGATTTTATGATAATTGCACTCAAAAAGACGGCTTTTTATGGTTCTCACATGTGTGCAGGTAGGAATGAAGAGAGAAATCTGCGACACGTTGAATGGTGGGAAGGATAACTTCCGAAATATTTTTAAAAACCCACATCTTTTAATATTTTGAAAAACCATTTTTCGACGATCTCTAAGAAAGGAAATCAACCATTTATTATTGAGGATGAGATTACTTACTCACCTTCACATCCGATCGCCAATTATGATAACACCACTCTCACGGCATCCAATAGAAACATCTTCCGCTCCTCGTCTTGATCTTCTTGGTCTTCGTCTTCGGTTTCAACTATTGATGATAAACCCTCGAATTTCATAAATCCTTAACAATTTATAACTCTTTTTACCTTAAATCCTTGTCGCTTGAAACTTCCTTATATATTTTCCTTCCCCACGGCTTATAAAAAAAACAAATATTTCTCTTTTTTTTTTTTTTTTTTTTTTTTCTTTTTATCTTTTTTTTTTTTTTTTTTTTTTTTTTAAAAACAAGAGAAATAAAATACAAAAAAATAAACCATGGCCGTGGGAGAAGTATTTTACCGCTCGATTCTTCACAACTTGTATCGTCTTGAAATCATAAACTTCAAAAATTCTCACCTTTTAATTTTCTTCGCTCTTGTGAATAAGTCTTCATACTTGAATATAAAATTACCTCATTGTATTGTAAGTCTTCAACATATATGTAAAAATCTGCTCTTTGTATGTTGCTTTACTTGAATTTGAAATTTGCTCTTTTTCTCGTTCCGTTGCTTGTAAACCTTAAAATTTTCCAACTTTCCTTGTAAATTTTGATGTCGCTCCTTGTTGATGATGATGGTGTTTCTATGGATCCGTTGTTGTCGAGAGAGAGAATGGTGCTAACTGCAAATCGAACTACAAGAAGGCGGCTTTCATCTATAGACGTCACCCTTATGATTGACAAAATTAGCACTCAAGAGATCAAAGAGTAGTGCTTCTATTGGTGGGAGGTTGGGTAGCTCACCATTCTACCCGGAATTATCGTATGGTGACACACACTCAAAAGAAAGCTCTTTAGTATATGGAAAAATTTCTGGTCAGTGCCTCACATGATATGAATACGGGTAGTCTCCACTAATGATTGATCAACAACTCTAATAACGCACTTCTCCCTGCACCAAATTCGCATCACCGGCATGATTAAATCCATTATTTAACACTCTAACAAGCAAGAAATCCGAATGTAATTCTCTAACATTTCCAAGTTCAATTATGTCGGTCAAAATCTCTATGTAAACATACCTAGAAATATGCCAGGGGACTCTAAAATCTCTAAAAGTTGAAGTTTTATGTAAAACTTTTTTTTTTTAAATTTTTTTAATTTTTTTGTAAATTTTTTTAAATACATGCTTAACCACTCCCCACACTTAAACCTTACATTGTCCTCAATGTAATTGAATCCTCCTAGTAAAGTCAAGGTGGGAAATTTTAACATGATATGGAACAAGAAAAACAAAAAACAAAAAACAAAAGCAAAAAGACAAGAAATACTAAACCAATGGGTTGCCTCCCATGAAGCGCTTGTTTTAACGTCGTCGGCCCGACTTAGCTCTTGTAAGATTCACTCCCATATACTAACAATCGGAAAATTTGGGGATCCACCCATAATACCCGTTTTGCAAGCAATAACTCCATACAAATGTTAGCACAAGAAAATAATAGTGAAATTATCGCTCGATAGGAATTTCCCCCACACTTATTCTCGTCCACACTCGGAAGTGTATAAAGAACATAGAATTTTGGAACTTCCATGTATTCCTCTTGGCAAACCTGCATGGTGTTAGCATCAAGTGTTTCCAATGGTGGATATCTAGAAACAAAATCATCCAAAAATACTTTCAAGTACAAACATTCAAATCAATAAGAGGTAAAGGAGAAGAATCAATATGCAAAGGATTAGACAAACCTTGCACAATCTCTTGTATTATAGAATCCTCTTCATCCTTAAAAAATTCAAGTGAATTACTTACCTCTTGTATATCGTGGTCCTCTATTAAACCTTGCAACCATTCTTCGTCGTTTTCTACCTTAACCAAAGTCTTGGCATCATTAAAATCATTGGCAAGTTCAATTGGGTCTTCCACAAAATCAATGAATTTGGTTTCATCCTCTAGCATCATCTCTTCAACATCCTCATCATCGGAATCGGGCCACTCACTAAAATGATTTTCATCGGTATAGATTGTAAGATCTTCTTGTGCGGGTGTTACACCGTTTATAACAATAGGTAAGTCATACCCAATCTCCTCCTTTTGAATAGGTGAAGGATCGTTATTATGATCCGGAGTTGGAATAACTTCCTCATTGTTGCAACGCTCATACACTTCCGCGGACTCATATCTTTCCCTAAGGAATTTTTTCCAAGCACTAATTGCATCTTCCTCAAGCTCTACCTTTTGAATAGGTGCTTGATCATTATTAAGATCAAGGCTCGAGTAAGCTACACTATCGTCATCAAAAGTATCCAAAGGTTGTTCCTTTTCAACACAATCATCTTCATTTTCGGACTCACCATAATAAGAATCTTCATCGGTTTCATAACCTTTATCCCGAAGCGTCGTTTCAGTTCCATATGAATATTCCTACTAATTTCTGCGACAAGCTCTTCCGAGTCCCCATCATCTTCCAATTTGTATAATTTTTGTGCAAGTTTCCAGACGTTCACACGTGTACCACCGTTTATAGAGTTTCTAGACTGTATCTCCTTCTTTGGAAAAAGTGAAGGAAAAACACGATGAAGAGGAGTATATTCCAAATTCTCTGTCTGCACATTACTAGAAAACAAATTGTTAGATGCATAACTATCCTTCCATCCCTGTGATTGTCCACTTACATACCCGTCATAAGGTTGTTGATATGTATGAGAATATCCATAAGGTTACGTAGGAAATTGATCATAGCCAAAATATTGGTTTTGATTGAAAGTTATGTAGGATCATAATATCGCAACGTACAAGGCTCGCGGGATTAATAAACGACGGTGTCGCGAGGGAGTCGCAGGGACCTACAATAAACGACGCGATGAATAACGACACCCAAAACAATTGGAAGACACAAAACCTGGCGAGAGTTAAGAAGTGTCGCGAGAATGAATATTCGTGCATTTGCGACACTTCGCGAGACATTCCCGAAAATAAAGGATAGCTTAGTTGTCATCCATTATGTATTACCCTATATAAAGGGCACAATGAGTCATTTGAAAGGGAGATCTTTTTGAGGGAATTGTTGAGCAAGTCATTAGGAGAGAGAAAGTTTAAGAGTATTTTAACTTCTAAGTGTAATTCTATTTTCTGTGTAAACACTTCATGAACTCAATCAATAAATATTCTTGATCTTACATCTTTCAATGGATTAATTAAGCAAAATTGAGTAAGGGGTGTAGTGTGGGATTTCCCGAACTACATATGCGCTAAAACAGGGGATTGAGCAGATTTTGACGTAGAAATTGGAAAGAATTTGGATTAACGAAAAAAGATTTGGAGAAGATACTCAAGAATTCATTGAAAAAGAAAAATGGCTAGAAGAAGAAATGTACAAGGGCAACCAACGATTGTAAGAAGAAGTGGGAGACTTGCTTTGGAGAAAGGAGGAATGAAACAGGGAGAATCGTCAAGGATGAATATGAGAAATGATGGAGAAGATCAAAATCAGCCACCGATCTCCCCGGTAGCAAACGCGGCTGTGGATTATGATAGAGTAAGTGTACATACTTGGAGGTCGATTACGAAGACGAAAGGGAAGAGGAGCGGCGGTTGGTGAACAATGGACAAGGAGGAGGAGAGCAAGAAATGAATGGAGAAATGAATCCGGTAACGAAGAAATCGCGACATTAGAAAGATTGAGACAAACAATACACGAAGAGAGGCGGCTAGAGGCGGAGGAACGAGCAAACTTGACAAGACAGAATCATGAATTGAGGATGGAAAATATAAGATTGCAAAATAGGAGATCAAGAAGTAGTGTGAGATCGAGTTCAAGATCGATTAGGGAAGAAAGAAGGAGAGTTTTACCAACGAAAAAGTACCGAGGAAGAAAACCAACAAGAAACACAAAATCCAAGCATAGAGCATGGCGAAAGAAGAGGGGAAATGGAAGATCGTTATATTCCTCGGCCCGAAAATTTTCAAAATGAGCGGAATAGGGAAAATCAAGGAAACATGCAACTCCAAGGGCCGAATGACCCAGTTCTTTGAAGGAGAATAATCTTGCACGGGAGAGAAGAATTGAGAAGAAATCGAGAGATTGAGGATGACATTGAGAGGCATTACATTGAACAAGCACGGCTAGCTCGCGAGAGAGAAAGGATAAGAGCGAGAAAGGGAGAATCAAGAGATGGAAGAGGCAATCCGGCGAAATAATCATGACAACCGAGAAAGGAGGAGGGAACAAAATCGTACCAATAGAAATATTAATGAAGAATATGAGAGGGTGCGGATGAGAGGCGAGAGACAACCAAGAAGAGAGAACAACCGATATAATGGTGTGCGAATTGAAGAAAGAAACGAAGGAGAACGTCGCGGGGAAAGGAGAGAAGAAAATAACGAGCAAGAAGGTCAAAACAGGCATGAGCGTAGAAGGAGAGAGGCGAGCTAAAAAGACCAGTAGAATCAAATTCTGAGGCAAATGAACAAATCTTAAGAGAAGCTGGCTTGAAATGAGAGGATTCTTGAACAATCGAAGGGAAGGAGGAAGGAAACAATTGGACGAAGCCATCGCGGAAGCTGCAAAGAATCCCTTCACGCTAGAAGTACAAATGGGAGGAATACCTCCTAAGTGCAATCTACTGCATTAACCAACATCTTTGATGGAACAACACATGTGCGGTACAACATATCAAGGCTTATATGAGATGTATGTTGCGGTGGGAGAATCATGATGCCATCTTGTGCAAATATTTCGCATCAAGCCTAATAGGAGAAGCACTAAAATGGTTTGAAGGTCTGCCAAGGAACACAATCACATCATTTAACCATTTACAAGCCACATTCACTGGGAGCATACATAAGTAACAACTCTTCGCGACCGGGTATTGAAGATGTATTCGGGTTGAAACAAAGGGTTGGCGAGAGCTTAAGGCGATTGACAATAAGATGGAGGACCATGTGTAGCGAAATGGCGGGACGAGTTGAGGAAAGATATCTCATCCTCTCATTTGTGAATGCTCTCTTCGCGACTAACTTGTTATACATTCAAATTTTAGAATCAAAAATACAATCACGATGGCGAAGCTGCGAGAGTTACGGGAAGAATATATTGCTCTAGAAGAGAGACGAGAATGAAATGAATTCTTATCCGATCGCGAACACAAGCTCGAATGCTGCGAACGCAAGCTTGTTACCTCAGTTCATCAATACAGTGGCGAGCACTTCGCAAGGACAGCAGGCAAGGAAAGCTGATGAGGGACAACAGAAGATAGTAGCCATGGGAAGCCATGATCAAGAAGAGTTTGAGCGAGAAAGGAACTATTACAACCGTAACAGCAATAATAAGATTCGGAGGCTAGATCATGAGCAAGAAACTTACGGTGGACGAAGGCAAAATAACCGTGGAGGGCGAGAGAAGTCGCGAGAATAGTATGGGAAGAGATTAAGATGCCTCCACTTTGAATGCTAGTGTGGAAAAGATGCGGGAAGCTATACTTGTGATGGAAAATGTACCGGCACCTTGGAACGTGGGAATGGAACCACCGCCGGGCGATAGAAGTCATGAGTTTTGTTCTTACCATCGGTTCCATGGGCATCAAACAAACGATTGTAGAAACATAAAGAGAATCATTCTCGGGATGATTGATCGGGGAAAGGTGAATCATTTTCTAAAAGGAAAAAAACAGGCCGGACATTACCACCACCACCGAGAGATGCACGAACGGTGTCGGCGAAAGGAAAGGAAACATTTGTGATAGAAGTCGGGACAAAAGCTAAAAATTTGAATTGCAACTCTATTGTCCACTCCTATCGCACAATCGAAGATTTTCATGACAACGTGCTCGGTAGAGTCTTTGCGAGAGATGCTAATGATAAAGAAATAATGAGTGCGGCGAGAACAGCCGCATTAGAAAAGTGGCGGTGAAGACTATTTCTTTCTCTGCGATGAAGTGCCAAAAGGAAGAGAAACACATGATAGCCCGTTGGTTGTGAAACTAGAGATTAACCCGAAACCGATTGATGGAGAAGATGATGAAGCGAAAGCTTGTTTGGGCGATCAACCGAATCTAATCGACACCGGAAGTTCGGTGAATATTCTCTTTTACCATACTTACAAGACGATGGGAGGAAAAGATGAGGATTTGATCCCCTCGACATACAAGATATATGGCTTTAATGGCACTGCAAACAAACCAAAGGGAGAGGTTCACATGAGAATACCTCTACAAGGATTATCAACTGATATCTTATTATGTGTGGTTGACGTGGAATCTCCATATAATGCGGCTGATTGGGAGGCCATGGCTTCATGAAATCTTGGGAGTCGCATCAACATATCATCAATGTATAAAATTTCCACATCCAAATGGCATTGGTATTATACAGGGAGATTGGAAGGAGTCGCAACAATGTCATGAGGTCGATGTAGAAAGGCTGCGAAGAAAGAAATGCCAAAGAAAGGTTGGAAGCAACATGTGAGAGATGAGAAGAGAAAGGAGAAATTGATGGTGGATGCTATAGAAGTAAGGACTGAACATACCTCGCGAGGTGAATGCCTAGAGACAGGCGAATATTATGGTAATAAAGAAGCAAAGGATATGAGGAACAAAAGGCATAAGAAGTGAATAATCAACAAAAACAGGAGAAAAAGTAGCAATTGAAGAAATGATGTGTGAGAATCTCATGACCAAGAGTATATGGGAATTCGGTTAAGAAAGAAAAATGAAAATACAACAAATAAAAACAATTGTTGTGCGAATACTTCGTAAACAAATATCGACAAATAATGAAACATGAATGATTGAATGATTTAACAAATATGAATGAGTAAAAGAATGGGACGAACCTTTATGGCGTGCACCCTAGTTCGCGAATAACATTTCGTAAGAGGCAAATGTAAGACCTAAAGTGCGTCATATAAGGGGTATCTCTCAACATGACTCGGGGGAAGGTTACACCGCTCCTGAAGCTTTGAGTCATGAAAATTTGGGGCCCATGAAAGCCTATCAGGGAGAGGTACCTTGGATTCCCAACTATATATATAAGGTTATACCCTGGTTGGGCGACCGAGGGTCTCTTCCAAGGAGTCGGTGTATGCTCAAGGCGCCGAGGTACACGGTTGAGCGAGTGCCGGGATGGATGAACCTACCCTGGCCATTCTTGGCAAGTCTTGGCATATGTTGCACTCGCCCAAGAAAACTCCACTTAGGGTGCGGTCTTGTAACCATAAACCATATAGGTATAAGGGATAAGAGGCTGCGAAAACAAGCTGGTTGTTGTTAAGACCGGATGGGAGGAGCTAGTCTTGTATGGCCGATGTTTCGCCTCCTTGAAGGGGCAACCGGGGAGATGATAAGGGCGACGCTCTCCATTAGGGGGGGTGTCAAAACAGACGCAAATGTCATGAGGCTATGTTTTCGCAAGAGAATTTAGGCTTGTCATATTTGTGCAATGATCTGCGAGAGGCAATAATACTAACGCGAGGGTAAGGCGAGATCAATGGGTCTTTACACGACGGTGTACGGACGTCTGCGATTTCGTCGCACGGCGCAATGTCATGGGGCTTTATGTTCGCAAGGATATCTAGACCTGTCATATTGTCGCAACTAAAACATCTGCCGAGAGGCAAAAATACTTGGAAAATGATAAGGCAAGATCAATGGGTCTTTACATGCAAGTGTAAAGACGTCCTGCGATTTTGTCGCGATGAAAGGTGGCGGGGAAGACCTCTAATTAGGGAGGTCGACTTGGAAGACCACACAAAAATGATAAGGCAAGGTCAATGGGCCATTGCATGAAAATGTAAAGGCGGCTGCGACCTTGTCGCAACAAGAAAAGATAAAACAAAGACTACCAAAATGGTAAGGCGAGACAAGTAGGATTCTTGATTTATAAAGATACCCGCGACCTCGTCGCAACGATATGTTTCAATAACAAAAGGCAAAATACATGATGACAACTAAAATCTTTCATCGAAGATAAATAACGAGAGGCAAGTATGGGAATGGAAAAGATGGAATATTGTTATTCATCTTCGATGAAAAAGTTATACATCAATAATATTAGCCAATTATATTAACAAAGAAGAACTACCAAAAAAGGGGAGTGAAGATTGAATTTAGAGGGGAACAATCCAAGAAGTACACTATAATAAAGAGATACAGAAATGTACAGATATTACAGGCGATGAAAGAAAATAAAAAGAACTATCTCTTTGGTGATTCTTTTCCTTCATCGATTCTTGATCCTATTATTCTCATCGCGAAATTTTCTTCTTCGCCGGCCTCACTATCGAAACGTCCGAGACAGGCGATTCTCGGGAACCTTTTCAAGAAGCCGGGGATATGAATGTAAGGGATATTGTGGTCCTTACAAACATACTCCATGGCTCCATTACAAAACAACAGACATCATTATTAAAGTTCTCCACTTTATTCGTTAGAAATTGTTTCTTCAACTTGAAATATTTATTCTCGCGAAGGAGAGACTCTTTCGAGTTGTTCTTTTTCGATTTCGAGTTCTTCAATTCTCATTTGGAAAATTCTGGCGAGTTGTTCTTTTTCATTCAAGTTCTCTAATTCTAACTTGAAGCCTCTTCTCGGATTACTGCAAATAAGCAACAACAAGTTAATAATTTACAAGCAATACTACAAAAGTAAGAAACGATAAGTATAATAAATAACCTTCTCTATCAGATATCATATCCTTAATCAAGGAAGTATGCTCGGCATGAAGACTAACATCAACACCTAGGTTATTCCTGGCATTATCTAAAACTTTCGCAGCCCAGGCAAATTCATCATCACTATTAATAACAAGAAGAGAACGAACTTGCTCTTCTCGTTTTGCTTAAGTATGGTATTTTGATGAAGGAGTTCATCTCGTTCAACTTGCACACCAAGAAGAGATTTGTGGAATTCTGCTAACGCCTGTGCACCTCTGTTAGTAATGCGATCGTTCTCATCTATGAGATCACTAATTTTCTTCCTTAAAGTCTTGATTTTCTTCTCGGAATCAAGGTACATTCGTTTAAAGCGATTAGTTAAATTTAAACTAGATCTGTGTTCGATCTCTAAGAGATGATGTTTGGATTGAAGATCCTTTAATGAAAGGAGGTTAGTTTTATTTGAGGAACTACTTAGAGATTGATTGAGGTGAGTAAGAAGGACATCATCATTCATAGGCTCGGGAAATGAATGGAGAAGAATGGATTCTTCGGAGAGATTATATACGTCTGCGAGAATAATAGTCAGACAAAGAAAGATAGAAGATAACATGACAAGGATTTGAGAATTGAAAATTACTATACCATAAAGTTCTGATTTGAGTTACGAAGAGTAGATACTCTATCCTTTTGGGAGTCCGGATCGGCTTCTAATTTTTGAACCCTATCGCGAGATGACGCGACTTGACTTCCGGCTCTTGGGTCTTCTTGTTCAATTGTAAATTTCTCTTTTCAAGATTGTTGCGTCTTCTCTCGAGATCTGAGGCAACTACAAAGGAAGTTTTTCCAACCTATGCAAGAAGATAGAAAAACCGTCAATACATATATATTTTAAAAAAAAAAAATAATTAACGGGAAATATGACTACATGCATACCAAAGACCCAAGTGCGTTCAAGAAGTCGGGAGACACAATTCTAGAGCTCCATTGAAAGAATTATTGCCCTCTAATAAAGCGACATTACACACATTTGCGAGAGTCCCCGCAAAGGGAAGCTAGGGAGCATCTCCCATTCCTTGGAAAGAATCGAGAAGATGCTAGATAAGCGATCCATAGAAGAACCGGCCAATGGAATCTCTTTAGCGAGAGAGGAATTCGAATTATGGTTATCCTCGTCATAAGATTCGGAGCTTGAGCTAAGGCGAGAAGAAGGCGAGTCTTTCGTTTCTTAGTTAAGGGAGCGAGAAGATCTACCTTTGCGAGCAGCGGTTTTACCCTTACTTTTAATTTTGCGGCTGCGACTTCTTCAACTCCAACCTTCGCATATGGTTAAAAATAAGAAACAGAGGCAACAATATTGTTTAACAAAATAACAAAGGAAATGTTTCTTACTTCACTCGTAGCGATCGGAGTATCGTCAGTACTCTCCAACGGATCATCCTTATAGCTTCTTCTCAATCTGGCGATCTGAAAAATTCCACAAAATCGGCAAATATAAAAAGAAAGTTGCGAGGCAAGATTTGGAGTGGAAAACATACCTCTTTTGCCTTATCGGGCCATTTGAATTCCCAAGGATGATATCCTGCGAGATTCGCAGGAAGAATATGCGAACCCGCGATGTAAGGGCCATTTAAAATCAAGGGTACAACCCACCACTTCTCATCCTTGGAGTGGCGAGGAGAAGTATTATTGCCCGGGTGCCAGTCAATATCTTGCATGAGTAATTTATCCTCAGGGACATTATCCTTCTTTTTCAGGCGAATGCCCCAGCGAGATTTCACATTCCTCATCTTTATCACTGAATAATTTTCAAAAAAGTTCTCTACAGTGTATTTCTCAGCATCTATTTCCAAGTTTGCGAATTCGGGGTTTCTAACAGTATTAGGGTATAAAGATCCTTTGCCAGCACCACGGTTCGCGAACTCAAGCATTAGGCGAATGCAATCGCCACATAATTGATAAACAGCCCGAGAGAATTTTTCATGGGCCAAGATTTCATAAAATAAGGGCATCTCAGGATTGTATAAGGGAATGGGAAGTCTGCGAGAAGCTGACCTAGCGAGACTATAATTTTTTGATCATCACATTGATGATCAGAAAACAGCTTTGCAGAAAGGATAGATGAAGGTTCTTGATCAGGAATGGTTGATAGAGTAAAACCCTTCTCAAGCAATTTCTGTTGAACTTCATCAAAAGAAGTTTTGTATGCACGACTAATGAAAGCCATTATTAGTATGGGAATGGATGGGAGGTTGGAGATTAGGATCAGCGTTAGAAGGGATGAAGAAAAGATTTACAGTAGCAGGAGCGCAAATTGCGGAAGGAGAGAGTCAAGAAGAGTTGCAGAGAGAAACTAAAGGAAGAAAAGAGGAGGAAAAGAAAACTATATATAGAAAAATTAAAAAGATTCTTGAGAAAAACGAGGGCATTTAATGCGAGAAGAGACACGAACGGTCGAGAATAATCGGTTGGTAGAGACGTGTCAAGAAAAGACTTTAATAGTCAAAATCTGTGTAATAGTACGGAGCCGAAACAGATAAAGATAAGTAGTTGCGGCAAATCAAAATATTGATTCTCATGACATTCTCCCCCTCGCAGAGGAGATGTAAGGAGAGACAGGAGATGGAACTTCATATATATACCACAAAGAAGCTTCGGAACTTCGCTAAAAGAATAGAGGCAAGTACGTACTTTTCAAGAAAAATATTCTTTCGCTCGTTCCTTCACCAATTGAAACCAAGGAATATTACAAACAACGAATTTTTCCTTCAAATCGCTCTTCAAGCAATATTCAAGGAAAAAGAGGCAAGATGTAGGATCATAATATCGCAACGTACAAGGCTCGCGGGATTAATAAACGACGGTGTCGCGAGGGAGTCGCAGGGACCTACAATAAACGACGCGATGAATAACGACACCCAAAACAATTGGAAGACACAAAACCTGGCGAGAGTTAAGAAGTGTCGCGAGAATGAATATTCGTGCATTTGCGACACTTCGCGAGACATTCCAGAAAATAAAGGATAGCTTAGTTGTCATCCATTATGTATTACCCTATATAAAGGGCACAATGAGTCTGTTGAAGGGGGGATCTTTTTGAGGGAATTGTTGAGCAAGTCATTAGGAGAGAGAAAGTTTAAGAGTATTTTAACTTCTAAGTGTAATTCTATTTTCTGTGTAAACACTTCATGAACTCAATCAATAAATATTCTTGATCTTACATCTTTCAATGGATTAATTAAGCAAAATTGAGTAAGGGGTGTAGTGTGGGATTTCCCGCAACTACAAAAAAGTCAAGAAACGATTACTTATCTCCTAACTTTCACTAGCTTTAGATTAAACCAACAAATCAATTTAGTTGGCCACCCAAACAATGTATCAATCAATCATGAATGTCATTAAGATCATTCCTATTAGTAAAAACAAACGATAATTATGTGAAAAAACTTCAAAATACAATTGAAAACAAAAACTTAAATCATATTAAGTACTAGGAATTCATCCTCAATCAATAAGAAAATTAGCTACTCATGCTAAAGAGTTCACACAAAGAATAAGAAAAGAAAAGTGTTGTGTGTGTAGAGATGTGTGTAAAAGATGTAGAAAACTTCTCTATTTATAAGCTTCAATATTCTCCAAATCTTCCAAGGAATAGAATCCTTTTCCTTTAGCAATTCAATTTCCAAATTCAAGTCTTTCTCTTCTTCCATCTTCTCTTTCCAAATTTGAGCCCAATTCTCCATCCAATTCCTAGTCCAAGTCTTCACACCCATGAGAGAAGTCCATAGAAAATTTCGAATTTTGGCTCACGGAAAATCGGTATTATGGGGTTAATCCAGTAGGAAAAGTCACCGCCGCCACCCGAAAATTTTCTCCGGCTGCTGGAATATTTGACGGAATATTCCGTCATCCACCGTTAGGACTAACAGCAAAGTGGTCAAACCGTCACCAACCATTAGTCAACATAGTCAAAGGGAGGTGGAGTCGACACCGAATCGGCTATGAGTCGCCTCCCTAGGTGGCTGAATTGTCTTACTCGGCGAGCCGGATCTACTGGATCACCGGGTTGACTCGCCCGGTAAAAACCGGCGAGTCTTGGTCATTCTGAGGACTTCCGGCCAATTTCAGCCTCATTTTCTTCAATTCCCGCACACCTAACTTACATCTAATGCTCTTCATCTCCATGTCTTGTTCAACAATGACATTTTCTTCTCATTCAATCAACACAATTTCTACTTCAACAACCTTCATTCCTGCAAAGATCTTCCGCATCACTAACCCATTACAAAGCGAAAGATCGAGTTCATCCGCTCTTTCTCTTCAAACAACAAACCAAAACCCATCTCTATTCTTCTCGAGAGAGCTCAAATTAACCCATTCAATCACCACCACCCTATGGCTCAAATCGTCTCCCTCGTTTCATCATTT
The DNA here is from genome assembly GCA_023531295.1 of Papaver armeniacum. Classification (NCBI taxonomy): domain Eukaryota; kingdom Viridiplantae; phylum Streptophyta; class Magnoliopsida; order Ranunculales; family Papaveraceae; genus Papaver; species Papaver armeniacum. The sequence goes on along the minus strand of JAJJWW010006616.1, from coordinate 121,406 downwards.
AGCAAATATTCTTCTTCTCGATTCACAAATCCCATTTATCCCATCACTAGCTCGAAATTCAACCACAAAACAATCCCAGATCCGTATCAACCACAGATTCATAAATTCATCAAAACCCATTCTCCAATTTGATTATAGCCACACAATCTCTCAGGATCGAATATCGCGACAACAACACTTCGCGAAGACAATGGATAAATAACATTGCGAGTGAGTCGCAGAAGGTTAAATATGAATGACACACTTTGGATGACGATATGAAATCTGGCGAAAGTTAAGAAGTGTCGCGAGTATGAATATTTGTATGTCTCATGACACTTCAGGACATTCCCGAAAATAAAGGACAACTTAGCTGTCATTCACTATGTATTACCCTATATAAAGAGATGAGTGAATTTGTTGTAGAGAGGTCTTTTGGATTGGAGAGTAAGTCATTAGGAGAGAGAAACAGAGAGAATGTTTGTAAGTTCTTAAGTGTAATTCCATCTTCCTGTAAACATTTCAAGAAAGTTATTAATAAACATTCATAATTGTTCATCTATTATCTTTTGAATGGATTAGTTAAACAAAATTTAGTGAGGGGTGTATTGTGGGATTTCCTGCAACTACATATTGGCGCTAGAAACAGGGATGAAGAAAATAAGAAGGCAATCAGAATCATTCAAATCAAGAAAATGAAAGAAAATATTACATCAGACGAGGCAAAGGAGAAAGATATGGAGTACAGTTCGGGCACAAAGACAATGATTGATGAGTTTCATGAAAATATCAAAGGAAGAATACACAAGCGGGATTTTGAAGGAAAGAAAATCACAGATAGAGAGGTGACATTGCCTTTAGAAGAATGGGAAAAGCAAAGGATAACATTCACAGCTTCAGAAATATCTAAAGAACATTTGAATCACACATCTCCACTGGTAATCACAATAAATGCGTGCAAAGGAGAAGAATTAGTAAAGGCAGCGCAAACGTGGACGGTAAATAGAACTTTAATCGATACGGGAAGCTTGGTGAATATCATGTTTTATCATGCTTACAAGAAAATGGGATATAAAGATAAAGAAATGATTCCCACGGCCTACAATATCCATGGTTTTGGTAAATCCATAACAAAGGAGAAGTAAAAATACGAATTCTGTTGGGAGATATCAAGACACAAGTAACCCCGTGTGTAGTGGACATGGAATCGCCATACAACGTATTGCTAGGGAGACCATGGGTACACGCAATAAAAGTCAGTAGCATCAACATTTCATCAATGTATCAAATTTCCCACACCAACTGGAATCGGCGAGATTAGAGGAGATGTGGATAAAGGAAGAATATGTTATCAAACTGAAATAAAATATCATGAAGACCAAGCAAAGAAGCGAAAGTATCGCGGAAACCTGGCGAAAGCAAAAAAAAAAAGAAGAAGAATTTAGAGTTTACATGATAAGAACAAAGGAAGGAAAAGGGATACCTAGCGAGATCTCGGGAGAAGAAAATGAACTCGCGAAAGAGTTGAAAGGACCAACCCCTATGGGAGAATCGCAAGCTAGTTATGTCGCAGCGAGCAAACGAAAGAAGTGATTGTCGGAACTAATGAAGAGCCCAGGATGTTGAAGATTGGGACCAGTATGGAAGCGAATGAGGAAAAAGGACTCAGAGAATTGCTTTGAGATTATAAGGATATCTTCGCGTGGAACATGGATGATATGCCTGGTATAGATCCATCGATAGCTTGTCACAAACTGGAAATAGACAAAAGGGAGAAGGCGTTACGACACATGGAGAATTATCAACGAAGATTGGCCAAGAATATAACAAGCGTGTGAAGATACGTGAATTTCAACCATGAGACTTGGTGCCCGCGAGAGACACCAATATATCAACAGAAAATGGAGGCAAGTCAAGCAGAAAATGGGATGGACCTTATATTATCAAAGAAGTAGTTGGTACAGGGGATTATAGATTGATGGATCCCAAGGCAAAGATATGGGACAAAGATTAGGCAAAGCCGTGGAATGTAGATTATATCTAAAGAAATACTACCCGTAAAAATGGGGTAGATGAAGTACTTTAATGCAAGATATTTGCAAAATTCAATAAAATACAGACCAAGATATCAGCGAATGTCTCATGAATGTAATGGCAAGACATAACGAATGAATGAATGAATAAACATGATTGAATGAATGGGACGAACCTTTATGGCGTACACCCTATTTCGCGAATTATACTTCGTAAGAGGCAAATGTAAGACCTAAAGTGCGTCATATAAGGGGGAATCTCTTAACATGGCCTGGGAAAAGGTTACACCGCCCCGGAACCCGGGTCATGCAGATTTGGGGCCCATGAAAGCCTATCCGGAGGAGGTACCTTGGATTCCCAACTATATATGTAGGTTATACCTCGGTTGGGCGACCGAGGGTCTCTTTCAAGGAGTCGCCGTATGATCAAGGCGCCGAGGTACACGGTTGAGTCAATAGTGCGGGGAGCATGGAACTTCCTTACCACTCTTGACAAGTCTTGGCGCATGCTGCACTCGGCCCGAAGAAAACTCCACTTAGGGTGCAGCCTTGTAACCATAAACTCTATAGGTATAAGGGATAAGAGGTCACGAAAACAACTGGTTGTTGTTAAGACCGGATGGGAGGAGCTAGCCTTGTATGGCCGATGTACGCCTCCTTGAAGGGGCAACCAGGGGAGATGATAAGGGCGGCACCCTCCATTAGGGAGCCGATAAGTGCCAAAGACGCAAATGTCACGAGGCTTTGTTTTCGCAAGGAAACTTAGGCTTGTCATATTTGTGCAATGATCCCGCAGAGGCAATAATACTAACGCGAGGGTAAGACGAGATCAATGGGTCCTTACATGCAAGTGTAAAGACGTCCCCGCGATTTCGTCGCAAGACGACAATGTCATGGGGCTTTACTTTCGCAAGAAAGTTTAGGCCTCGTCATATTGTCGCAAGCAAAATATCCCGAGAGGCAAAAATACTTGAAAAATGATAAGACAAGGTCAATGGGTTTTTACATGCAAATGTAAAGACGTCCTGCGACCTTGTCGCAATAAAGGGTGGCAGAGTAAGACCTTTAAATAGGAAGGTAAAACTTAGAAGACCATCAAAAATGATAAGGCAGGATCAATGGGTCATTACATGAAAATGTAAAGGCGGCCTGCGATCTTGTCGCAATGAGAAGAAATAAAGCGAAATTCTTAATTGGGATGGTTTTACTTAATAAAAGATTCAGTAAGCGAACATGCTCGCGAGATTATGTTCAAGCATCTTAAATAAGAGAAAAAGGAGAAAATAAGGGGATTACTCGATCAAAGACTTAATCCTTACAAACAAAAGAAGTTTTGATAAATTACAAAGAAAGTTTAATTCTCTACATCAATATTATCAACCACAGAGGATGGTTGAGATCTTTCACTGCCTTTATCAGCTTCACCTTCACCGGTTGGTGGATTTTCATCAGAAATGATTTCAGCACCTTCATTTTCGCCAGCTGGTGGATTTTCATCAGAAATTTTTTCAGTCGGATCTTTGTTGACAACTTCAATATTAGCGATATCTTCGCCGCTTTCATAGTCATAATCACTCGGGAGAATCGGGGGACTTCATCATCACTTACTTACAAAGGATCAACATGAATAGGATCAAGGGACTTAGACAATAAAATCTCATTCACAAGGACTTCAGCTTTGAGGGGGAATTGACGAAGCAACGTCTTTTGACGATTCTTACTATCTATGTCTTTACAGTAAGACATATAATCAAATCTTCGTTCTGCACGGTCGCGAGAACGAGCAAGAGAGGCGGCGAGTAACCCATTTTCTTTGCGAATCTTAGAGTAATCTGATCTGAGGGTGGAGATAACAGAGCGAAGTTTTTTCTCAGAGTCTGCATAACAAGTGCACAAGATTAAAGAAAACTCTTACATAATATTTTTGGAATTTTCAGGATAATTAAAGATTTTTTTTTTTTTTAAATTAATGAATTAAGATAGTCAAATAATATGACTACCTTCCTTCTGAGAAGTAAGATGCTGAATTAAAGCTGCAAAATTATTCCCCAAACAGTCCATGGCATCATCAAATGTATCTCCAGCTAGGCCTTTCAATCGAGCTCGCAAGCTTTTTTCATTCGAAACAAGTATAGAATTCTCGGTCACAAGGGTAGAGTTGGATTTTTCTAATTTGGAACATTGATCCTTGAATTGGTTTGCTTTTTAGACTCAAGGTTATTCTACCCTGAATAAGTTTATCTCTCTCGGCAGTAATTTCTTCAAGTTGGTTTTTCAAAGTGTGAATAAATTGTTCTTGTTCTTCACGTAATTTTTGACAAGCATCATATTCTTGCGAATAAGTCGCGACCTTGTTTAGCAGAGATCGCTTCTCCTGAGAAAGAGTCCCATTCTCATCGATAAAGTTTCCAACTCCAAATTAGCCTTAGTCAAAGAGTAAGAAAGGCGAGATAAGTCTTTACTTAATGAGTCTTGTCTGAACTAAATCAAAGTTTTCTTTAGACAAATTATCTATTTGATCAACAAATATGTATGAAGATTATTTAAGAAGTTATATTGCTCCATCCAAGCATCTCTTTCAACTCGAACTTCTTCAACAATTGATTCCAATCGATATATCTCCATTATTCGTTTCTGGTTTAGAGCTTGAAGGCGAACAAGAGTTTGAGTCGTAAAAAAAAAAAAAAAAAAAAGCTTAAGGGGAAAGAGTATACCTTTTTTAACTCTTCATTCTTCTTGCGAAGATTATCACGATCTAGTGAGAGGTTGTGAAATTTTTGATTTTCAAGATGAAGATTATTGCATTTAGCAAAATCATAGCTTGAAGATCACTTTTCAAAGACATTAATTTCTTGAACTAAGGATGCTTGCGAGATCCTATCAGACCGAGATGTTTACTTAAAATCTCGCAGACATCGACTTGACAGATCGACGAAGTCTTCTTGTCATCATTCACAAGGTCCGAGAGAACTTTGAAAGCCACGTCTATTCCTTCCAAATTTTCTGCAGTAAGAGGAATTTGCTCGGGTAAAGAAGGAAGAGACGAATCATTCTTCGCCAAAGGAACATCATGAGAAGAGGAGATTTCAGGAAAGGTAATGATGGGAGGAATGACAGGGACATTGATGGTAGGAGAAGGAATAAGTTCATTTGTAGTAGGACTATTATGAGGAACTTGATCTATGAGGAGTTGAGACATAGGATTATTGTCATTTGCGACAAGATTATCCTCGCGATGATTTCGCAAAGAGGAGAAGAAGGTGTAAATGAGGGAAAAGGGACATCGGGAGTAACAGGTTTAGAGTGGCGAGATCTTTTGGGAGTTTTGTCAATAGCTTTGTCATCCCGTGAATGATAAATTAAGTAAGAAATCTGATAGGTGTGATAAACACCTAATTTTATATCTAGTATTTATGCTTTCTTTGCGAGTTTTCATGTAAATTATGTATCTTATGTGTGAATTTGAGTTTGTTAGGTACTTGGAGTCATGTGATGAAAAGAAGAGAAACATGAGCTCAATATGCTATTTGAGAACCTTGGTCGTTGGCGCAAAGTGGAAGCACTGAAGCACGAAGGCTCAAATACATCAAAATAGTGAGTTACCCAAGCACCATTCTTATCGGGGCATCCAACTGATGTCACCGGAAGAGTCTCAAGACACACTCAAGTTGTTAAGGGCTACCCAGCCTTCTATATAACCAAAAATTGAACTCCATAAACGCGCAACAACATTATTTCTTCATCTCATCTTCAAGTCGCTACCAGCCATTGCAAAAGAGTGGTTCACGCCGGCTCCATTGGTCCGGTGGGTGTTTACAAGTATTGAGGAGGTACCGAGAAGGAGAAAGAGAAGGAACTAGTGATTAGTTTCGTGCGTAACCGAAAGCTCGAGAAATCCAAAGATGAAGAAGCTTAAGCTGATGCCATCGACTCATCATTGATCAATGGAGGAGATTACCAAGGGTTAAGACAGGAATTGCGAAGCTAAGTCAAGGAAGAGTGGGCTCGAATCTGTGATGATTTTGACAGAGTTCAAGCTGCAAAACAGCGAAAAATGGAGTAGAATGCAAGGATCGCCATTGATATTTGATGATAAACAAGAGGATTCGGAGCTGGTTTGTATCTACGAATGAATGGGTTTGTGTAGATTCGTGTTTTGCAGGGAAGGAATCGATTTGTGTTATCTCCAAGGTGCAGCCATTTTACATCCATTAGCAGTATGCAGCATACACACAAGCTGTTCGAGTAAATGTCTAAACTACCTTTTCATCACCACTTCAAGCTCGAAAGTTGTTAGTTGAGCCTCATGTGCAAGGGTCATTCTTGAAATTATCTGTGGAGGTATTTTTCATATGTTCTCGTGGCTCTATTGGGTTGTCAAGAGTATAAGTGATTCGAATCTGTGGTGATTCATGGCAAGTTTCAGCAGTAAACTCAGTGAAGATTTACAAGGGTTTTGTTGGCTTGAATTGAGTAAGAAACGGTGCAAGTCTCTGACTTAGTATGGTTCGAGTATATGGAGTTTGGGTCGACTATTGGGCTGTATTTCGAGCACAACAATGAGAAAACTGAGCTGTCGATGCTATTTAGCCATGGTTGGATGGCAGTGAATGTGCTCTTGTTCTCGATAGATTATGTGCTCGTTTTTAGGATTTGAAATGAAGACTAGGTACCGATGGTGTTTCGGGTTAACATTGGGTACGAGTTTGAGAAGGTCTGGAGTCGATTATTGGCAAAGCAAGAAAGTAGGGAGGAAATCAACAATTTATCTTGATATGGACTTAGCCGTGAAAACATGACTTATTGCCGAGAGTTTTGGGAGTTAAACGGATGGGATTTGGAAGCCGGGAGAGTTTTTTATCGGACAAGGATTGTTGGATCTGTCGAAAAGGAGGAAGCTGAGGTGACACTGAAGCTAAGGATGTGCCTGTGGAAGCTGATTTGGCATGGCGAGTAAGCTGGTGCCAGGCTGGAATGAAACTGGTGCTGGTATGTTGTTCACAGAGGGGTTTGTGATGCTGTGTCAGGAGCGAAAAGGGAGTGGACTTTGTGTTGAGAACTGAGACTGGTAATGGGTGTTCGCAGTGATGAGATGATGCGAGTTCGTGCACAAGAAAGATTTGCAATTGAAGGTTGTTTCGAGATGGGTGTTGAATGAACATTTAGATGTATGTTAGGGTTTCAATGAGAAGAATTTGAGTCAGAAATGCAGGGAACCGTGGTTGGTAGATGTAGCTCAATTTGAAGCAATTGGAATGAGGCACTCAAGAGAGATGTACTTGGTGGTGCATCTATGAGCAAGAGCTGATGTGTGGTGTTTTGAACTCGCTATTAGGTGCAGTTGTTGTACTGCAAGTTGTTGCAGCTGAGATAGGTACTTTCTTGGTGTTGGCTGTGAAGATGTAATGGCTAGGCAAGATGAAGTTGCTGCTACAGAAAGTGTGTATGAACTGTTACAAGGAACTGGGAGCATTGCAGGCTTGCAGTGATGGCTGGAACTGGAATTACAGGGAAGAGATGAGGTTGCTGCGACTGAAACTGGTAGGTTCTGGTGGTTATGAGACTCGCAGATGCTGAGAGAGTGTACGAACTGCAGGTTGCAGCTGTGTGGATGGCTAAGTAATGCTTGGCTGAAGTGCCATCCTGGTGCTAATTTGATCATGGCCTGTGCAAAATAAGCTACAGCCGTGCAATGGCTCATACCTAGAGCCAAGTCAGCTGAGTTAGACTATGACTCAGATCTGACTAGGGTTATCTGGATCACTGAGTTAGACAGACTTGATTCACCCTGACTCGGTCTGCTTAACCGAGTTAACTCAGTAGACTGATGTTTCACAGGTGACCGGGTGGACTTTGCCGGTCACCTGAGCTACTTGTCGGCGCCGGATTCCGGCCAATTTCCGGCCAGTTCACCAGTTTTCCGGCGAGCATATTTTTGGGACATATTTTCACATGGGTTTCTCACACATGGTTCATGGGCTTGGTGGACTTTTTGGTGATGGACTTTGAAGACCTAATTTTGGAAAGTGGGAAGGCTATAAAAAGAAAAGGTTTCTATTCTTTTGAGGAGGCACGTATTCTTCTTGGAGTTTTGCAGAGAGCCGGAGCTAGGGTTTGCCTTCATTTAATATTTTCATCTTCTTTACTTTATTTCCATTATTATTTGATGATGAACTCCAATATTATGAGTAACTAAAACTCTCTTTGATTAAGGGCGATTTCGAAGCCCGAAATATGAATCTATATTTGATATGAAATAACTTGTTCTCTTGCATTCATTAATGTTATTGATTGATTTCTACCATGCTAATATTGTCTATGGATTATTTGTTAAGGGTTTAAGTTCGAAATTGAATCATTAATTCTTAATCTATTTGCTAGTTTAGATTTTCTTCGACCCGTAATTGTCTAGAGAAAATAAACGCAAGTAGCAATATATAGGTATTGATGATTGGACTTTGTTAAGTACCTATATGTAGAAATCAACACTAGTAGGTGATTCATGCTTTTGAGTTCATCACTAGGAGCAACCTTATCTCACAGAACTTAGAGCACTTGTTCAAGTCAAACCTAGTAAGCGTACCTCTAGGAAACTTGGCAAGTAGGAACCGGTAGTCGAGCGCTTCCGTATCCGGTGAGCTAGGAGATAATAACGGAATAGTTGAGCGTACTAATTATTCTAGGGTTGTTAGTAACATGATAATGTGAAGAATATAGCTATCTATCAATTTGGTTTGTATTCCGTGGTCTAGAATGAACCTTTAATCAATTACATCTCATATTTGAATACATTTTACAATTTTCAAGATTTCTACAACAAAATCATCTTTGCTAAGAGTATTTGCATAACAACTTGAACTTCATACCTCCCTTGGGACGATCCTACTTACATTATACTACTTGCTAGTTAAAGAGAAGTAGAGAAATTTATTTTTATGAGTTCGACACCTCGTCAAAAAATTGGCGCCGCTGCCGGAGAGGCAGTGGCAAGTTTAGTTGTTATTTTTATTCTTAGTTGTTATTTTTGATTTTGGTTACGATTTCGGTTTACTTATTCAATCTCTTAGAATCCGATTTTCAGTACTATTTCTTTGGTGAATGCGTGGAGAGGGTAGACCAAGTCCAATTGGTATACGTCTTCGTTCGGGCACTTTACTTAAGGATTTCATTCGAGCGGTCAACACTCCACTTCCTCAAAGTTCTACACCAAGTGAATTCTCGGACTCGGACGAAGAGGAAGACAACACAATGGGAGGTCGACCACCTGCTCCAAGAACACTCAAGGAGCTCACTTCTCCAAACCTAGATCGGCAGAAATTTTTTATGTATTCAAATGAATGGAACCATTGAGTTGAAACCACAATTGATTAACTTGCTGCCCAAATTCAGAGGTTTAGCGGGAGAAGATCCTAATCGTCACTTGCAACAATTCCATCATGTTGTGACTAGTATGAAGCAAGCAACTGCAGATGCGGATATGGCTATGATGACAACTTTTCCTTTCTCTCTTTTAGATACTACAGGAGAGTGGTTCTTTTGCTTACCCGCTGGAAGCATAACCACATGGAATGGGATGAAGAAATTGTTCCTTGAGAAGTATTTTCCAGCATCAAAAGCAGCTGTGATTCGCAAGGAGATTTGTGGTATTAGGAAAGTATCGGAGAGACCCTCCATGAGTATTAGGAGCGCTACAAGAAGCTTTTAGCTAGTTGTCCACACCACCAAATCAGTGATCAACTTGTGATTCAATATTTCTACGAGGGGTTGCTTTCTAATGATAGAAATTTGATCGATGCCGCAAGTGGTGGTGCACTTACCAACAAGACCATTGCGGAAGCTACAAGTTTGTTGGAGAATATGGCTGTGAACACTCAACAATTCTACACTCGAGATGAATCAGCAGTAAGGAAGGTGAATTAAGTTGGCAATTCTTCACACATGGAACAAAGGATGGGCAACATGGAGAGAATGATGACTCAAATAGCTGCAAAGCCGTCATACCATCATCATATACCGAAGATGTTGAACAAGCAAGTACTATGTACCAAAATTAGCAAAGGCCGAGGTACGATCCGTACTCCAACACATACAACCCAGGTTGGCGTGATCATCCGAATTTCAGCTATGCCAACAAGCAAGCTGCTACAAATCCTACTTTCAATCAACAAGGAGGATATCAATTCATGCAAAGACCACCACAAGAAACTCAAGGCACGAGTATAGATGACAAGTTGAATCTCATTCTCAACACAATGATGCAAGATAAGCAAAAGACAAAGAATGGATATGAAGGACATCCGAACACAAATGGGTCAATTAGCTAATGCCGTGAGCAAATTGGAAGCACAAGCGAGAGGAAAACTTCCTTCGCAACCAATAAATCACAAGGAGAATGCCAATGCTATTGAGTTACGAAGTGGGAAGCAAGTAGAGAAACCTAAACATCACCGGTGTCCCATGAACCCGATTTGGAGAAAGAAGAGAGTGAAACAGCCCCTAAAAAGGTCTGACCCTTAACAAATTCTAACTCTAAAACTCATGTTTCTACTTATGTTACTTCTCCGCCTTTTCCTAGCAGGTTTGCAAAGTCGAACAAGGAGACATTGTACCAAGAGCTTTTGGAAATCTTCAAGAAGATTGAAGTGAACATTCCACTCATTGAGGCGATAAGGCAAGTTCCACGTTGGGCAAAGTTCTTGAAGGAATTGTGCACTAACAAGCACAAATTGACCGGTAACGAGGTAATGAGTGTGGGGGAAAATGCTTCGGCATATCTTCAAAAGAAACTCCCACCTAAGTTGAAAGACCCCGGTAGTTTCACCATACCATGTACTATTGGTAAAATCAGGTTTGAACGTGCTATGTTAGATTTAGGAGCATCCATTAATGTTATGCCTGCCTCCGTTTATGAATCATTGAATCTTGGACCTCTTAAGAATACCGGTATTGTTATACAACTTGCTGATAGGTCTAATTCTTACCCGAAAGGGGTTATTGAAGATGTTTTGGTGCAGGTTAATCAACTCATATTTCCAGCTGATTTCTATGTTCTTGACATGATGGATGAAGATTCACCATCGTCTACTCCCTTGCTGTTGGGTAGACCGTTCATGAGAACCGCTAGAACAAAAATAGATATTTTTAAAGGCGCCTTAACTATGGAATTTGATGACGAAGTCATAAGTTTCAATATCTTTGAGGCTATGAGATATCCTAGTGATGTGCATTCCTGTTTTTCAATTGATATTATTGATTCTCTAGCTCAACAGATTTTTGAATTGAATGGTGAAGATGCTTTAGAAAACACCATAGTGGAAGGTTTAGGTTATGGAAAATACAAAGACATTGAAAGTGAATTGTCTATTTGTGATGAGCTTAAAGAGGTCATTTTATCTCTTAACTCATTACAAGAAGTTCCACCAAAATATAATGTGTCTTATGTTTCTTTGCCGCTTACTAATGAGAAACTTTTACCGTCGATTGTGCAATGCACCTATTCTTGAGTTGAAACCTCTTCCGATCACCTTAAATACGTGTATTTAGGTGACAAGGAAGAGTTACCGCTTACTGATCATTGCCAACAACCTTACCAAGGTGCAAAAGGAGAAGCTTGTTCGAGTGCTAAGAGAGTACAAGTCTGCCATTGGGTGGACTATAGCCGATATCAAAGGAATCACCCTTCCACATGTATGCACCGAATACTTCTTGAGGAGGGGCAAAACCAACAAGAGAAGCTCAACGTCGCTTGAACCCTCCGATGATGGAAGTAGTCAAGAAGGAAATCCTGAAGTTGTTGGATGTCGGGGTTATCTATCCCATATCCGATAGCAAATGGGTGAGCCCGGTTCAAGTTGTTCCAAAGAAGTCCGGAATCACGGTGGTGAAAACGAAGATAATGACTTGGTTCCAACTAGAATTCAGACCGGTTGGAGAGTTTGCATTGACTACCTAAGCTCAACTCTACCACCCGAAAGGACCATTTTCCCTTACCATTTATTGATCAAATGCTTGAAAGATTGGCTGGACATTCTTATTATTGCTTTCTTGACGGTTTTTCAGGTTATAACCAGATTGTGATAGCTCCAGAAGATCAAGAAAAGACAACGTTTACTTGCCCTTTTGGCACTTTTGCGTATAGACGTATGCCATTTGGCTTGTGCAATGCACCGACCACTTTTCAACGTTGTATGGTAAGTATATTCTCAGATTATGTGGAAAGCATCATAGAAGTGTTTATGGATGATTTCAGCGTGTATGGTGATTCTTTTGACAAATGCTTAGATAACCTTGCACTTATTCTTAAACGATGCGTAGAAACTAATCTTGTGCTTAATTGGGAAAAATGTCATTTTATGGTCAATCATGGGATTGTGCTAGGTCATGTTGTATCCTCTAAGGGGTTAGAAGTTGACAAGGCTAAGATAGATTTGATTCGGAACTTACAATACCCCACAAATGTGAGGGAGGTTCGCTATTTTCTTGGTCATGCAGGTTTTTATAGGAGATTCATCAAGGATTTCTCCAAGATTGCAATGCCCCGGTGTAGACTCTTGCAAAAAGATGTGGCCTTTGATTGTGACAAGGAATGCAAGGAAGCTTTCGACACCTTGAAAGAGTTGTTGACTACCGCACCAATCATCAAACCACCGGACTGGAGCAAGCCATTTGAGTTGATGTGCGATGCAAGTGATTATGCCGTTGGAGCCGTGTTGGGACAGCGAGATGGCAAAGTTCCATATGCCATTTATTATTCTTCTAGAACTCTCAACGGAGCACAAATCAACTACTCCACAACTGAAAAGGAGCTTTTGGCCATAGTGTTTGCACTCGAGAAGTTTAGATCTTATTTAGTGGGTACAAAGGTGGTTGTTTTCTCGACCATGCCGCACTTCGATACTTGCTAAAAAAGAAGGATGCTAAGCCAAGGCTCATAAGGTGGATTCTTCTTCTTCAAGAGTTCAACTTGCAAATCAAGGACAAGAAGGGCAGTGAGAATACCGTAGCGGATCATTTAAGCAGATTGGTTGTGTCCGAAGAAGCGATTCCTTTGCATGATAGCTTCCCTGGATGAGCAAATCTTTGCGGTTGGTGGCACAACTCCATGGTACACCGATATTGTTAACTTCTTGGTGACGGGACAAGTACCTAGTTCCATGTCTACATTCCAAAAACACAAGCTCAAGAAGATTGCTAAGCAATATATATGGGATGAACCTTATTTGTGGAAGCATTGCTCCGATCAAATGATCCGCAGTGCGTACTCGAATCCGAGTTCCAATCAATTCTGAATTTTTGTCACTCATATGCTTGTGGTGGCCATTTCGAGCCAAGAGGACAGCCCTCAAGGTTCTCGAAAGTGGTTTTTATTGGCCTACATTGTTTAAGGATGCATATCTATGTTGTAAGGCTTGTGATAGGTGTCAAAGGACAGGAAACCTTGGTGCTAGAAACCAAATGCCGCAAACACCAATTCTCGCATTTGTTGAGATTTTTGATGTTTGGGGTATCGATTTTATGGGGCCTTTTGTGAATTCCAATGGGAAATTTTTTATACTTCTTGCTGTAGATTATGTTTCTAAGTGGGTGGAAGCTAAAGCCACCCCTACCAATGATTCTCATATTGTTTGTGAGTTTGTGAAGGAACATATCTTTTCTAGGTTTGGAACACCTCGAGTGGTGATTAGTGATGGAGGTTCGCACTTCAAGAGATCCTTTCACGCTCTTCTAAAGAAGTATAACATTTCTCATAAAGTTGGCACACCGTATCATCCACAAACGAGCTGGACCAAGCTGAAATTTCCAACCGGGAGATTAAGTCCATCTTAGAGAAGACGGTGAATGTTACAAGGAAAGATTGGAGTTATAGACTCAATGACGCTTTGTGGGCGTATAGGACAGCTTATAAGACACCCATCGGTATGTCTCCTTTTAGGCTTGTCTATGGTAAACCTTGCCATCTTCTCGTCGAACTTGAACACAAAGCTTATTGGGCTATCAAGGTATGTAATATGGAATTAGATGCAGCTGGTGAACATAGGAAACTTCACTCAATGAGTTAGAAGAGATACGAAATGATGCATATGAAAGTTCACGCATTTATAAAGAAAAGACCAAGGCTTTCCATGATAAAATGATTTCCCGAAGAGTTTTGAAATAGGGCAGAAAGTACTTTTATTCCATTCTCGTCTTAAATTGTTTCCGGGTAAACTTAGGTCCAGATGGGTTGGACCATTTGTTGTTACTAATGTGTTTGCGCATGGTGCAGTTGAGATAACTAGTCCCAAAACAGGGCTGATTTCCAAGGTTAACGGCCATCGCTTGAAACCATACTATGAGCAGTTTGTGACGGAGAATCAGGATATGATCACATTGAGTGACCCACTCCCTCTGGAGGAGTAATTGGAGCTGAACGTCGGGCTGACGACGTTAAACCAAGCACTAAGTGGGAGGCAACCCACCGGTTTTGTATCTTTACCTTTATCTTTTTATTTTTTATTTTTTTTTTCAGCATTTTATCTTTATTTTCTTGTTTTTGCATATCATTTGCGGAATTTCCCACCTTGAACCTTCTTTGGATGATTCAATTTTACATTGAGGACAATGTAAAGTTTAAGTGTGGGGGAGCATTTATATGTTTGTATAGTTTGTTTTATGCGTTTAGTGATTTCTACCAAAAAAAAAAAAAAAAAAAAAAAAAAAAAACCAAGAAAATTTGTGCTTTTGAACTCCGAAATCTAGAAACTTGTGCCTTTAGGATGACACCATTAGTGGATGGAATCATTTTGATTGCAGGAGTTGAGGAACCCATTAATTAACAAGAACGAACATAGCTCAGGAATCACAAATAACATGATAGTCGTTACCATATCTCGGAATATCACCATATCGCATTCTATTTTTATTTTATTTTCCATATTTATCTATTGTTCTCTAAGTGCTTTGGTGGGTCACTAAACATCGACGTGTTATTACTTGCTAGGATGAAATAGAGTGATTGAGTTGCTAAAAAAAAAAAAAAAAAAAAAAAGAAAAAAAAAGAGACCACCAATTAGACCAAACGGAATAAAGAATGACACTTGAGAATAAAGCAGTATGTGTGAAACGTAGTCCCCGTCTCCGTCGCCTAAACAAGCGTGGAATGCGGGATCCAAGGCAACTATCACGTACTTGCTGACAAGAAGCATGCGCTTGGATCCAAAAGATCGAATCATCTTTGTCACAAAAAAAAAAAGTGAAAAAAAGAAAAAAGAAAAAGAAAAGAAAGTATTATATTTGGTGAATAAAGTCACTCCACAGTTCCCTTGTATATGCCAGGAGTTGATGTAGAAATAAGTTTGTTGACCACTGGTTCCCTTGTATATGCCAAACAGTGTTAACACTAGAATTGACCAGTAGCTCAATCCAATAGGATGGATAGGTTCATCTTGGCGGTGACCTTGAGAGATATGGGAAACATCGATCACTTGTGAACATTCGCCAACATCTACATCTATATCCATCTTCTTAATCTTTTCATTGTGATTGTGGTTTGTTAGTTTCCCAGTATTGTGGTTTGTTCGACTATCTAATTAGAGCTTTATTTACTTATATATGAACTGAATTTGTGCAAGGTACCTCCTCCTGTAGTCATTTTGGATTCATTCATTGATTTGTCACAAATAGACGGAGTTGGAAATATAGGTTTTGTAGGCAGACCTCTTGTAAACCTTCACAAGACTAAAACTCGTCCACTAGGGACACCTAGGGGTTCAAAGGCTTGTTATTTATGCTAAAAGTGACCGTAGCCTCGACGAGACGGAGTTGTATGTATCTTTTAGAATTATTTTGTTTGATTTGCTCGAGGACTAGCAAAGTCTAAGTGTGGGGAATTTGATAGGTGTGATAAACACCTAATTTTATATCTAGTATTTATGTTTTCTTTGCGAGTTTTCATGTAAATTATGTATCTTATGTGTGAATTTGAGTTTGTTAGGTACTTTGAGTCATGTGATGAAAAGAAGAGAAACATGAGCTCAATATGCTATTTGAGAACCTTGGTCGTTGGCGCAAAGGGAAGCACGAAAGCACGAAGGATCAAATACATCAAAATAGTGAGTTACCCAAGCACCATTCTTATCGGGGCATCCAACCGATGTCACCGGAAGAGTCTTGAAGACACACTGTGAAGTTGTTAAGGGCTACCCAGCCTTCTATATAACCAAAAATTAAACTCCATAAACGCGCAACAACATTATTTCTTCATCTCATCTTCAAGTCGCTACCAGCCCATTGCCAAGAGTGGTTCACGCCTGCTCCATTGGTCCTGGGTGTTTACAAGTATTGAGGAGGTACCGAGAAGGAGAAAGAGAAGGAACTAGTGATTAGTTTAATAACTGAAAGCTCGAGAAATCCGGCATGAAGAAGCTTAATCAATGGAGGAGATTATCAAGGGTTAAGACAGAATTGCGAAGCTAAGTCAAGGAAGAGTGGGCTCGAATCTGTGATGATTTTGACAGAGTTCAAGCTGCAAAACAAGCCGAGAAAATGGAGTAGAATGCGGTGATCGCCATTGATATTTGATGATAAACAAGAGGATTCGAGCTGGTTTGTATCTACGAATGAATGGGTTTGTGTAGATTCGTATTTTGGGTGGAAGGAATCGATTTGTGTTATCTCCAAGGTGCAGCCATTTTACATCCATTAGCAGTCTGCAGCATACACACAAGCTGTTCGAGTAAATGTCTAAACTACCTTTTCATCACCACTTCAAGCTCAGGTGTTGTTAGTTGAGCCTGTGTGCAAGGGCTGTTGCTGAAATTATCTGTGGAGGTATTTTTCATATGTTCTGGTGGCTGTATTGGGTTGTCTGAAGAGTATAAGTGATTCGAATCTGTGGTGATTCATGGCAAGTTTCAAAGAAAGAAACTCAAAGTGAAGATTTACAAGGGTTTTGTTGGCTTGAATTGAGTAAGAAACGGTGCAATTCTACAGCTTAGTATGGTTCGAGTATATGGAGTTTGGGTCGACTATTGGGCAAGTATTTCGCCGGCACAACAATGAGAAAACCGAGCTGCCGATGCTATTTAGCCATGGTTGGATGGCAAATGAATGTGCTCTTGTTCTCGATGATTATGTCTGTTTTAGGATTTGAAATGAAGACTAGGTACCGATGGTGTTTCGGGTTAACATTGGGTACGAGTTTGAGAAGGTCTGAGTCGAGTATTGGCGGCAAGAAAGTAGGGAGGAAATCAACAATTTATCTTGATATGGACTTAGCCGTGAAAACATGACTTATTGCCGAGAGTTTTGGGAGTTAAACGGCTGGGATTTGGAAGTCGGGAGAGTTTTTATCGGACAAGGATTGTTGGATCTGTCGAAAGGAGGAAGCCGAGGTGACACCGAAGCTAAGGATGTGCCTGTGGAAGCCGATTTGGCATGGCGAGTAAGTCAGTGCCAGCCGGGAATGAAACTAGTGTTTGGTATGTTGTTCACGCAGGGGTATGTGATCTTTGTGTCGAGCGAAAAGGAGTGGACTTTGTGTTGAGAACTGAGACTGGTAATGGGTGTTCGCAGTGATGAGATGATGCGGTTCGTGTACAGCAAAGATTTGCGGTTGAAGGTCAAGTTTCGAGATGGGTTTTGAATGAACATTTAGATGTATGTTAGGGTTTCAAAGAGAAGAATTTGAGCCTGTGAATTGCAGTGGAACTCGTGGTTGGTAGATGTAGCTCAATTTGAAGCAATTGGAATGAGGCACTCAAGAGAGATGTACTGGTGGTGCATCTATGAGCAAGAGCTGATGTGTGGTGTTTTGAACTGATATTAGGTGCAGTTGTTGTACTGCAAGTTGTTGCAGCTGAGATAGGTACTTTCTTGGTGTTGGTCAGAAGATGTAATGGCTAGGCAAGATGAAGTTGCTGCTACAGAAAGTGTGTATGAACTGCTACAAGGAACTGGGAGCATTGCAGGCTTGCAGTGATGGCTGGAACTGGAATTACAGGGAAGAGATGAGGTTGCTTTGATCAAACTGGTAGGTTCTCGGTGGTTATGAGACTCGGCAGATCTTTGAGAGAGTGTACGAACTGCAGTTGCAGCCGTGTGGATGGCTAAGTAATGCTTTCTTCAAG
This sequence comes from Papaver armeniacum, assembly GCA_023531295.1. Lineage (NCBI taxonomy): Eukaryota > Viridiplantae > Streptophyta > Magnoliopsida > Ranunculales > Papaveraceae > Papaver > Papaver armeniacum. Next base: position 103,288 of record JAJJWW010006616.1, on the reverse strand, counting down.
TGCCATCCTGGTGCTAATTTGATCATGGCCTCAGTGCAAAATAAGCTACAGCCGTGCAATGGCTCATACCTAGAGCCAAGTCACCGAGTTAGACTATGACTCGATCCGACTAGGGTTATCCGGATCACCGAAGTTAGACAGACTTGATTCACCCCGACTCGGGCCTTAGCTTAACCGAGTTAACTCAGAGACTGATGTTTCACAGTGACCGGTGGACTTTGCCTGTCACCCGAGCTACTTGTCTACGCCGGATTCGGCCAATTTCCTACGCCAGATTCACCGGTTTTCCCATGAGCATATTTTTGGGACATATTTTCACATGGGTTTCTCACACATGGTTCATGGGCTTGGTGGACTTTTTTGGTGATGGACTTTGAAGACCTAATTTTGGAAAGTGGAAGGCTATAAAAAGAAAAGGTTTCTATTCTTTTGAGGAGGCACGTATTCTTCTTGGAGTTTTGCGAGAGCCTGAGCTAGGGTTTGCCTTCATTTAATATTTTCATCTTCTTTACTTTATTTCCATTATTATTTGATGATGAACTCCAATATTATGAGTAACTAAAACTCTCTTTGATTAAGGGCGATTTCGAAGCCCGAAATATGAATCTATATTTGATATGAAATAACTTGTTCTCTTGCATTCATTAATGTTATTGATTGATTTCTACCATGCTAATATTGTCTATGGATTATTTGTTAAGGGTTTAAGTTCGAAATTGAATCATTAATTCTTAATCTATTTGCTAGTTTAGATTTTCTTCGACCCGTAATTGTCTAGAGAAAATAAACGCAAGTAGCAATATATAGGTATTGATGATGGGACTTTGTTAAGTACCTATATGTAGAAATCAACACTAGTAGGTGATTCATGCTTTTGAGTTCATCACTAGGAGCAACCTTATCTCACGAACTTAGAGCACTTGTTCAAGTCAAACCTAGTAAGCGTACCTCTAGGAAACTTGGCAAGTAGGAACCGGGTAGTCGAGCGCTTCCGTATCCGGTGAGCTAGGAGATAATAACGGAATAGTTGAGCGTACTAATTATTCTAGGGTTGTTAGTAACATGATAATGTGAAGAATATAGCTATCTATCAATTTGGTTTGTATTCCGTGGTCTAGAATGAACCTTTAATCAATTACATCTCATATTTGAATACATTTTACAATTTTCAGCATTTCTACAACAAAATCATCTTTGCTAAGAGTATTTGCATAACAACTTGAACTTCATACCTCCCTTGGGACGATCCTACTTACATTATACTACTTGCTAGTTAAAGAGAAGTAGAGAAATTTATTTTTGCGAGTTCGACACCTCGTCAGAAACAGAGGCAACGATATTTTTATTAAAAAGTAAATGCTTCTTAAAATACCTTATCACTGCAGCTTTCTTTTAGAAACGGTATGTTTAGCTTGCGAAGAGGACTTTGGTTGCAGGGGTGGATTCTTGTTGAGAAGTTGGTTTCATTTGCGAATCCAAAGAAAGAAGGGGTTCTTCACGGTGAACTTGGTGTGGGTTTATTCTTGCTAAAACAAAAATGGCGAAAAAAAATATTAAAAGGAATAAGATAATCTCAACAAGAGAAGCTAGTCACAAAATCAATCAATCATAGAATCAATCGAATCTAGCAAGATTAACAAACCTGGATGCCATGGAAGTAATAGCAGATAAGAAATAGTAGAAGGATGATGAAGACGATGGTGAAGAAGAATAACAGAAGAACAGTTGCAGACGATAAAGGAGATGAAATAGAAGGAAAGAAATGTTTTTCATAAAAGACCTCTCCTATAAATAGGCAAGAAAGTGTTATGACCGGATAACATTAAATGTACCGGTAAAAGGATGGTTTTAAACACGTGTAAACGGTCATTCCCGTGATTCATGGAGCTATCTTTGAAGAAGATTTTTTGGAAAATGAACAGTTGCGACAAAGAATTCGGGTATCGCACAACGTAAGGAGACATAAGGAGAGGCGAGAAAATGTAGTATTCGGGTATTTGCACAACATATTTTCTTATCATATGAGATTCAATTATTTTCCTAACTCGCGAGAAGAGATTGCAAGATCCATTATTTTCCATAACCCATGAGGCAAGAAATGATATTTCATACATACTTCTAAAACTTGAACTTCGCCAAAGAATAGAGGCAAGTACGTACTTTTCAAGTCCAGTATTCTTTCGCTCGTTCCTTCATCAATAAAAATCGAGACTACTACAACAACGTATTTTTTTCTTAAAGATCGCTCTTCAAGCAATATTCAAGAAAAAGAGGCAAGATGTAGGATCGTAATATCGCGACAACAACACTTCGCGAAGACAATGGATAAATAACATTGCGAGTGAGTCGCGAAGGTTAAATATGAATGACACACTTGGATGACGATATGAAATCTGGCGAAAGTTAAGAAGTGTCGCGAGTATGAATATTTGTATGTCTGCGACACTTCGCGGGACATTCCCGAAAATAAAGGACAACTTAGCTGTCATTCACTATGTATTACCCTATATAAAGAGATGAGTGAATTTGTTGTGGAGAGGTCTTTTTGGATTGAAGAGTAAGTCATTAGGAGAGAGAAACAGAGAGAATGTTTGTAAGTTCTTAAGTGTAATTCCATCTTCCTGTAAAGATTTCAAGAAAGTTATTAATAAACATTCATAATTGTTCATCTATTATCTTTTGAATGGATTAGTTAAACAAAATTTAGTGAGGGGTGTATTGTGGGATTTCCCGCAACTACACTCTCGATTCTCGTCTGCATCTACCTGAGCTTCACAACAACGGCACTTATCTGTTGTTCTTCATCGTTTCTTTCGAACAATAGCAGAACCATTCTCAGCTAACACTGATTTCAATCCTCTTCTCGATCCGCTCTAACTCAAGAACAATCTCGATTACTCGAACCCATTTCTCACCACCAACAAAACCCTTTTAATCTCTTCCTCTTTTCGATTTCATACCCCTATCTCTCGTATCTTCTCAATTTAGTTCTCGATCTCCTCTTGGTTTTTAATCAAGCTCTCGGCCTCAATCGATTCTACGGTCTCGGTCGAATCCCCACCATCATCAACATCTCGGCTCAACCATTACATGTCAACAGGCGCCACCTTCAATTCCATTAACAACGCCATCATCTCTCGCCGCACCACCGATCCCTTGATTGAATAAACCCTAACTCTTCTACAGTTCATCGTCATCTCTTGATTTCTTCTCCCGAGCTTCAGCAATCTCATTTTCACAGCAGCTGCTTGTCTGGTTTTGTTTCTGGTGTAGAAATGATTGAATGAGTAAATGAGTGCGAGAAAGAAACTCGATTAGGGTTGTATAATGGATGGGGCGGATTCAGACACCCCAGCATTTGAGATAAGGGTTACCCCAGTGATAAGGACCACCTCACTTATTAGATAAGGGATACCCCAGGGATAATTACACCCTCTGATAAATGATAAGGGTACCCTGATGACAACCCCCCTTAGCCTTGACTGGGCCGGATTTAGTACTCCTCCAAATTGGGTTGCCCCTTAACCTCAACTGGGCTCCATATATCAATCGCCTGTAATGACCTTTTTGCCCTTTTGGCTCAAATTGGGTGATTTCTTCTTCTTTTCCTCCGTGCGACTCCAAAGTAGCTATAAAACTCAAAACAAGCGTAAAATACATAATTTACAAGAAAAATAGCAAAGAAAGCATAAACAATAGATAGTAAATAGGATGTATTCTACACCCTATCAAATTCCTCCACACTTAGACTTTGCTAGTCCTCGAGCAAATCAAACTAAAAACTCACAACTTCAAAGCGTTCAAGCGTCCCAAGCATCCAAAGAGTTATGAGGACATAGAGTTTCTGCATTCTAGTAATAAGAAGTTAGAAATACTAAAGAACATATTCTCATTCTTAAATGTTGAGTGAGAAATAACCACACCATAATGAGAGAACGCGTGTTTGAGAAACGATCAATAAGCATTTCGCCTCGACTTCTGCCTCACCAAAAAGGATTTTATGATAATTGCACTCAAAAAAGACGGCTTTTTTATGGTTCTCACATGTGTGCAGGTAGGAATGAAGAGAGAAATCCTGCGACACGTTGAATGGTGGGAAGGATAACTTCCGAAATATTTTTAAAAACCCACATCTTTTAATATTTTGAAAAACCATTTTTCTGACGATCTCTAAGAAAGGAAATCAACCATTTATTATTGAGGATGAGATTACTTACTCACCTTCACATCCGATCGCCAATTATGATAACACCACTCTCACGGCATCCAATAGAAACATCTTCCGCTCCTCGTCTTGATCTTCTTGGTCTTCGTCTTCGGTTTCAACTATTGATGATAAACCCTCGAATTTCATAAATCCTTAACAATTTATAACTCTTTTTACCTTAAATCCTTGTCGCTTGAAACTTCCTTATAGATTTTCCTTCCCCACGGCTTATTAAATAAACAAAACAAATATTTCTCTTTTTTTTTTTTTTTTTTTTTATCTTTTTATCTTTTTTTTTTTTTTTTTTTAAAAAACAAGAGAAATAAAATACAAAAAATAAACCATGGCCGTGGGAGAAGTATTTTACCGCTCGATTCTTCACAACTTGTATCGTCTTGAAATCATAAACTTCAAAAATTCTCACCTTTTAATTTTCTTCGCTCTTGTGAATAAGTCTTCATACTTGAATATAAAATTACCTCATTGTATTGTAAGTCTTCAACATATATGTAAAAATCTGCTCTTTGTATGTTGCTTTACTTGAATTTGAAATTTGCTCTTTTTCTCGTTCCGTTGCTTGTAAACCTTAAACTTTTCCAACTTTCCTTGTAAATTTTGATGTCGCTCCTTGTTGATGATGATGGTGTTTCTATGGATCCGTTGTTGTCGAGAGAGAATGGTGCTAACTGCAAATCGAACTACAAGAAGGCGGCTTTCATCTATAGACGTCACCCTTATGATTGACAAAATTAGCACTCAAGAGATCAAAGAGTAGTGCTTCTATTGGTGGGAGGTTGGGTAGCTCACCATTCTACCCGGAATTATCGTATGGTGACACACACTCAAAAGAAAGCTCTTTAGTATATGGAAAAATTTCTGGTCGGTGCCTCACATGATATGAATACGGGTAGTCTCCACTAATGATTGATCATCAACTCTAATAACGCACTTCTCCCTGCACCAAATTCGCATCACCGGCATGATTAAATCCATTATTTAACACTCTAACAAGCAAGAAATCCGAATGTAATTCTCTAACATTTCCAAGTTCAATTATGTCGGTCAAAATCTCTATGTAAACATACCTAGAAATATGCTAGGGACTCTAAAATCTCTAAAAGTTGAAGTTTTATGTAAAAATTTTTAATTTTTTTGTAAATTTTTTTTTTAAATACATGCTTAACCACTCCCCCACACTTAAACCTTACATTGTCCTCAATGTAATTGAATCCTCCTAGTAAAGTCAAGGTGGGAAATTTTAACATGATATGGAACAAGAAAAACAAAAAACAAAAAACAAAAGCAAAAAGACAAGAAATACTAAACCAATGGGTTGCCTCCCATGAAGCGCTTGTTTTAATGTCGTCGGCCCGACTTAGCTCTTGTAAGATTCACTCCCCATATACTAACAATCGGAAAATTTGGGGATCCACCCATAATACCTGTTTTGCAAGCAATAACTCCATACAAATGTTAGCACAAGAAAATAATAGTGAAATTATCGCTCGATAGGAATTTCCCCCACACTTATTCTCGTCCACACTCGGAAGTGTATAAAGAACATAGAATTTTGGAACTTCCATGTATTCCTCTTGGCAAACCTGCATGGTGTTAGCATCAAGTGTTTCCAATGGTGGATATCTAGAAACAAAATCATCCAAAAATACTTTCGAAGTACAAACATTCAAACCAATAAGAGGTAAAGGAGAAGAATCAATATGCAAAGGATTAGACAAACCTTGCACAATCTCTTGTATTATAGAATCCTCTTCATCCTTAAAAAATTCAAGTGAATTACTTACCTCTTGTATATCGTGGTCCTCTATTAAACCTTGCAACCATTCTTCGTCGTTTTCTACCTTAACCAAAGTCTTGGCATCATTAAAATCATTGGCAAGTTCAATTGGGTCTTCCACAAAATCAATGAATTTGGTTTCATCCTCTAGCATCATCTCTTCAACATCCTCATCATCGGAATCGGGCCACTCACTAAAATGATTTTCATCGGTATAGATTGTAAGATCTTCTTGTGCGGGTGTTACACCGTTTATAACAATAGGTAAGTCATACCCAATCTCCTCCTTTTGAATAGGTGAAGGATCGTTATTATGATCCGGAGTTGAAATAACTTCCTCATTGTTGCAACGCTCATACACTTCCGCGGACTCATATCTTTCCCTAAGGAATTTTTTCCAAGCACTAATTGCATCTTCCTCAAGCTCTACCTTTTGAATAGGTGCTTGATCATTATTAAGATCAAGGCTCGAGTAAGCTACACTATCGTCATCAAAAGTATCCAAAGGTTGTTCCTTTTCAACACAATCATCTTCATTTTCAGACTCACCATAATAAGAATCTTCATCGGTTTCATAACCTTTATCCCGACGTCGTTTCAGTTCCATATGAATAGTCCTACTAATTTCTGCGACAAGCTCTTCCGAGTCTCCATCATCTTCCAATTTGTATAATTTTTGTGCAAGTTTCCTGACGTTCACACGCGTACCACCGTTTATAGAGTTTCTAGACTGTATCTCCTTCTTTGGAAAAAGTGAAGGAAAAACACGATGAAGAGGAGTATATTCCAAATTCTCTGTCTGCACATTACTAGAAAAACAAATTGTTAGATGCATAACTATCCTTCCATCCCTGTGATTGTCCACTTACATACCCGTCATAAGGTTGTTGATATGTATGAGAATATCCATAAGGTTCTGTAGGAAATTGATCATAGCCAAAATATTGGTTTTGATTGTATCCTAAGGATGGTTGGAAGTTGTCATAATGTTGAGGTTGAAAACCGTATTGATTGTTGTAATATGCTTGCTCTTGTCCACCATACATGGAAAACCGGTACCTGAAATACGATTCTCAAAAACTAAGTTAGATACGATATAGAATCTAACAAAGCAAGAATAAAGCAAAAAGAAAAATAGAAACAACTAAAAATCATCCGTGCTCCCGTGGCATGCGCCAAAATTTGATGCGTGTCGTAGGTGCAATCAAATTAATATCTTATTTCCACTCAATTAAAAATAATATAATGGAAGTCAAGTTCGTTCCCACGAGGAGCAAGAGATTCTAGTTGTAAAAATTGTCACGAAAGGGGGTGTAAAAAGCAAAAGAAAATAAACAAAGCAATTAAAAGATAAAGTTGAAAGCAATAAGAGAGACAAGATCAAGGAATCATTCTTCGTTGCAAAACAATGATTAAAGTTATGTTCTTTTCTACTTGTTATTAGTCACAGATTATCACCAACCGTAGGTAAAGCAGCTAGATCAGTGCTAAACCCCTAAATCCCTTGTATCACCGGATACGGAAGTTCTCGACTACCGGATTCTATTTACCAAACCACCTAGTAGTAGATCACTCTAGATGTAATTTAAATAAACGCATTAAGATTTATGAACTTATTAGGTCAATATTAGTAGTTGGACTCTTAGATCAAGGTCTACTTGCTAACGTTGTTTTCACACACAATTGCTCCACGGAATCCCTCCGCAAGGTCTCGTGTTTGCTACTTATGTAAAAAGTCAAGAAACGATTACTTATCTCCTAACTTTCACTAGCTTTAGATTAAACCGACAAATCAATTTAGTTGGCCACCCAAACAATCTATCAATCAATCATGAATGTCATTAAGATCATTCCTATTAGTAAAAACAAACGATAATTATGTGAAAAAACTTCAAAATAGAATTGAAAACAAAAACTTAAATCATATTAAGAACTAGGAATTCATCCTCAATCAATAATAAAATTAGCTACTCATGCTAAAGAGTTCACACAAAGAATAAGAAAAGAAAAGTGTTGTGTGTGTAGAGATGTGTGTAAAAGATGTAGAAAACTTCTCTATTTATAGGCTTCAATATTCTCCAAATCTTCCAAGGAATAGAATCCTTTTCCTTTAGCAATTCAATTTCCAAATTCAAGTCTTTCTCTTCTTCCATCTTCTCTTTCCAAATTTGAGCCCAATTTTCCATCCAATTCCTAGTCCAAGTCTTCACACCCATGAGAGAAGTCCATAGAAAATTCTCGAATTTTTGGCTCGCGGAAAATCGGTATTATGGCGGAATCCCATTTAAAAGTCACCGCCGGCCACCTGAAAATTTTCTCCGTCAGTGGAATATTTGACGGAATATTCCGTCAGTCCACCGTTAGGACTAACGGTCAAAGTGGTCAAACCGTCAGTCAACTGTTAGTCAACATAGTCAAAGGGAGGTGGAGTCAGACACTGAATCAGCTATGAGTCAGCTCCCTAGGTGGCTGACTTGTCTTACTCGGCTGAGCTGGATCGGCTGGATCACTGGGTTGACTCGCCGGTGCAGAAAACCGGCCGAGTCTTGGCTGTTTACAGGACTTCCCGGCCAATTTCAGGCCTCATTTTTCTTCAATTCCTGCACACCTAACATACATCTAATGCTCTTCATCTCCATGTCTTGTTCAACAGCGGCATTTTCTTCTCATTCAATCAACACAATTTCTACTTCAACAGCCTTCATTCCTGCAGCATCTTCCGCATCACTAACCCATTACAGCAGCTTTAGGTTCATCCGCTCTTTCTCTTCAAACAACAGCTGCCAAAACCCATCTCTATTCTTCTCAGAGAGCTCAAATTAACCCATTCAATCACCACCACCCTATGGCTCAAATCTGTCTCCTGTTTCATCATTTAGCAGCTCATTCTTCTTCTCGATTCACAAATCCCATTTATCCCATCACCAGCTCGAAATTCAACCACAAAACAATCCCCAGATCCGTATCAACCACAGATTCATCAATTCATCAAAACCCATTCTCCAATTCGATTATAGCCACACAATCTCTCGATTCTCGTCTGCATCTACCTGAGCTTCACAATAACGGCACTCATCTGTTGTTCTTCATCGTTTTTTTCGAACAATAGCAGAACCATTCTCGCCTAACACCGATTTCAATCCTCTTCTCGATCCGCTCTAACTCAAGAATAATCTCCGATTACTCGAACCCATTTCTCACCACCAACAAAACCCTTTTAATCTCTTCCTCTTTTCGATTTCATACCCCTATCTCTGTATCTTCTCAATTTAGTTCTCGATCTCCTCTTGGTTTTTAATCAGCAGCTCTCAGTCTCAATCGATTCTACGGTCTCAGATTCGAATCCCCACCATCATCAACATCTCAGCTCAACCATTACATGTCAACAGCGCCACCTTCAATTCCATTAACAACGCCATCATCTCTCGCTGAGCACCACCGATCCCTTGATTGAATAAACCCTAACTCTTCTACAGTTCATCGTCATCTCTTGATTTCTTCTCCCGAGCTTCAGCAATCTCATTTTCACAGCAGCTGCTTGTCTGGTTTTGTTTCCGGTGTAGAAATGATTGAATGAGTAAATGAGTGCGAGAAAGAAACTCGATTAGGGTTGTATAATGGATGGGGCGGATTCAGACACCCCAGCATTTGAGATAAGGGTTACCCCAGTGATAAGGACCACCTCACTTATTAGATAAGGGATACCCCAGGGATAATTACACCCTCTGATAAATGATAAGGGGTACCCTGATGACAACCCCCCCTTAGCCTTGACTGGGCCTGGCTTTAGTACTCCTCCAAATTGGGTTGCCCCTTAACCTCAACTGGGCTCCATATATCAATCGCCCGTAATGACCTTTTTTCCCTTTTGGCTCAAATTGGGTGATTTCTTCTTCTTTTCCTCCGTGCGACTCCAAAGTAGCTATAAAACTCAAAACAAGCGTAAAATACATAATTTACAAGAAAAATAGCAAAGAAAGCATAAACAATAGATAGTAAATAGGATGTATTCTACACCCTATCAACCACTCCTGTCCCTTCAAGCTCAAACACGCCTGTCGCTGATCTTGAAGACGCTGATTTGGGTATCTCCTCCTACGAGTACCCCAACGCAAGCTTGCCTTTCGATGTTCACATGAGATGTTTATTTATTGGGATGTTGGCGGTTTTCTAGTGAGGAAGGAGTTTATACCCTTGTATACAAAAATATGGAGGAGGTACGACCATATTGTAACCAGGAACGTGGTGCGGCACTGCTCGTCTACTTTAGTTACCACGGTGAACTGTCTCCTACCCATGATTGCTGAGATGGAAGGTACATCCATACGTGATGTTGCTGAATCAACTATTGAAAATTGGGAAGACATGATATCTACCTGTGAATCCATGGAGTTCAACGTAGGCTGGTTGCGGCAGCGCCTTGATATTATCAAAGTCGATCGAGCCGGTATCATCGCCAATGTAGTTCCCGCTGCGAAAGCCATCTTAGAAGAGGAGAAGGCCTTGGCTGTGGAATCTGAGAAGGTGGAACAGGCGATCCAAAACTTGAAGAGTATGACTGAAAGGTATCAGGAGAGGCTGAAAATGATGCTTTCAAGGAACTACAACTTGTTGGATGGTCTCTTCTGAGTCGTACTTATATTTATTGTTTTGAATAAGTAGGCATAGTGACGTTTTGATCGTCTCTTTTTTTTGGGGTTTTGAACCTTGCTTTGGAAAATGAATTGCATTGGGTTTTGTTAAGCGAATGGAGTTTACATTAATATGCTTTAACTAATGGAGAATTTGATAACTAAAATGCCTGATTGTTGTGTAGTGAGGCAGCGAGGAATAGAATGATGATCAGGCGTAGTATGCCTTGAGCCACTTCCCATTGATGACTGCTTCCAATTTACCTCCATCCTCTTTGATAATCTTGTAGTAGCCACTGTTATAAGCCTTGGTGATCACGTAGGGACCTTCCCATTTTGGAGAAAACTTTGGTGCGACATGTCTTGCTGAATGTTTTTAGCGTCTTGACACTGATCTCCTACCTTAAAAACTCGTGGCTTTACAGCTTTATCGTAGGCTCTCGAGATCCTGCTCCTGTATGCTCGAGCATGTTCTTCCACTTTAACTCTTCTGGAATCCAAAGTATCCAATTCCGTAATTCTGGAAATCGATGCTTCGAACTCATTCCATTGAACTCCACCCGCTGCTGCAATTCTAGCTGACCGGATTTTAATCTCTGCTGGGAGGATCGCGTCCGCGCCATAAACAAGTGAATAAGGAAGACACCTGTAGAGCTCCTAGGCGCCGCCCGATACGCCCACAACGGGATCGGCTGTTGCTCGTTCCATGTTCTGGGATTATTATGCACCGTTCGACTGAGAATTCGAATTAGGGTAGTAAGGAGTAGAGAAAATCTGTTTAACTCCATATTCTTCAAGCAGCTCTTGTACTTGCTTGTTGGCAAAGGGGGTACCGTTATCAGTAATGATGTGCTTAGGTACGCCAAACCGACAAATGATGTATTCCTTAATAAATGCTGCAATTGTCGCTCCAGTGATTCCCCGAAGAGGAATGGCTTCAACCCATTTGGTAAAGTATTTTATCGCAGTTATGATATACTCATGCTGTTTTGAGGATGCTGGATTGATTTTCCCAATAATATCAAGTCCCCAGCTGTAGAAAGGACATGGACTACTTACTGAGTGAAGCGGGGTGCAAGGCACGTGGATGAGATTTCCGTGAGTCTGGCATTCACGACATTTCTGAACAAACGCCGCTGCATCATCCTCCATAGTTGGTCAGTAATACCTTTCGTGTACTTGGAGGAACAAATTCTTCTTTCCTTGATGTTCGCCTTCGTGCATTTCCTTTAACATAATTGGGATTTCAGATTTTGCCAAACATCGTAGCAGATTTCCTCCAAAACTTTTGCGGTATAGGATTTCCTCATGAAATACGAATCTTTTGGATTTCTGTTTCAACTTGGCTGCATCCTTCTTGTTGGCAGGCATCACACCATCGCGAAGATAATTGATGTATGGTTCTCGCCAGTTCCCAGCATAGCCAACGTTAAAGACCTCCAATTGATGTGGTTGCACCTGACAACTAGAGCAAGAACCTTGGAGCGATCGGGATTGAGTCTCCATATCCGGCCAGTAGTAGCCAAGGCGTTGAAGACGTTGGTAAAGAGTTACTACCAACATTTGTCTGCAGATCTCGCTGTGAATACGGTTAAGTTGTAGTTGTGCTTCCTCGTCTCCAAGACACCTTGACAGAGACCTATCTGGATTCCGGTGGTATAACACTCCATGAAGCATGAAAAATCTTTGCAGAGTTTTGAGACTGAACTTTCCTTGGGAGAGCGAACTGTTTAGCTCTTGAACAATTAGAGTTCTCCAGTCGTTGGTTTCAACATCTTTAGATTGTGCGAGCAATCTTGACGCCACAGTCTGTCTCCTTACGGTCATAGTTTCTTCTAAGCCTTCGAATTGCAGCTTCGAGGCTAATGTGGCTAGGCAATCGGCGTGTTTGTCGTTATTGCGGCCAATATGGGTTATGGTCGCATCAACAAAGTAGTTCAATAGCTTTTGCTCCTCGGATCTATCAGGGGACAGCGTCACCTATTTGAGTGAGTATACTTCATTCATCTGATTGACCAACAATTTAGAGCCGCCTCTTACTTCCAGGTTTGTGGCTCCTGCTTGTTTGGCTAGTGACAATCCTATGAGGAAAGCTTCGTATTCTGCCGAATTGTTGGAACACTGAAAGTCCAGCTTGAAATAATGTGAAAAGACTTCGCCCGTTGGAGACACTAGAACTATACCCGCTTCTCCAGTATTACTATTAGGAGTAGCAGATCCGTTGAAATATAATAGCCACACCTCCTCTTTGACAAAATAGATTTCTGGAAATTCCCCAGGATGGTGTTCATGCAATGCGATAGTTCCTTCTCCTAGGAATGCCGCTAGCAGATCTGCTACCGCTTGCCCTTTGATAGCTTTTGGAGGAGCGCACGTTATATCAAACTCTGACGTTTGGAGCATCCATTTGTGCGGTCTTCCTATCAAGGCCGGTTTTGAGAGTAAGAACTTGATAGGGTAAGCTCTAGATATTAACACCACCTTGTTCGACAATAGATAATGTCAGAATTTCTGCACAGCGTGGACTAGGGCTAAACATGCTTTCTCTGCTTTGGGGTATCTGAGTTCATCATCCCTCAAACTACGACTGAAGTAGTATATATGGTGTTCGATCCCCTCATCGTCCTTTTGGGAAAGGAGGGCCCCAACAGCAGCATCGCTAGAGGCAGTGTAGAGGCATAACGGTCTTCCTTGTATGGGAGATTTCATAACAACGGGTGATGACAATATTTTCTAGATATTTCGAAACGTTTCTTGTTGCTTTGTGCTCCAAATTAAACTTGCTCCCTTCTTCCGCAAGGGGGTGAATGAAGCGATAAGCTGAGCCAAACCAGGTATAAAATGTCGGATGTAGTTTACCTTGCCCGTGAAGCTCTGGAGTTCTTCCACAGTTTGTGGAGGAGGCATCGTGAGAGTAGCTTGGGTTTTGGTTGGATCAACCTTGATTCCTTCAGAGGTGACTTGGAATCAAAAAATTTGGCAGAAGAGACTCCGAAAGCGCATTTCAGAGGGTTCATCTTCAATTTGTACTCGCGATACCTTTCAAACACTTGCCGTAGGACGTCCGTATGGGCTGCTCGAGTCTCCGACTTGACCACTATGTCATCTACGTAATCTTAAACTTGCTTGTGCATCATATCATGAAAAATTACAGTCATGGCGCGTTAATAGGTAGCACCAGCATTTTTCAAACCGAAAGGCATCACAGTATAGTAAAAGTTTCCGAGAGGAGTTCGAAAAGCTGTTGTTGATGGTGGATTTTCAACAAAGGGCAAAACCATAAAATCACGAGGCATGTTTCGACACGGCTTTAAGGCATGCAACGATTCATATTTTGCAAAGCCATGGTGAATATTTTTTCGAAAAGCCCCACTAGTTGAGCGATTCGATCCCTAGCATTTCATCATGCCCTCTATGCAGAATAACATAATTGGGCGGTTCTCCGTAGATTGAGAGGTTAAACGCCTTCAGGACGTCGGTGACACTCACTTGTTCCCCGATCGACCGGGAGAGAGACCCCCCCTCCACATAGAAGAATAGTTGGGCGGCGGACGCCTTCAAGACGTCGGTGACACTCACCGTTCCCTGATTATGTGGAGAGACCGTGTATAGATTCAGGTGGTTCTCCGTAGATTGAGAGCACTAACGCCTTCAAGTCGTAAACAGCACTGTGAATCCCTGACTATGCACCATTCAGAATAGATGTGACGCTTTAACTGGCTAATATCTTTTCTGCAATAGATTAATTCTGCCGCGACATTCACCACTGAATTCCCAGAATAATCTATTATTTCTCTTATTCCATGGTCGAATCCACGGCCTGATCCCATGGAATGACAATAACAATTACTCCTATTCCATGGTCGAATCCACGGCCTGATCCCATGGAATGACAATAAAAATTGCTCCTATTCCATGGTCGAATCCACGGCCTGATCCCATGGAATGGCAATAACAATTGCTCCTATTCCATGGTCGAATCCACGGCCTGGTCCCATGGAATGGCAATAACAATTGCTCCTATTCCATGGTCGAATCCACGGCCTGATCCCATGGAATGGCAATAGCAATTTCTCCAATTCCATGATCAAATCTACGACTTGATCTCACATAATGGCAATAAACTACTATATTATCTCATTATTCCAATTTCATGATCGAATTCACTGCTAATCTCATGGAATGGTAATAGATAACTTTATTACTCCAATTCGTGGTCGAGTCCACAATCCCATGGAATGGTAATACCTATTTTATTATTCCGAATTCATGGTCGAATCCACGACTGATCCTATGAATTGATAATAAAAACTACTCACTTTTATTACTCAGTTTCATGAATCATTCTCCACCGAATTTCATGAATTATTAATAAATACTCAACAATCGGGCATCTGGATCATCATTGAGTAAGCCCCACAAAAATGGTGTAAGTGTACTCGACAATGATGCACGACTGAGCACCCGGATGCACAAACGAGCATCCAAAAATATGGACAAATGAGAAATCCTACGCAAAATAGGAGAAATCAACAAATAATAATAAAATAATAAGAGGCGCCCAGGGGCCGGGCCCACCGGCCGGCCAGCCATGCCCTAGCCGTGGCCGGTCCCATGCCTCTTCCATTATTTTGCCCTATTTTGTTATTTTCATGAACTCATGAAAAACTCCTTCAATTTAGCAACTTTCCTTGTTTGTGCAAAACTCATGAATTCCCCATAATCTCATGGATTCATGAAATAATATTGTAAAATAGGGAAAGGTGTTCGTGACCCGGCAACCTAGCTGGTCGGCCATGCCTAAGCCGTGGCCGGTCCCACACCTCACAATCCCTAGCTTTTTATAATTCCCTAAATTCATGAAACTCCTCCGTTTCAACAAAAACTCATGGATCCTCCATAACTTCATGGATTCATGAAATAATATTATAAAATAAGGAAAGGTGTGCGGGACCGGGCAACCTAGCCGGCCGGCCATGCCCGAGCCGTGGTCGATCCCACACCTCACAATCCTTAGCTTTTATAATTATTATTCCCTAATCTCATGAAACTCCTTTGTTTCAACAAAAACTCATGGATTCTCCATAACTCCAAGGATTCTCCATAACTTCAAGGATTCACGAAAAATAATATTATAAAATAGGGAAAGGTGTGCAGGACCGGGTAACATAGCCTGCCGGCCATGCCCTAGCCGTGGACGGTCCCACACCTTGCAATCCCTTGTCTTTTATAATTATTTCCCTCAATTCATGAAACTCCTGGGTTTGAGCAAAATTCATGATTTCGTCATAACTTCTCAAATTTTGCTCAAATCATGAAAAACAAAAAGCCAACAGGTCACACGACCAGCTAGCCTCTCACGGCAATTTTAAATGTTAAAATACACTTATTTTAATATTTACAAAATATTGATCAATTGAGCATACATGCTCATTCCAACAAAAATCAAGAATTTCAGTCAAGATGAAACTCTTCTGAAAATTCACAACATTGCTCGAACGCACATCAGAAAATACTGAAACTCTCAGTACGGAGACACGTGCACCACAACAACATGTGCATGCCTTCATGATCGACCAGAGTCATCCTTAGGGCTTGCACAAAGCCGGTCCCACTCGTTTTCATAATTCTGACCTAATTTGCTCAATTGCTCGTATTGGGCCCAAACTATCTCCAACCAACCTGGGGATTGCTCAAACGGCCAACAACTGGTCACGTGATCACCAAGAGCCGGTCCCATGCTCTCTGGTCGGTCCCCATCTTTCATACCTAGGTTTTATCACCTAATGCTGAACCCATCAATATTTCAGTAAATGATGAAACCAACATTTGATCATAGTTCTTTCACCAATCCTCAAACTAAGAACCCTGGTGCATGCTCACTCGAGCATCGGGCACCACATGGACGCCTATCATCCTATGTGTCGGTCCCGTTATCACTCATGACCTATTTTTCAGCGATTCATCAACTATGATATGAAATTAGGGTTTTGAATAAATGCTCCACGAATCATCACTCTGAGCACGATTCAAACACTAATGAATTTATGATGGATTCAAAGAACCAACATCCGAATTAATCATATAATATTTGGTAGCTTACTAATATTTTAATATTTTATTGGGTCACGTCACCAATAAATGTTTAAGTCGAATCGAGCAATACTTGCTCAGTTGCTCAAATATTGATCCAACTATCAATATTTGGTAATTTATCAGTAATTTGTCGAATTGAGCAATACTTGCTCAATTGCACGACAAATTATCAACATTCAGCCGAATTGAGCAATACTTGCTCAATTACACGACAAATTATCAACATTCCGCCGAATTGAGCGATACTTGCTCAATTGTACGTCAAATCATCAACATTCATTATTTTGTCGAATTGAGCAATACTTGCTCAACTGCTCGTCAAATTCTCGATATTCAGTAATTCGTCGAATTGAGCAATACTTGCTCATTTGTTCGAATATTGATCTCAATATTCAGTAATTTATCGGTATTTCGTCGAATCGAGCAATACTTGCTCAGTTGCACGAATAATCCACATATATTCAGTAACTCATCAATATTCAACAACTCGTTGAATTTATAATATTTTCTCAGACGAGCAACATTAACATTCATGAATCGCTAAGCATTCGTCAAACATGCTCGATTCAACAAAACCTAGACTCATTGTCTAATCAGTCAACAACTGACAAACTAAATACACGTCATGCAAACTCCACGATTCGTGAGACATCAATCACGTCAAATTGGGGGATAACAACTAGGGTTTTGGTTTGGCGGCCTACAACACGTGGATTTCATCCACGACGAGAAATGTGCGTAAGTTGTGTAAACGGTTGAAGGAGTTAGTGTTGATGGTGGATTTTCGTTTAAGGTTAAATTTGTAAATAACCAGAAAACTCATGCGCTGACATCTTGTAAAAGATAAAGCCATTTATAAAGTGTTGGATACTCCCTCACTTAATTCACCAAGAATGGAGCATGTAGCAACAATCCCTTCCTGTGAATTTCATATCATCCTTGTATTTCCAGTACTCATTATCAGTGTGGCATGACGACTGAGTGTTACTCTTACATAGTAACACGAACCTCCAAGCACTATAATGAAACCATGTACGAAATACCCGTACAGGTTGATTCTCGGTGTGTTATACTAGCCCGAGCCCTCTCGGTGTGTTATACTAGCCCGATTGAGCCCCTCTCGGTGTGTTATACTAGCCCGATTGAGCATCCGGCACTGACCATATCGGTCCGGATATGATCTGATCGCGGTCATCCAACTCCACAAGCATGATTGGATGACCCCAGATCAATTCCATCACCCCCAAGCGGTATGGAGTACACACGGCCGACCCCGCATGGTCGACTATTGGCCTTTGCTTGCCAAGAAACCGTCCATACCAAGCATTATGGACGGAAAACCCTAAATTAGGGTTTGCGGCATATTACATGTGCCGCAAAACGGTCTCAACCATCCATCTTCGCAGGTATAGATGGAGGGTGTAGATGTAGACTCAAAGGGCCCGGAGCATGTCAACACAATCACCATGTGACCGCCTACACACTTGACCAATCGGTCAAAACCAACCATGGTTGGTTACAACACATTCGTCCGCTTTGAAAGAGCATGGTCGCACGGCTTTGAAAGCCAAAATTAGGGTTCAAGCCATCACGCGCGTCCATCTTCTCCGGCACGAATGGAGGGTCACTGAGATCAAATCGAGCAGGTCCGGTCATACCAAAGCATGACCACCGTGGGCCCATCTACCCCCTCATGTAATCGGCCAAGGCATATCATGCCCGGCTAATCCAAAACGCCCGCCCAAACATGCGTGGTTACACTTCCCAAATTGCAAATTGATCTCGACCGCTCAACTTCACCGGACGAATTGAGTGGCTTAGATCACGTTTTCATGGGATAGTCAGGTATAGGCGTGAACATCAGCCTACCATCTTCACGTCAAACCAGCCCGGCCAAGACCGACCAAGTTAGGTCGTCTTGGAAAACGCGCCGAAAAAGAGTGTGGCGCGCGGCTTCTTGCGGTATCAAACTTCACGTCGCAAAATCAATCTCGACCACTCCTCTTTGACGGTCAAATTGAGTGGCCCAGTTGCGCTTTCATGAGGGAACGGAATACATGCACCTACACCATCATGCCGTCAACACGCATGTATGGTCGGTCCTCTCAAAATCCTTCCCATGCTTGGTTTCGACCAAGTCGAGAGTGATGCTTGCGCACCTCTTCAAAAACCCTAATATTCATTAACGGTCGCGCAGATGAGTGTCTCAAGGCTCATCTCATCCGTCCAACTTCACCCGACTTGGTTATACAACCACGGTCGAGAGTCAATTGGTCGATGAGGCGTCATTACCCATCACCTTACCACACCACAATGCAAGACTGCATAAAATACACACGATACTTCACAAGTATCGACTTCACGAATAATACAAGATTATTCAATTCAGCATTACATGCTATCTTTCGTGGATCCACGATCCACACATTCCGACATCAATCATGTCACAAACCGGGGATACATACCGGGGTATTGGTCTGGCGGTTTACAACAAGTGCGGCATGCAACGCGCCATCACAAGAACGTGTCAGGAAGTCATGGACGGTTAGAGATGAACTGGAGAAGTGGGCAAGACTGGTCGTGTATCACCAACGCACAACTCCACTACTCCATCATTCCACTACCTCCACTTCCCACGAGAAACGTGAATGAGGCTCAATGACTTGTATAAATAGGTTCTCCGCCCTATTTCAAAAAAAGGACGACAGAACAACACAAGTCCAGACGACAGAAACCAAGTGTTAATACAAAAAACCGTATTCAAACACTCAGAGCCTGCTTGCATCAACCGTAAGCTTGCTCATCTTTCTGTTACAAGTCATAAGCAAGCCAACACCTTCACAATCTCAACACCTTCTTCGCTTCCCTCCCTAAGATCAACCCCATCTCCTTCACTTTGTGACCGAAACAAGTCTTTCTTGGTTTAGGCCGGACTTGCACAGATTGATCTCTCGAATCTACAAGCACTCACCGCGCAGTGCATTTGTTGAAGGTTTAGATTCATTCCTCATCCACACCCCAAATTACCAAATTCTGCAGAGTAGTTTTCACCCATCAACAATTGGCGACCACAAAGTGGGAGATTAATCTCTCGGTTATAAAGTCAATTTCTTCAAAGATCGATTCAATTTCAACAATTTCGGAAAGGCAGATCTTAGAACCAATTCAATCAGCAATTCATTTTCAAGATGGTGGAACTAAGGTCTGGATCAGCAATCAATTCGGACGGAGCTAGCATGGATAACACTCCCGGTGTTGATGTACCTGTCAGTGGAGCTACTGTAGCCAACACATCTCGAGGAGCCGTTACCTCTGTCACCAACATTAGCGGAGCCGGAGACATCCCAGTAGGTGTGACGCCTCCCATCACTCAGAGCCAAAGCAGCCGCAAATCCTGGCATCTCTTCGAGCGTAACGCCTCCAGTGGTTACCTGAGCAACAACTCTCACTCCTCCATCAGGACGAGGAGCCGGAGGCACAAGAGGGGGACCACCGTCTAATACCATTGCAGACTTGATGGAGAAGCAGGAAGTTCTTGCCAGGACTCAAACAGACATGGCCGCAACCCAGAAGAGGTACTCACTTTCCTCAAGACCTTGATCGAACGATTACCGCAGGATTCATGTCGATCTTTGGAGACAACAAGAGATGCCTTCAATTCACCCGAGCAAGCGTTTCCACTCGGACCCACTTGAGTGAGGGAGTTCGTGCTTTGCTCCCGAATGCTCGAGAGAAAGGGACCAGCCGCCCAACTTCATCACACGTGAGGATCCGGAACGACTCCTCCAGCCGAAGCAAAGGAAATCGACCGATGCGCACCAACACCAACCGCCGTACCCTCAAGATATGCAAATAATCCCTCTTCCAAGAGGTTACACCTCTCCCCAGTTCTCCCTCTACGACGGAACTGGTAATGCTCGTGAACACATTTCTCGATTCTTGGAAGCCTTGGGGGAACATGAATACAATCATGTTTTACGCCTAAAAGAATTCTCAAAATCACTTACGGGGAGGGCATACACCTGGTACAATAACATTGCGCCTAACAAAGATATCCAATTGGAGCGAGATGGTCGGGTGCTTTCTACAGAAGTATTTCTTCGTATCTGAACAAATCACGTTTTCGGACACTGGGAAGAATTCTCCAAATGCGGAACAATGAGCATCCCAACGACTTCGTTAAAATATTCAGGGACCCAAGCACTTGGATTGTCACGACCCAAATGTCACCGAACGACAATTGGTGGAATCATGCATCAATGGGATGATACCCATATACCGCGCCCGTTAGAGAATCTGGGCTTTCAAACGTTCTCTCGAACTCCACGAAGCCGCAAAACGCTCAACAACAATCGCATCAGGCTGCTAGAAAGAACCCGAGTTGTTCGGAGTGAAGATTCCCGTGAAAGTCGAGGAAGCAGGCATCTCACGAACAAGCAATACAACACCGGTCCTTCTGTAAGCATGGTGGGCGGAGGAGAGAAAAGGAAAGCTTCAGTGACGGAGCCACAAACAAAGCGAACATTCCCGGCACACAAGACTTCGTCTCGAAAAGGAACAGACAAAACTCCTGCACAAAACACTAAAGACACAGTTTTCCTTTTCCCATGAATGAAGTGATAGAGCTCTTGGAAGCGTGGGTCCAAGACGACGCCGTAAAACTACCCCCTATCAGGCGTCCTTCGACCGAGGAAGAAATGGAAGATCCCAGATATTGTTGCTACCACAAGTTCGTCCATCATCCAACCAAAGATTGTAACAGGTTGAAACAAATATTCAGGGAAAAGGTAGAGACTGGCGAGCTCCAGCTTGGAAACGAAGGTGTTCACAGAGACCCTCTACCTATCAGGAACTGCATGATTTCTGGGGACTCTGTTCGCAAGACCGTGCAATCTATGATGGAGCACATATGTGAAACCTTGTACTTCTCCAAGGGACAGCGTCAAGACATATTTGCGGCCCTCAACCACGTTGTGTCAGGTAGACGTCTGCATCCAACAGCAGTCCAAGAACCCCAGTCTTTCCTGAAGGACACGAGCATTGGAAACTGGGGACTTCTAACTGTCACTCGTTTGAGAAACGTTGAGTTCGACAACGTGTTAATCGATACGGCTTCCGAATTTAACATCATTACTGTCAAGACCTTGAGAGCGGCAAAGATTTCTAAGCAGGAAGCTACTCGTCACCCAACTGCGATTGAAGATTCGGCAGGAGAGCTCAGAGATACATATGGATACATCGATCTTGAAGTCAAATTGGGTGATGCCTCGACGCAAGCAAAGTTCTACATAGTCAAAAATCATCCCAACTACGACATGATCCTAGGGAGCTCTTGGATGCATGATAACCAAGCCATACTGGAAGTCTGTCCTCTACCGGTTTCAACACCTGAAAGAATCTCCAACACGCCTTCTGGATCTCCCCGATCTGTCACGCCGCACCAAAGAACTTGCCAATATGACACAACTTCCGGAGAAAGCACGTCGGCATACATTAAAAGGTTCCGATCTCAAGTAAGTCTCATCACGCAACTCTCTTTGCAAACTACCGCTCCTCATTCTGACAAGTCCTGGGGACTGGCTCCAATCAACAAACCAACCCCGGCTAAGAGATGTGAATGGGAGGCCGCCCCTTTCAAGCATTTTATCCAGAGCGTGGAAGCTGTTTTGGTCAAAGATGACAAAGCTAAAGTCCAAGTACCTGCACGGCCAAACCCATTTGGAATTGGAGACTTGGTGACAAAGATGACTACGTTCAATGTTGGAAGTGTGACGGTGAAGATGACTACTCCACCTGACTCACCCACCGAAAGAGAAGATGAACCATACACGGTAGCGAGATGTTATCTTAGGCGGCTCTTTGCAAGCTCATCAACGCTGATAAACTAGAGGGCATAACGGTTCACTCATGATGGCTCAAACCTTACCGAACTTAAGATACTTGTGCTACCACTTTCCAAAGATCCTCCACACCTTAAAACGCTGTGCTCTATTTTTCCAGCGTGTTTCCTTTTATAGTTTCATGTCATATTTATAATTCCTCCAGAAAATGATTGCAATACTTGCATTCATAGTTAGGGTTTCAATTTTCAATTTCCAATTGAAGCATTATTTTCATCTGAGAACCTCTTTACTCCTAAAAACACAAAATCCTGAGTCAGCCTAAATCAACCTACTGAAACAAGAAAGGAAACCCTAAGCAAACATCTCAAGGAAATAGAACGTCTGCACTAAAGGAAAATGATTTGAGCCATCTGCCCCAACAAAGCCAGGAAGATCTTGCATCAGGAGCACAGGTCCGTAAATGTTCTGTCATGATAATTACTTCTTTTATCACTAAGGGTTACGTGTGAAGGCGCACCCTTGCGCCTGAGAAAGTTCGGTTGCAGTCTTGACAAAGGATTATAAAACTTTATTCAAATAATCAAATGGAGGAAAAAACCTTGAACCCGGCCGCCACCGAGTACAAGGAAGATGTTCAAGCGTACAAAATAAGAAGAAAGAATAAAAGAAGTTTTAGCCGTCAAGAGGATCGACATCGCCTGCACCACTGTCAGGTTCTACTTCAGCGCCGTCACCCGTTGATGCTCCTCCATTCGAATCTACCTCAGCTGCTTCATCAGACATCTCCGCAGCAGCAGCGCATTCCATTCCAACATCATCAGCGGGAGCATTTAAAAGCGCATCAACATTAGGAGCCGTACCAATTGCTTTCAGGTTTTCAGGTTCCTCTGTGTCGGAGTCAAGAATTATCACGCCGTCCTGAACCGAGTAATCACACTTGCCTTCATTCGGAGGTCGTTCATGCTCAACTCTCCGCCTCTTCAACCGCGCTGCGAATCTCTCTGCCCTTGCGCTTACTAGTGTCTCCCAGGCGTTTCCTCGCGCCTCCGCCGCTCCTCCATGTCAATTGCAGCTGAAAGTGCACAGATACGTCCTCTGACAAAACGAAGGTGGGAGATAGACATCCCCTGTATAGCACGGCCGACTTCGCGAAGTGGAAGATCAATCCTAGCCATTACTTCTTCGTGCGTATGGTTTTCGGGCTTGTCGACTTCAAAGCTTCTTTCTGGGGAAGCAACAGAATGAGCGTCCATCGCTTCCATGGCAAACTACAAAGGAGAGGAGGTCATGCACACGCACAAAAAAAAAAAAAAAATCAAGTCAATTGATCAGTTAATCAGAAAATCGAGAAAAGATTCGAGATACCTGGGATATAGAATAAACGACCACGTTGAGATGATTCTTTATAATCTCACAAGTCGACAGAATCCCAGAAGGAAGAGAAGTCTCTACTTACCACCTATGAAGGCTACTAATTCGGGATAACAATCAACGAGGCTTATCAAATATACCCGAGGAAAGCCGTGTATAACTAAGGAAGTACACCTGAAGGAGCGGCCGAGCTCATACATGTACAAGAGGAACCAAAGCGACTCACCGGATCAAGTCCTGCTTCCTTCGCATCCTTAATCAAGACCGACCAGTTCCAGGGAAACGCCTGACAATGTGAAACTATCCGAGTAAATATGTATTCACTCTAGCTTGGTCATTTCGTATGTCACCATCTCATGCCTACCACACAATAGTGTAACCATTATGTGCTAGGCAGGGGGACTTAATGTTGATGGTGGATTTTCGTTTAAGGTTAAATTTGTAAATAACCGAGAAAACTCATGCGCTGACATCTTGTAAAAGATAAAGCCATTTATAAAGTGTTGGATACTCCCTCACTTAATTCACCAAGAATGGAGCATGTAGCAACAATCCCTTCTGTGAATTTCATATCAGCCTTTGTATTTCCAAAGTACTCATTATCGATGTGGCATGACGATTGAGTGTTACTCTTCTGAGAGTAACACGAACCTCCAAGCACTATAATGAAACCATGTACGAAATACCCGTACAAAGTTGATTCTCGGTGTGTTATACTAGCCCGAGCCCTCTCGGTGTGTTATACTAGCCCGATTGAGCCCCTCTCGGTGTGTTATACTAGCCCGATTGAGCATCCCAACACACCATATCAGTCCGGATATGATCTCGATCGCATCATCCAACTCCACAAGCATGATTGGATGACCCCGGATCAATTCCATCACCCCCAAGCGGTATGGAGTACACACGGCCGACCCGCATGGTCGACTATTGGCCTTTACTTGCCAAGAAACCGTCCATACCAAGCATTATGGACGGAAAACCCTAAATTAGGGTTTGCGGCATATTACATGTGCCGCAAAAACGGTCTCAACCATCCATCTTCGCAGGTATAGATGGAGGGTGTAGATGTAGACTCAAAGGGCCCGGAGCATGTCGACACAATCACCATGTGACCGCCTACACACTTGACCAATCGGTCAAAACCAACCATGATTGGTTACAACACATTCGTCCGCCCGAAGAGCATGGTCACACGGCTTTGAAAGCCAAAATTAGGGTTCAAGCCATCACGCGCGTCCATCTTCTCCGGCACAAATGGAGGGTCACAGATCAAATCGAGCAGGTCCGGTCATACCAAAGATGACCACCGTGGGCCCATCTACCCCCTCATGTAATCGGCCAAGGCATATCATGCCCGGCTAATCCAAAACGCCCGCCCAAACATGCGTGGTTACACTTCCCAAATTGCAAATTGATCTCGACCGCTCAACTTCACCGGACGAATTGAGTGGCTTAGATCACGTTTTCATGGGATAGTCAGGTATAGGCGTGAACATCAGCCTACCATCTTCACGTCAAACCAGTCGGCCAAGACCGACCAAGTTAGGTCGTCTTGGAAAACGCGCCGGAAAAGAGTGTGGCGCGCGGCTTCTTGCGGTATCAAACTTCGTCGCAAAAATCAATCTCGACCACTCCTCTTTGACGGTCAAATTGAGTGGCCCAGATTGCGCTTTCATGAGGGAACGGAATACAGGCACCTACACCATCATGCCGTCAACACGCATGTATGGTCGGTCCTCTCCAAAATCCTTCCCATGCTTGGTTTCGACCAAGCTGGAGAGTGATGCTTGCGCACCTCTTCAAAAACCCTAATATTCATTAACGGTCGCAGATGAGTGTCTCAAGGCTCATCTCATCCGTCCAACTTCACCAGCCTTGGTTATACAACCCCGGTCGAGAGTCAATTGGTCGATGGGCGTCATTACCCATCACCTTACCACACCACAATGCAAGACTCGCATAAAATACACACGATACTTCACAAGTATCGACTTCTGAATAATACAATTATTCAATTCAAAGATTACATGCTATCTTTCGTGGATCCACGATCCACACATTCCGGACATCAATCATGTCACAAACTGGGGATACATACGGGGTATTGGTCTGGCGGTTTACTGGCGTGCGGCGTGCAACGCGCCATCACAAGAACGTGTCGGGAAGTCATGGACGGTTAGAGATGAACCGGAGAAGTGGGCAAGACTGGTCGTGTATCACCAAGCGCACAACTCCACTACTCCATCATTCCACTACCTCCACTTCCCACGAGAAACGTGAATGAGGCTCAATGACTTGTATAAATAGGTTCTCCGCCCTATTTCAAAAAAAGGACGACAGAACAACACAAGTCCAGACGACAGAAACCAAGTGTTAATACAAAAAACCGTATTCAAACACTCAGAGCCTGCTTGCATCAACCGTAAGCTTGCTCATCTTTCTGTTACAAGTCATAAGCAAGCCAACACCTTCACAATCTCAACACCTTCTTCGCTTCCCTCCCTAAGATCAACCCCATCTCCTTCACTTTGTGACCGAAACAAGTCTGGAACGACCATTTCTTGGTTTAGGCCGGACTTGCACAGTTGATCTCTCGAATCTACAAGCACTCACCGCGCAGTGCATTTGTTGAAGGTTTAGATTCATTCCTCATCCACACCCCAAATTACCAAATTCTGCAGGAGTAGTTTTCACCCATCAACAGTTAGCAAAGTAGTGGGTGCACGATCCGTCAAGTTTCCACACGACATGGAACTGACTTTACCACGATCTTCCACTTGCCCACTCTCCCACTCATGAAACCGTCACACTTACATGGATCAAGGTGTTCACAACGCTGACAATATAAATAAGTCTCTGAATCCATATTTAGGACAAATTATGATCACTAGCTATCGGCAATCATCCAGAATTTCTCGAGTAACTACTCTCAAGAATTCATCAATCCATCAGAACTTATTTGAACTCCACAGTTCACCAATTATTGCAGAAACCTTCAACACATCCACAATCCTTGATCATCATTGATCCCATACAATTCTCAGCTTCCCTCCTACAGATCAACCCATCTCCCTCTTTGCGGCCGAATTGACTCTGGAACGACCATTGACTTGGTTTAGGACGGAGTCATACAAATTGATCTCTCGAATTTAAGCATTCCCTTTGCAGTGCATCTGTGTGAGGTTAAGCAGTTTGCTCGGTCGAGGAGTCTCGACAACACGCTCGACTCTTCACTTTCCTAAAAAACCAGTGAACCATTTTTCCGCATCCACAGATTAACGACCACAGTAGGAGATTAATCTCTCGGTTGCAATCTCTCATTTTCACAAAATAGTTGATCTTAGGTCAGGTTCAGTTACCAATCCTAACCCAAACAATGCTAGCACTAGCAACAACGGTGGTACTCCAGAAACCGTTCCTGCTTCCAATAGTGGTGGTGACGCTACTCCTCCTCACACTAATGTCGAAAATCATCCTCTCTTTGGTCGACATCCTGAAGAACTCAGAGAAAATCCACCCACCATCTCTGATCTCATGAAGGTTCAGGAAGTGCTCGCTAAAAATCAAACTGACATGGCTGCTACGCAGAAGGAATTATGTAACAATCTCAAAACTCTCACTGACAAGATGTCAGACAAAACTCGGGAGAAAGGAAAAGACAAGGAAACATATCCAACTCTGAATCTAGAAGTATT
Organism: Papaver armeniacum; assembly: GCA_023531295.1. Lineage (NCBI taxonomy): Eukaryota > Viridiplantae > Streptophyta > Magnoliopsida > Ranunculales > Papaveraceae > Papaver > Papaver armeniacum. Next base: position 75,647 of record JAJJWW010006616.1, on the reverse strand, counting down.
CACGTCCCTGAAGATGACGAAACCCGCAAATCTGCAGAACCTGAACCTGCTAGTTTCATTACTCGTGAAGATCTGGAACGTTTTATGGAGAGCCGGGGAAAGGGCCATGCACCATCAGTCCATCATCATCAGCCTCCATATCCTGCTGCTACGCAAAGAATCCCTCTTCCAAAGGGTTACACTTCTCCAACCTTCACACTCTACAATGGAACGGGGAATGCTCGAGAACATGTTTCTCGATTCCTAGAAGCATTAGGAGAGCATGAACACAACCATGTCGTCCGTTTGAAGGAGTTTTCAAAATCCCCGAGGGGTCGAGCATATACTTGGTACAACAACATCGCACCAGGAACCATAGCTAATTGGGGTGAAATGATTAATGCTTTCTACAGGAAGTACTTCTTTGTTTATGAGCAAGTTACTCTTTCCGACTTAGGAAGGATGGCTCAAAAGAATGCTAAAAATCCGAATGACTACGTGAAGAGGTTCAGGGTTCAAGCCTTGGATTGCCATGATCCCAATGTTACTGAACAACAACTGGTGGATTTGTGCATCAATGGGATGATCCCAGTCTACAGAGCTTTGCTGGAAAATCTTCGTCTTCAGACCTTCTCAGAACTTCATGAAGCGGCCAAGCGATCATCAACTACCGCTCCTGCCTTGCTAGAAAGAACGAAAACTGTCAAAGTAGAGGAATCGAAAGACACTCGAAGCAGCACTGCCAGGCGACTAATCAACAAGCAGTACAGTGTCGAAACTTCCATGAATAAAGCTGAAGGGAGCAAAAGAAAAGATGAAGCACAGCCTAAATGCTTCTCCAGTGTCTAATCCCTCAAAAGCGCAAAGGAAAGATGGTCAAGCCAGGAATGCACAATCTCCTACTCAACATCAACAGAACGATAAAGATACCCCTGACTTCCCCTTTTCTATTGAAGAAGTGATCGAACTATTGGAAGTCTGGATCCATGACGGGGCGATCAAATTACATCCTGTCAAAAAGGAACCAACTGAGGAACAGATGGAAAATGCACGCTACTGTCATTTCCATAGGTATGTCAGTCATCCGACAAGTGATTGCAGAACCCTGAAGAATATATTCAAAGAAAAGACTGACTCAGGGGAACTGGGGACTGAAGGAGTGCACAGAAATCCTCTCCAAATCAGGACATTCACACTCTCTGAGCATCCGGTCAAGGAAGCGGTGCAATCCCTAATCGAACATGTCTGTGAGTTACTGTACTTATCGAAAGCTCAAAGAAACGATATGTTTGCTGCACTGAACCATATTGAGTCAGGCAAACGGCTAACAATTCCGGAGACACTCTCTGAACCGCCGTGCATGCAGGAGAAGGAGATGTACGATCGGGGACTTCTCACTTCATGGTCTATCTCAAAGGAAATGAATTCAAGCGAGCATTGGTCGACGTTGGCACTGCTGTTAATATCATCCCTTTGAAAACCCTCAGAGTTAATGGCATCACTCGACAAGAAGCAACTCATGCTCCTATCTCAGTCAGAGACCATGCTCCAGGGATGCTTACGGTTACATCATTCTCAACATAAGAAATGATTCAACCTGGACAGAAACTAAAGTCTTCATAATTAAAGAGGATCCAGGATATGACATGATTCTTGGGCGAGCATGGATTCGTGATGGAAGAGTTGCTGCGATATCTTCATCTTCAGTTGCACAATTCTCCATCGAAGAAAGCTCTGACTCGGAAAATGATCAACCTTTCGAGCAATTGGGAAAAGTCGAAGCCCTGATGGAACTCGCACAAAAACCCGAAGAAAGCCCACATGAATTTGTCAAAAGGTTCTGCACTCAGGAAAGTCTTATTCCCCATGATGTATATGTATTACCAACTTTCAAATATGCTACTCTAGTCCGGGGACTCAGTTCTGCTCAAAACCTAGCTATCACCAAATGCTATGAGTGGTTAGTCTCACCTCAGCAATACTTCACCAAATGGTTAGACGCAGAACCTCTCTAAGTCTATCATCTCACTAACACGGTCATTGCTAGGATAATGACCGAGTTTCACAATCAATATCCTAAATACTCTCCTTTGCACGAGTGTCCATATGTGCCGCAGAATTGGAAATCTCCACTAACATGGAATCCTACTATGCGAGGAATTCCGAACCAGCAGAAGATATTCAAGGCACGAGCAACCAAGCCTAACAAATTTCATGAAGGAGATTTGGTTCTTAAGGCAACCAGACGCAATTTTCATTCCACGGAGAGTTCTAACTGGGAAGGACCTTTTATGATCACTTAGTCAGTTGCTGGAGGATACTACAAATTAGCTGACATCAAAGGCAAGACAAGTATACCAGTAATTCATGAGAATTGGCTCAAGATCTTCAACGCATGAAGCATTCAACATTGGGTGTTTTATGTCCAAGACAAACGCTCAAAACATCTGACGTTTGCATCTTAGGATTTTATTTTACCTGTATTTTCAATTCCTCCAAAACATTTGCAATACTTGCATCCAGTATTTGATATTCAACAATTTATCAAAAGTTCTTTATTTTAAGAAAAATCTCTATAAAAACCCAAAATCCAAAAGAAAATCCTCAGTCACTCATAAATTCAAAACCAAAATCTCACATCTCTCATAAGTTCAAAGATCAAGAGATTATGGAAAGAAAACTATAAAAATCCATCAAAGTACGATTTATGCTTCTCAGCATCCTCCAAGACTTGCAAAGCCGCTTTCTCCAACTCCGACTTTTGAGTCAACTCAAAGAATCTTAGCCATTTTCTCCACCACAAAGATCACTGGTAAAAGGTATATTCTGCACTATTGCATCCTTGATGGTGTTGATCTTCTGACGAAGCCACTTCAGGTTAAAGCCAAGTCTCTCAGAATTCTCCAAGTTGTACTCCCAATCAAAGAGTACATCTCGAGTGACGATACTTCTAGGCCTGGTACGAATGTCATCTATAACACACAATATGTTTCCTAATTGCATTGTCAAGAAGTATCTACGTTCAGGATTTCTTGTAACGACGATATGGCCATACATCTTCCACAACTTTTCATACATACTGGCATACCCAGTGGGAACGCTAAATCAACCAAAAAATACATGATACAGGAGTGAAGCACCAAATGGAGGCTCACAAACAATCCCTTCAGTAGAATATTCATGCACTATTATACGGTTCTCAATCTCGGGAGCAACCTCAACAATCATAGGCGCAGCTTTTTCTGAGACAGTATTTTCTACTTTCGGCACGACTTCCTCTGTTTCTGGAGCAATCACCATTGGTGTTCCAATCTCCTCAACAATATCAGCAGCAACCATGTCATGGCCTTGAATTGCAGAGATGGTTGTATCATTATCAATAGCGACGGGATTCCTCAAATCATCATTATTGGTCTCGTTATTCCCAACTTCGGCATTTGGCACCTAATAAGAAGATTACAAGGGATTAGAGTGATCCAAGCATGAAAACTAAATACAATCATAAAGTCCGGCATGTAAGTGAATTAAAATTATTCTAAGTTCTTCACTATGCGTCCAAGACATGAGCAAATAGCATAAAATTCATAAAACACGTTTTCCAATAAGTTCGTCAGAAAATTTTTATACTACTCTATATGAGATGACGAACTGGGAGAAATTGGTAAGGGATCTAAGTTTGAGTCATATACCATTCTCTTCGTATGGATGTCATCTACAACATATCAAAATTTCATAGTAATTGGATGAAAGATAAGGGAGTTGCGGCCAAAACATTGGACCTCATACCGACTGAAAATTTTCTGGAGGTCTCCTGGAGGTTTACTGTTTCATCGATTTCGACCCCTAGAAGTGCTCAAAACTTAAAAAGCTTCTTTGAAAAAATCTTGGAAATTTCCTGGGCTTAAGGATACATGGGTAGATCGCGAAATTATGATGTCGGATGAAGATTCTACAACATTTTTACTAAAACGCTGGGGTCTGGATTTTTCTGATGACGAATTTCGGCAAATTTCTCATATATTCATCGGGATTCTCATTCATTCATTCACAAATCAGCAATCCTACACTTCTATTAAGATAATACAAAATGGATACTTACTTGAGGAGTCTCCAATGCATTCTAAGGGTTAACATGGTCGGCATCAACATTGGGAACACCATTATTTTCATTCAGTCGCGATTCTTGAGAATTCTCCTTCTCCCTACTATTCGAAGACAAATGGATATCATGACCATGTTGGTTTTCCACAAAAATCTCTTCCTGGATCCATCAACAATAATCATCATTATTTCATATAAGGAAATGCCGAAATCACTTACATGAAAGGATACTCACATCAACCTCTCCGTCGGTGCTAGATCCCTGAATTGCTCGTATAGAGGAAAGATGAAGACCGTCAATAACCAATGGAGCAAAATTCTGAAATAAATTAGCAATACTCTTCTAAGATCCTGATTATATGGAAAAAAAAAGTCGCAACGATAAGAGAAGTGCTAACAACTCACCAAAGAAGCGGCAGGGGACTGCACATCATTCGGTATCATTCGATGAGATGTTTTGCTTCTCTCTTCTCCACCCCGCGGACTTTCTTGAAGGTCTAAGAAGTTTACACAAATTCGAGGCCTCACAGCGCGAACATCTATTGATGGTGGATTTTCATTTAAGGTTAAAATTGTAAAAAGCCAGAAAATCATGCGCTGACATCTTGTAAAAGATAAAGCCATTAATAAGTGTTGGATACTCCCTCACTTAATTCACCTAGAATGGAGCATGTGGCAACAATCCCATTACGTGAATACACGAAATTCATCCGGGTTGGAGCATGTAGCAACAATCCCATATACCCCGTGAATTTCTAGCATTATTAAATAATGCGTAATCAGCCTTGTATTTCCTGTACTCATTATCAGTGCGGCATGACGAATGAGTGTTGCTCTTACAGAGCAACACGAACCTCCAAGCATTATAATGAAACCATGTACGAAATACCCGTCTGGTGACTCTCGGTGTGTTATACTAGCCCGATTGAGCCCCTCTTGGTGTGTTATACTAGCCCGATTGAGCATTCGGACTGACCGTATCAGTACGGATATGATCCACGATCATCCAACTCCACAAGCATGGTTGGATGACCCGGATCAATTCCATCACCCCCAAGCGGTATGGAATATCCACTGCCAACCGACGCGGACCCGCATGGTCGGCCTCCCGAAGATTGGCCTAGCTTGCCAAAACGTCCAAACCAACGTATGGGCGGAAAACCTAAATTAGGGTTTGCGGCATATTACATGTGTCGCAAAACAGTCTCAACCATCCATCTTCGTAGGGATAGATGGAGGGTGTAGATGAAGATTCAAAGGGCCCAGAGCATGTCAACACAATCACCGTGGGCCCGCCTACATACGACCAATCGGTCAGGACCAACCATGGTTGGTTATCCTAATTCGTGCGCCCAAACAGAGCATGGTTACACGGCCGTGAAACCCAAATTAGGTTTTGAGCATCACGAGCGTCCATCTTCTCCAGCACGAATGGAGGGTCCAAGATTAGATTAAGCAGGTCCGGTCATACCAGCATGACCACCGTGGGACCATCTATCCCCTCACCCGATCGGCCAAGGCATATCATGCCTGGTTACTCCAAGACGCGCGCTCAAACTAGCGTGGTCACACCTCCCAAACCGCAAACTAATCTCGACCGCTCAACTTCGCCGGACGATTTGAGTGGTTCAGATCACGTTTTCATGGGATAGTCAGGTATAGGCGTGAACACCAGCCTACCACTTGCATGCCAGACCGGTCGGCCAAGACCGACCAAGTTAAGTCATCTAGGAACGCGCGCCGGAAGTGAGCATGGTGCGCGGCTTTTTGCGGTACCAAATTCCTATTACAAAATCGATCTCCACCACTCCTCTTTGCCGGTCAAATTGAGTGGCCTAGATCGCACCTTCATGGGACAGTGAGATATGGACGTGTACACCGGTATGTTGTCTACACGCATGCCCGGTCGGTCCCCATGCTTGGTTTCGACCAAGCTGAAGAGTGATGCTTGCGCACCTCTTCTAAAACCCTAATTCATTAACGGTCGCAGATGAGTGTCTCAAAGATCATCTCGTCCGTCCAACTTCACCAGCTTGGTTATACAACCATGGTCAGGAGTTAATTGGTCAGTGAGGCATCACCACCCATCACTTTACCACACCATGATGCAGTACCTACATAAAATACACATGATACTTCACAAGTAACAACTTCCTGAATAACGCAGTTATTCAATTCAGCATTACATGCTACCTTTCGTGGATCCACGATCCACACATTCCGGACATCAATCATGTCACAAACTGGGGGATACATACTTGGGGTATTGGTCTGGCGGTTTACAGGCGTGCGGCGTGCAACGCGCCATCACAAGAACGTGTTAGGAAGTTATGGACGGTTAGCGATGACGGGAGAAGTGGGCAAGACCGATCGTGTAGCATCGACACACAACTCCACTACTCCATCACTCCACTTCCTCCACTTCCCACGAGAGACGTGAATAAGGCTCAATGACTTGTATAAATAGGTTCTCCTCCCTATTTCCACCAACAAGAGCAAGTCCGGACAAAAAAACGAAACCAAGTGTTAATACAAAACACCGAACCGATAGCTTGCATCCTGTAAGCGGTTCGGTTTTTTTGTTACAAGTCATAAGCAAGCCAACACCTTCACAATCTCAACACCTTCTTCGCTTCCCTCCCTAAGATCAACCCCATCTCCTTCACTTTGTGACCGAAACAAGTCCTGGAACGACCATTTCTTGGTTTAGGCCGGACTTGCACTGATTGATTTCCGAATCTACAAGCACTCACCGCGCAAATGCATTTGTTTAGGGGTTTAGATTCATTCCTCATCCACACACCCCAAATTACCAAATCCGGCAGGAATAGTTTTCACCCATAAACAATTGGCGACCACAGTGGGAGGTTGATCTCTCGGTTGCACAAAATTGAATTCTCAATTTTTCGGTTTCCATCTCGCAATGTATCCGGAAACCACAGGTGGTTCAGATATCATGGGAAGTGTAGCTAGAATACTGGAGGATGTCTTGGCAAGTCAAGCCGGTATTACCAGAAGGCAGAGCGAGACATTTCGCCTTTTGAATGATATAGCAGCACAATTACAAGAAGGGTCGGCAGGCATCTACTCAAGTAGTGCAAGAAATGCTGAATCCTTAGTCAGGAGTCACACCTTTACCGGTGGAGAGGCAAAAAGAGCGCGTAACCGCAGGAGACTCAGGAAAGATGAACAACATGGTCCAGTCAACAATGAAGAACCGAGGCAAATCCACAGAGGAAAGGACTTGTACGGAGTACTACAACGTCTACCAGATAAAGAAAGGGAGCCTGCAGCCTATGGAGCCCTGTTAGAAGATTTATATTTCAAGACTCTTGTTGAAGCCCGGAAGACTGTCCAATCCGCATCGGCCTTTCATCCAAGCGAATAAATGCTTGAGGAAGGAGAGATCGATCAGGAAATACGTGAATACAGAGGATGGGAGCGTTCAATTCGATCACTCAGTAGTGATATTACGACACCTTCCACATCCCTTTACCCAGGCAAGCGATCCGCGGATATGATGGCACTCGCAAATCTTCCAATTTCATCTCCTAACGTGCTCCACATCAAAGCCATGTAGAGATATCACAACGCCCACTAACGCAGAAAAGCCGGACTCGAAATACCTACACTTTCCGTTCCCGATGGAAAAGATTTTGGAGTTCTTTGGAGATGTGGGTACGAAATAGAGAGGTGGAACTACCTCCCGTATGGCGTCCACCAACCGATCAAGAAATAATGGACCCGAGGTACTGTCATTTCCACTGGTTCCTTCACACCCTACCAGTGAGTGCAACGCTTTGAAGCGCATTGTTCAGGAGAAACTTGGTTCAAAAGGATAGCTCTCATTCTCTAAAAAATTAATGTGAACGACTTCCTTGGAGAGGCTACTTCGGTTTGATACAAGTGAGACTTCGAAAACAAGTAAGTTCTATTCAGCAAATTTACAAGAAAGATAGTTTTGGAATTCACTGGGGACTTAGCATCCCGCACATGGAGAAAGAGACTCAGTGATCAAACGCATGTTTGCTTCCCTTCATACCTCCCTTTTACACGATATTTGCAATTTCATATGACACGTGCAATCATTCATGACCAAGATGCAAATTCCATTTAAAATAACCTCTTTCAGAAAAGTTATTCACAAAACTATCTCAAAATAAACCAATTCAATTACCTATTAATTCAAAACCGGAGGTCAAATTGTGAAAGGAAATCCTCACTATCACTCAAAAGAAAAACATCTAAAAGAAAAGACAATTAGGTGGTGAGAATCTTTCAAGGAAAGTCCTTCAACAAAGAACTCGTCCTTCTGGGCAAGAGAGTCTTTCATCCTTTGAAGAACAGCCTGCTTCAGCTTCAACTCCTTAGACAACTTTTCAACCTCTTCTTCCTGGCGAGTAACACAGTCTACGGAAGGGACTTCGTCTTGTAATTTCTAGAGCTCCTGAATCTTGGAGAACCCTTTGAAGAACCAAGGAGCATTGAAGCCGCATCTTTGCGCAAACACGTCTCGATGGCACTTCCAGTCTTCAATCATCTCCTCAGAAACTGTTCGACCGGTCGTGACGCTCATCCCATGGATAGAAAATAAAGCTTCTTGGACGCGGTTGACCAACGCAAGACGGCTTTTGAGCTTTGTAGTGGTAGAAATGTGGCCGTGCTTCTCCCATATCGCCATATACAACTCTTCGAACTGAGCCGGCACGCTGAATACGCCAACCAACACATGGCCTGGATAAGGGACATTAAAAGGAGGATCGAACAAAGCCCTAGGCTGCATCACCGATACTTCACCAACCACAGAAGCCTTGTCAGTTACAGGAGGCCTTTCAGAAGGAGTCACCACGACAGCTTTATTGGCCGAAGCCTGCTCAGAACGTTCTTCAAGGGGAGCCGCTTCAACTATAGCGGATGTTGCCTCTCTTATATTCCTTCCGACATCTACTTCGCTCTGGGTGCTAATTTCCATCACGACCCCGTCAACAAGATCACTAAGGGAAGCGCCTTGTCCAACCGAGCTTGCATCATCTCTGTCATGGTCTAGAAGAGGAGCGGTTTCGCCAGACTTCTCAGCATAAAGATCAGTGTTACCAGACTCCTGAGGATCAGTGCCGCCAGACTTCTCAACATGAAGGCCAACATTACCGGACTTCTCATTCTGAATGCGCGCCAACCTTGTGAAGACATTCTCTTTTGGAATTCCCTGATTTCAAGCAAGGATCACTCTTAAAAGAACTTACTCTGGAAGAAATGAAGGAACCAATGGGAAGAGGTTTAAATACCTGCATATTGGAGGAATTGAGGATCACCGAACCACATGCCTGCCTTTTGGATCTCTCTGCTGCTTGGGGACTGCAATCCTCAGCTCTGGTCCGTTTGGCTGGAAGTGGCTTCAACCGGAAATGCTTTTTCAAAATGTCAGAAGATGGTTCACCATGGGAACCTGTCACAACACTCTCCGAAAATTCCTGGAAAATCAACAGTTGCCTCCTCCAAAATTCCTTGTACTTATCGGTTACCACTGGGTTTCTCCCAATAGGCCAGAAGGGAAGGCTCACCCGATCTAAAAACACGTCAACGTTAAGAATATTTGGGAGGAATTCTTTCGGAACCCCCGGTGGACGGATAAATGGGACACCCTGATAAAATCCCATTTGACGAGCCGCCCTGTCAATATTGTACGGAGTCACAGTAAATTCTTCATTGAATAAAGACGGGACATATCCTGGGATGCAAAATGCGGGTAAACAATTTCCCCAAATCTCATAGTCTTAACATCGGTGCGCAACACGAGATCGGGACCATCAAAGCAATAGCAAAAGTCTTTGGCTGAACAATGGAAGGGTGGATCGGCCCCCATGGACGGAAATCTACGGTGAGACACATTGTCAAATATGTCCACGAGTTTCGCGCTGTTGCAGGACGCCTCCTATTCCAGTGGAGTATTCTCGAGCCACCATACAAGTTCTTGAGCAAATTTGCGGGAGCAGGAGCATAGCTTTTGAAGTGTTCCCATAAGAATGCCTGAAGAAAAGCGAAGTGAACGTGCGATTCCACCTTCTTGTACCCGTTAGAAACATGCATGTCCATTTCTAAGGCGTCCAGATGAGAGTACAGCGATCCAAGGAACAAGGCACCCATGGGAAGAACTTTACCTTTTGCCAGCTTTATATCGATCTTAACGAGGTCACCTCTAATGGTCTTCTTTCTAGAACCGTCGTCGAATATATCTCTGGATAGCCATAAAGACAGGAACGCAATCACGCTGAGCTCATTTTCCAACTCTTGATCCGGCTCTGGGTCTGCAGGAGACCACTCCGACACCCACCAAGTGTAAAAGCATCTCGTATCTTTTTTCTCCTCCTTGTCCAGACCTTTTGAATCCCGCCACCTTTTGAAGTATAGTATCATAGTTACGTTGCTCCGTATCAGAGAGATCGTAAGAAAGACTTCCAAAGAACAGTGCGGGTTCATTAATGCAGCTACACTCTCCGGAGTAATAGTCATCTCTCCCCATCTAGATATGGTCAGTATGAGTAGAAATGCGCCACCGAGAAATGAAGGTAATCAAACCCGCAACGTCTTTCTTAATTTCAAGAGCAAAGGATGCCATGACCGCATTGAGGATTTGCGCTTTGGTCAAATTATCTTTAATGTCCTTATTACTCAACATGCGTCTCATCCATCCTTCATAAGAACCCAGTGGAGTTTGGCAAATCTTGAAGTCAATAGGGGAAGGCGGATATTCGTTTCTCCGGAGTCAAAATCTCATCACAAGTGCTGAAGAAGAAAATGGATCAGCATCCATATTTTCTGAATCGGAAAGCATGACTATCTTATGAGAAGGATGTTTTCTAATGTTTGGAAAAGGCGAGGTGAACAACTCATCATCGATGTTCGGCATATCTTTGAAGCTGTCAACACTTCCTGACTTGGTACCAGCATTATTTCCAGAAGACATCTCAAGAGGAATTCTTTTCTTCATTCCACAATGAAATAAAAGACAGGAGTTAGAACTTGTATGAAAAGCGCATGAAGCGTGTAGTCACGCACGACAAGACACGTTGAAATGCACAAAAGGTGGGATTAGGTCCAAACACTAGTATTACTCAAATTTCAGTCTGGTATTGGCTTCAAGTCCGGTACAAGTTTCAGTCTGGTATTGGTTTCAAGTCCGGTACAAGTTTCAGTCTGGTATTGGTTTCAAGTCCGATACAAGTTTCAGTCTGGTATTGGTTTCAAGTCCTAGTACAAGTTTCATCTGGTATTGGTTTCAAGTCCTAGTACAAGTTTCGATCTGGGTATTGGTTTCAACTCCGGTACAAGTTTCAAGTCCGGTATAAATTTCGAGTTCGGTGTTACTCAAGTTTCAAGTCCGGGCACAAGACTGATATAAGGTCGACTTTCAGTCAAGCATATGTGGGTGAGACCCACGTTCAATCAAGCATACACGGCGGGCCCGCGTTCATCCACACACATCATAACACGATTTTTCTTTATTCATGGGAATCGTGTCTACGGGATTCAAGCCAAAGTCTCTTCCCAAGCTACAATCTAAGAAGCTAGTTTTGCATGCAACGATGGAAGAAGAAGCAAAAACGACGTATTCACGGACTTGCGGAACTAAACCATCCTATCTATAAAAAGATTTTTACCTAAGAAATTAGGGTTTTTTCCTTAAAAAAAAAAGGTGAAACTTACCTTGGACGGACGGACGGCGGCAGCAAATCCGGCAGCTCCGGCAGCAACTCCGGCAACATCAACGGCGGCAGCGTCGGCGGGAACGGCAGCACTAGTCACGGGCGAGAGCTGCTCAACAAAAAAAAAAGAGAAGAAAAAATCGTGAGGAAAAGAAAAGGGGGTTGGTCTCTTTTATAGACAAAAAATTAGAAGAATCCTAATGGAACAAGGATACCTCATCTATTTGGTTTCCTCTTTTGATTCAAATACCCTAAGGAAGGAAGCCGGTCCATCAAAGCTTAGGATCGCGCACGTATGGAGGATTGCCCACGGCGTAATCCCTCCGGGTAGACTTCCTTTATCTTGTCTCCTTACGTTTGTATATGTCACCATCTCATGCCTACCCCACAACAAAGTGTAACCATTATGTGCAAGGCGGGGACTTAATGTTGATGGTGGATTTTCATTTAAGGTTAAAATTGTAAAAAGCCAAAAAATCATGCGCTGACATCTTGTAAAAGATAAATCCATTAATAAGTGTTGGATACCCCCTCACTTAATTCACCTAGAATGGAGCATGTGGCAACAATCCCATTCTGTGAATACACGAAATTCATCCAGGTTGGAGCATGTAGCAACAATCCCATATACCCTGTGAATTTCTAGCATTATTAAATGATGCGTAATCAGCCTTGTATTTCCTGTACTTATCAGTGCGGCATGACGACTGAGTGTTGCTCTTACAGAGCAACACGAACCTCCAAGCATTATAATGAAACCATGTACGAAATACCCGTACAGGCCGACTCTCGGTGTGTTATACTAGCCCGATTGAGCCCCTCTCGGTGTGTTATACTAGCCCAATTGAGCATTCGGACTGACCGTATCAGTCCGGATATGATCACAGTCATCCAACTCCACAAGCATGATTGGATGACCCAGATCAATTCCATCACCCCCAAGCAGGTATGGAATATCCACTGCCGAACCGACGCGGACCCCGCATGGTCGGCCTCCCCAAAGATTGGCCTAGCTTGCCAAAACGTCCAAACCAGAGCGTATGGGCGGAAAACCCTAAATTAGGGTTTGCGGAATATTACATGTGTCGCAAAACAGTCTCAACCATCCATCTTCGCAGGTATAGATGGAGGGTGTAGATGAAGATTCAAAGGGCCCAAAGGATGTCAACACAATCATCGTGGGCCCGCCTACATACCTGACCAATCGGTCAGGACCAACCATGGTTGGTTATCCTAATTCGTGCGCCCAAACATTTCATGGTTACACGGCCGTGAAACCCAAATTAGGTTTTGAGCATCATGAGCGTCCATCTTCTCTAGCACGAATGGAGGGTCCAAGATTAGATTAAGCAGGTCCGGTCATACCAGCATGACCACCGTGGGCCCATCTATCCCCTCACCCGATCGGCCAAGGCATATCATGCCTGGTTACTCCAAGACGCGCGCTCTAACTAGCGTGGTCACACCTCCCAAACCGCAAACTAATCTCGACCGCTCAACTTCGCCGGACGATTTGAGTGGTTCAGATCACGTTTTCATGGGATAGTCAAGTGTAGGTGTGAACACCAGCCTACCACTTACACGCCAGACCGGTCGGCCAAGACCGACCAAGTTAGGTCATCTTGGAACGCGCGCCGGAAGTGAGCATGGTGCGCGGCTTTTTGTGGTACCAAATTCCTATTACAAAATCGATCTCCACCACTCCTCTTTGCCGGTCAAATTGAGTGGCCTAGATCGCACCTTCATGGGACAGTGAGATATGGACGTGTACACCGGTATGTTTTCCACACGCATGCCCGGTCGGTCCTTTCCAAAAACCTTCCCATGTTTGGTTTCGACCAAGCTGAAGAGTGATGCTTGCGCACCTCTTCTAAAACCCTAATTCATTAACGGTCGCAGATGAGTGTCTCAAAGATCATCTCGTCCGTCCAACTTCACCAGCTTGGTTATACAACCCTGGTCAGGAGTTAATTGGTCAGTGAGGCGTTACCACCCATCACTTTACCACACCATGATGCATTACCTGCATAAAATACACATGATACTTCACAAGTATCAACTTCCTGAATAACGCAGTTATTCAATTCAACATTACATGCTACCTTTCGTGGATCCACGATCCACACATTCCAGACATCAATCATGTCACAAACTTGGGGGATACATACTGGGGTATTGGTCTGGCGGTTTACAGCGTGCAGCGTGCAACGCGCCATCACAAGAACGTGTTAGGAAGTTATGGACGGTTAGCGATGACAGGAGAAGTGGGCAAGACTGATCGTGTAGCATCGACACACAACTCCACTACTCCATCACTCCACTTCCTCCAATTCCCACGAGAGACGTGAATAAGGCTCAATGACTTGTATAAATAGGTTCTCCTCCCTATTTCCACCAAAAAGAGCAAGTCCAGACAAAAAACAGAAACCAAGTGTTAATACAAAACACCGGAACTGATAGCTTGCATCCTGTAAGCCGGTTCAGCTTTCTATTACAAGTCATAAGCAAGCCAACACCTTCACAATCTCAACACCTTCTTCGCTTCCCTCCCTAAGATCAACCCTATCTCCTTCACTTTGTGACCGAAACAAGTCTGGAACGGCCATTTCTTGGTTTAGGCCGGACTTGCACAGATTGATTTCCGAATCTACAAGCACTCACCGCGCAGTGCATTTGTTTAGGGGTTTAGATTCATTCCTCATCCACACACCCCAAATTACCAAATCCGGCAGGAATAGTTTTCACCCATAAACACCATCCTACATAAAATCAATGAATAATTAAAACACATTTAAGCTTACTTTCACCAATCGTGGAGAAAAGAGGCTTACATGCGCGCATTATGGAGATATCTTCCTCTTGTCACCACGGGAAAGGTACTTTAGCCTTGGTCGAGCATTAATAGAGTCAAGGGAAGGAAAATCCTGCGCTGGAGACTTAACATCCATCACAAAAGCATACAGACGCTCAAGTTGCTGACGCTAGAAGTTTATGTAACCTGGAGTCATGAAATTAGCACGATCAGAGCATGGGAATAAATACTCATTTCCCTCCACATGAGTGCAGTCCAGATTGCCAGGAGTGAAACTTAATATGAAAGATCTCTCTCCATCATTCAAATCAGCACCAGTCTTCAACATGATATTTTCTTTAGCAGCATTGAAGGTGATCAATTGTGAGAAGAGATCAGGGACCAACACCCGGGGGCGAAATTTGAACTCGGATTCAATGTCCAGAATATCAGTGATGCATATCTTGTATTGCGGTTGCTTTGTAGACCACCTCATGATCCTGGCGTTGTCTTTCTCGAGGAAAGCATGACGAGTGTCGACATTAGGCCCTTGCAAAACACTACGGGGAATCGGAGCATATTTTTCAAGATGCTCCCACATCAAATCTTGGAGGAACATGGTATTAATATATGTCTCAATTTTCATGAAACCGTTAGAGACACTGGAGTCAATAACCAAAGAGTCCAAGTTGGCAAACAGTGAACCTAAAAACAGGCTACCAATTGGAAGTTTCTCACCTTTAGCCATCCTAATGGCGAAGGGTATCACCAAAGGTTTCAACAAATGTCCGCTGTCCTCAAGAACATATCTGGAAAGCCATTAGCACAGGAAAGCAGCGATGGACATGGTACCATCAACAGGTTCTTCAGGAATTCTATATCTCGGCCACCATTATCTCAACCATTGAGCATAGCAAAATTTGGGAGACTCGTTGAACTCATGCATTTTAGCTTCCAAAGTACGAGATATCAGTTTCTCCTCTTTCGAAAGTTCTCCAAGGAAATTTTCGGTGACTGGAAGATGCAAAAAAACGACTACATCTTCTAAAGTAATCGTGAACTCTCCCCATCTGCATATGAAGGTGTGAGTAGGAATACACCAACGAGCAAGCAAAGCCACGATACCTGGTATATCATGATTAATGATCAAATCTCCAGCAGCTTGAATGGCTCGCGTCACTGCGCGCACTATCCAAAGAAGGTCCTCACACGGGGCCGTGTGGCCTAGCATATGCCTTGCCCATCCGAAAAATGCATCGGGCTTCCGAGAAAGTTTGAGTTCCACATGAGAAGCCGAATAATGTTTCCCTTCCAAATAGAACCGAATTATTACTGGAGGAGACACCAACTTATTCTGAGCAGTAGTCTTGGGATTTATGAGCAACCGAAACGAAGAACTTAAAGGACGTTTTTCAAGCCTATACAAATATTCAAAGAATCTGTCTTCAATGCTTGGAATGTTCTTGGGTTTGGGAATTTCTTCATTCCCCTGAGAAGTTCCAGAATCGCCATCCCTGGAGCAATCATCATCTCCAGAAGTGTCTTCTCTGGAAACGTCACTTTCAGCATCATCACGGAATCGAGTCATCTTCGCCAAATTGCTGCAACATTCCACACGAATTTCATCAATACAATGGAATTAAAGCAATCAAACAATTACGATGCTCACAATCAGCATCTGCAAAAAAAAACGGTAATCCTCAACTCTTACCTATTTACGATTTCACGAACTTAGTGATAACAACGTAAAACCCCAAAACTTGCTCGTTCTTTCAAACCTGCAAAGTCGAGCATAAAACATATTATTCAAGAGTCAACACTGACTGCTCAAGAAACTTTGAATAATTCATATAACTTTCCATGTGAACATTCGCTGATTTTTACGTGTACATACACTATAAAATCACTAAACTCATACATACACTACGAATTCATCAACTCATAAATTGTTTGCTTTCAACAATTCTTCATAAATCAAAACTTGATTTATATTTAATAAAACGTGAATAACTCACGTACCTTTTAAAAAAAAATTTAGGTGAGCTAATAACTCACGTAAATAATAAAAAAAAAAAAACTTTTTTGCTCAAACGAGCATTCGTCTACGAAACCAGGGTCTTTTCTATTTTTGCAAAAGTCCACGTATTCTAAATAAAACTTTTGTGAGTTCTCAAATAAATTTTATCATGAATTCCAGGTCTTTTGAAAATTTCCTTTAACCCTAAGGATCATTATTTACCACTCTTTACGAACAAACCTACGTTCTTAAAAGTATTTGCAAAATCCATGCTTTGAAAACAAACTTGGGTTTTCATGAAACCTAATAAACAAAACTTTTACTACTACAACTAGACCATGTTTATTCAAAGTTTATGAATCTCTTCCATATTAGGGATTTTTGCTCGTTCCTTCAACTAACGAACAAACGGCCATATATATACGTTTTCTGAAAATCCTTCATAAATCCTACGCATGCATGCAACCATAGGATTTTTGGTTTTGTGAACAACTCATAAATCACGAAACATACAGCGAAAAAAAATATGGACGGACTAACCTGTCGGTGCCGGCCGGAATTTGGCCGGACGGTGGTCGGACGGGCGGCGGTGCTGGTTCCGGCGAATTTTCCTGCTGCTGCTGTTGATGGTGGATTTTCATTTAAGGGCTGAAATTGTAAAAGCCAAAATTATGCGCTAACATCTTGCAAAAGATAAAGCCATTATTAAGTGATGAATACTTCTTCACTTTACTAATTCACCTAGAATAGAGCATGTGACAACAATCCCGGTGTCTCATGAATTACATACACAAAATTCATCCAGGTTGGAGCATGTAGCAACAATCCCATATACCCTGTGAATTTACAGCATTATTAATTAATGCATGACCAGCCTCGTATTTCCTGTACTCATTACCGGTGCGGTATGACGACTGAGTGTTGTTCTCAGCAGAGCAACACGAATCTCCAAGCATTAATAATGAAGCATGTACAAAATACCCATACAGGCTACAACTCTCGGTGTGCTATACTAGCCCGATTGAGCATATTTGAACCTGAACTGACCATGTCAGTCTCAGAAACGATCACGACCATCCAACTTCACCAGCATGATTGGATGGCTTAGATTGAATCCATGACCCCAAGCAGGTATTGGAATATTCACTACCGACCCAACGCAGGCCCCGCAAGGTCGGTCTCCCCAAAAGGTATAGTTTGACAAACCGTCCAAACCAGAGCTGTATGGACAAAAAACCCTAAATTTGGGTTTGCGGCACATTACATGTATCGCAAAACAGTCTCAATCATCCATCTTCACAGGCATAGATGGAGGGTATAGATGTAGATTCAAAGAGCCCAGAACATGTCAACACAAATACCGTGGGCCCACCTACATACCTGACTGATCGGTCAGGACCAACTATGGTTGGTCGTCTTGATTCGTGCGCCCCAAACTGGGTATGACACACGGCCGGCAAAACCTAATTAGGGTTTGTGTCGCGATCACGAGCGTCCATTTTCTCCTGCACGAATGAGGGGTCCAGGAATAAACTAAGCAGGTCCGGCAAGTATCAACACGATTAATGTGGCCCACCTATCTCCACACCCGATCGGCCAAGAACAAACTTGGTTGTACACCTTGATTCGCGCGCCCAAGCTAGGCGTGGTCACACTCCCCAACCACAAACTGATCTCGATCGCTCAAGTTTACCGGACAAATTGAGTGGCTTAGATCGCGTTTCTATGGGACGATGAAGTACATGTATATACACCATCCCACCGTATGCACGCCGGGCTGATCGGCCAAGACCGACCAAGCTTGGTCGTCTTGGAACGCGCGCCCAAAATTGGCATGATGCGCGGCTTTTGCGGCACCATATTTTTGTTGCAAATCGATCTCAACCGCTCCTCTTTGCCGGTCAAATTGAGTGGCCTAGATCGCACCTTCATGGGATAGTGAGGTACAGACGTGTACACCGGCATGCCGTCTACACGCATGCCCGGTCGGGCCTTTCCAAAACACCTCCCATGATTATATTCGACCAAGCTGAAGAGTGATGCTTGCGCACCTCTTCAAAAACCCTAATTCCATCAACGGTCGCAGATAAGTGTCTCAAAGATCATCTCGTCCGTCCAACTTCACCGGCTTGGTTATACAACCCACAGTCGGGAGTTAATTGGTCAGTGAGGCGTCATGGTGATCACCACCCGTCACTTTACCACATCATGATGTAGTACCTGCATAGAATACACACGATACTTCACAAGTATCGACTTCCTAAATAACTTAGTTATTTAATCTAGCATTACATGATACTTTCTGTGGTTCCCACGATCCACACACTCGAGACATCAATCATGTCACAAACTGGGGGATACATACTGGGGTATTGGTTTGGCAGTTTACAGTGTGCAGCGTGCAACGCGCCATCACAAGAACGTGTCAGGAAGTCATGGACGGTTAGAGATGACAGGAGAAGTGGGCAAGACTGGTCGTGTAACACTAACACACAACTCAACTACTCCATCACTCCACTTCCTCCACTTCCCACGAGAGACGTGAATAAGGCTAAAATGACTTGTATAAATAGGTTTTCTTCCCTATTTCCAAAAAACAACAGAACAAGTCCAGACAACAGAGGCAAGTGTTGATACAATCGTATTCAAACACCGGATCGATAGCTTACATCCCGCAAGCCGATTCAGCTTTTACGATACAAGTCATACATAGCCAACACCTTCACAATCTCAACACCTTCTTCGCTTCCCTCCCTAAGATCAACCCCATCTCCTTCACTTTGTGACCGAAACAAGTCCGGAACGGCCATTTCTTGGTTTAGGCCGGATTTGCACAGATTGATTTCTCTAATCTACAAGCACTCCGGTGTAGTGCATTTGTTTAAGGTTTAGACTCATTTCTCATCCACACACCCCAAATTACCAAAACCGGCAGAAATAGTTTTCACCCATAAACAATTGGCGACCACAGTGGCAGGTTGATCTCTCGGTTACAAAAAATTGAATTCTCAATTTTTCGGTTTTTATCTCGCGATGTATCCTCACCCGGAAACCACAAGTGGTTCAGATATCATGGGAAGTGTAGCTAGAATGCTGGAGGATGTCTTGGCAAATCAAGCCGGTATCGCTAGAAGACAGAGCGAGACATTCCGCCTTTTGAATGATATAACAAAGACAATTACAAGAAGGGTCGGCATGCATCTACTCAGACAGTGCAAGAAACGCTGGATCCTTAGTCAGGAGTCACACCTTTACCAGTGGAGATGCAGAAAGAGCCCGTAATCACAGGGGACTCAGGAGAGACGAACAACATGGTACAGCTGACAACAAAGACTCGAGGCAACTCCACAGACGAAAAGACTTGTCCGGGGTACCACAACGTCTGCCGGATAAAGAAAGGGAGCCTGCAGCTTACTGAGCCCTGCTAGAATATTTATATCTCAAGACTCTTGTCGAAACCTGGAAGACTGTCCAATCCGCATCGGCCTTTCAATTAAGTGAAGAAATGGTTGAGGAAGGAGAGATCAATCAAGGAACACGTGAGTACATAGGATGTGAGCGTTCAATTCGATCACTCAGCAGTGATCTTACGACACCTTCCACACCCCGTCACCCAAAGAAGCGATCCGCGGATATGATGGCACTCACAAGTATTCCAACTTCATCTCCGGAACATGCTCCACGTCGAAGCCATGTAGAGACACCACAACGCCCACGAACGCAGTAGAAGCTAGACTCAAAGTACCTACACTTTCCATTCCCAATGGAAAAGATTTTAGAGTTGCTGGAGGCGTGGGTACGAAACAGAGAGGTGGAGCTACCTCCTGTATGGTGTCCACCAACTGATCAAGAAGTAATGGACCCGAGGTATTGTCATTTCCACAAGTTCCTTCACCACCCTATCAGTGAATGCAACACTTTGAAACGCATTGTTCAGAAGAAGCTTAATTCAGAGGGATAGCTTTCCTTATCTGAGAGATTAATGCGGACGATTTCCTTAGAGAGGCTACTTCGGTTTGATACAAGTGAGGCTTCAAAAGAAAGTAAGTTCTATTCAACAATTTTACAAGAAAGATAGTTTTAGAATTCACTGGGGACTTGGCATCCCGCACAAAGAGAAATAGGCTCAATGATCAAACGCCATGTTTGTTTCCATTCATACTTCCCTTTTATGCGACATTTGCAATTTCATGTGATATGTGCAATCATTCATGACCAAGATGCAAATTTCATTTAAAATAACCTCTTTCAGAAAAGTTATTCACAAAACTATCTCAAAATAAACCAATTCAATTACCTATTAATTCAAAACCGGAAGTCAAATTATGAAAGGAAATCCTCACTATCACTTAAAAAGAAAAGTATCTAAAAGAAAAGACAAGTAGGTGGCACGAATCCTTCAAGGAAAGTCCTTCAGCAGCAACTTGTCCTTCTGGGCAAGAGTGACTTTCATCCTTTGAAGTACAGCCTGCTTCAGCTTCAACTCCTCAGACAACTTTTCAACCTCTTCTTCCTGGCGAGTAACGCAATCTGCAGAAGGGACTTCATCTTGTAATTTCTGGAGCTCTTGAATCTCGGATAACCCTTTGAAGAACCAAGGAGCATTAAAGTCGTACTGCACAAACACATCTCGATGGCACTTCCAGTCTTCAATCATCTCCTCGAAACCTGTTCGACCGGTCGTGACGCTCATCCCATGGATAGAAAATAAAGCTTCCTGAACGCGGTTGACCAATGCAAGACGACTTTTGAGCTTCGTAGTGGTAGCAATGTGGCCGTGCTTCTCCCATATCGCCGTGTACAACCCTTCGAAATGAGCTGGCACACTGAATCCTCCAACCAACACATGACCTGGATAAGGGACAGTGAAGGGAGGATCGAACAAAGCTCCAGGCTGCATTACCAATACTTCACTAGTCACAGGAGCCTTGTTAGTTGCAGGGGGCCTTTCAGAAGAAGTCACCACGACAGCCTTATTGATTGGAACTTTCTCAGGACGTTCTTCAAGGGGAGCCACCTCAACAATAGCGGATGTTGCCTCTCTTACATTCCTCCCGATGTCTACTTCACTCTGGGTGCTAATTTCCATTATGGCCTCATCAACAAGATCACTTAGGAAGGCACCTTATCCAACCGAACTTGCGTCATCTCTGTCATTGTCTGGAAAAGGAGCGGTTTCACCAGACTTCTCAGCATGAAAATCAGTGTTACCAGACTTCTGAGGAGCAGTGTTGTTAGACTTCTCAGCATGAGGA
Source organism: Papaver armeniacum (assembly GCA_023531295.1). Classification (NCBI taxonomy): domain Eukaryota; kingdom Viridiplantae; phylum Streptophyta; class Magnoliopsida; order Ranunculales; family Papaveraceae; genus Papaver; species Papaver armeniacum. The sequence continues at coordinate 53,801 of JAJJWW010006616.1, read as the reverse complement.
TCAGTTTCACCAGACTTCTCAACATGAAGGCTAACGTTACCAGAGTTCTCGTTCTGAATGCGCGCCAACCTTGTGAAAACATTCTCTTTCGGAATTCCCTGATTTCAAGCAAGGATCACTCTTAGAAGAATTCGCTCTGGAGAAATGAAAGAATCGACAGAAAGAGATTTAAATACCTGCATATTGGAGGAACTGAGGATCACCGAATCACATGCCTGCCTCTTAGATCTTTCTCTTGCTTCGGGACTACAATCATCAGCTCTGGTCCGTTTGACTGGGAGTGGTTTCAACCGGAAATACTTCTTCAGAACGTCAGAAGATGGATCACCACGAGAATCTGTCACAACGTCCTCCGAGAATTCTTGAAAAGACAACAGTTGCTTCCTCCAAAATTCCTTATACTTATCGGTTACCACTGGATTTCTCCCAGTAGGCCAGAAGGGAAGACTCTGCGATGGCAAGAACACGTCAGCATCAAAGATACCCGGGAGAAATTCTTTCGAAGCCTCCGACGGACGGATAAATGGAACACCCTGGTCAAATCCCATTTGACGAGCAGCCCTGTCAATGTTGTACGGAGTCACAGTAAGAGCTTCGTTGAATAGAGACGGGATATATCCCGGAATGCAGCTGTGTAGATAAATAAGTTCTCCAAATTTCATAGTCTTGGCATCGTTACGCAACACAACATCAGGACCTTCAGAAGCAATAGCAAAAGTCTTCGGCTGAACAATGGAAGAGTGGATCGGCCCCTATGGGCGGAAATTTACGGAAGACACATTATCAAAGATGTCCACGAGTTTCGCACCGGTTCTGGGACGCCTCCTCTGCCAACGGAGTATTCCCGAGCCACCATACAAATTGCTGAGCGAAGTTGAGGAACATGAGCATAACTTTTGAAATGTTCCCACAAGAATGCCTGAAGAAAAGCGAAGTGGACGTACGACTCCCCTTCTTATACCCGTTGGAAACATGCATGTCCATTGCTAAGGCGTCCAGATGAGAATACATCGATCCGAGGAACAATGCACCTAAGGGAAGAACTTCACCTTTTGCTAGCTTTATAGCAATCCGGACAAGGACACCTCTTATGGTCTTCTTTCCAGAACCATCGTCAAATATATCTCTGGATAGCCACAAAGACAGGAATGCAATCACGCTGAGCTCGTTTTCCAACTCCTGGTCCGGTTCTGGGTCTGCAGGAGACCACTCCAATACCTACCAGGTGTAAAAGCATCTTGTGTCTTTTTTCTCCTCCTTGTCCAGATTGTCGAACTCTGCCACCTTTCGAAGTATATCATCATAATCACGTTGTTCCGTGTCAGAAACCTCGTAATAAAAACTTCCAGTGACAGGCAGGTTCATCAATGCAGCTACGCTTTCCAGAGTAATAGTCATCTCTCCCCATCTAGATATAGATGTATGAGTAGAAGGGCACCGAGAAATGAAAGTGATCAAGCCTGCAACATCTTTCTTAATTTCAAGAGTAGCAGATACCATGATTGCATTGAGGATTTGCGCTTTGGTCAAATTGGATTTAACATCCTTATTATTCAACATGCGTCTCATCCACCCTTCATAAGAACCCAGTGGAGTATGACAAATCTTGAAGTCGATAGGAGAAGTCGGATATTCATTTCTTCGAAGACAGAACCTCATCACAAGTGCCGAAGAAGAAGATGGATTAGCTTCCATATTTTCTGAACCGGAGAGCAGGACTATCCTATGAGAGGGATGTTTCCTAATGTTTGGAAAAGGCAAGGTGAACAACTCATCAGCAATGTTCGGCATATCTTTGAAGCTGTCAACACTTCCTGACTTAGCACCAGCATTATCTCCAGAAGACATCTCAACAGGAGTTCTTTTCATCATTCTACAATAAAAGACAGGAATCAGTACTTATATAAAAAACACATGGGATGGGTGGTCGCACACGACAGAACACACATTCACGTTGGAATACACAAGGTCGGGATTGGGTCCAAGTCTGGTATTGATCGAGTTTCAAGTCTGGTATTGATCAAGGTCCAAGTCTGGTATTGATCGAGTTTCAAGTCTGGTATTGATCAAGGTCCAAGTCTGGTATTGATCGAGTTTCAAGTCTGTTATTGATCAAGTCACAAGTCCGGTATTGCTCAAGTTTCAAGTCTGGTATTGATCAAGTCACAAGTCCGGTATTGCTCAAGTTTCAAGTCTGGTATTGATCAATTCACAAGTCCGGTATTGCTCAAGTTTCAAGTCCGGTGTTGGTCAAGGGCACGAGGCTGGTATAAAGGTGACATTCAGTCAGGCATACACGATATGGGACCCACGTTCAATCGAGCATATATGGCGGGACTATACTTATTTGCACAACACGGTTCTCTTATGTCATGGGAATCATGTTCACGAAATTCAAGCCGAGTTCCTTTCCGAGCTACAACCTAAGAAGCTAAGTTTTGTATACAACAATGAAAAAAGGAGGCAAGACACAACATATTCATGGATTCATGGCTTGTTTTACTAAGAAATCCTAACAAATGTTGGCATATCAATCTTGGTGGAAGATCTAAGCATAGCATATATCTTGCAAAAGGTGTTTACCTAGCAAACTAGGGTTTTACCTTCAAAAAAAAAAAAAAAAAACGCTTACCTTGCTGCGGACGGACGGACGGCGACGGCAAGCTCCGGCGGCGGTTGGCGGCGGCAGTGGAGATCGCGAACAAGAGCTGCCGAACAAAAAAAAAAGAGGAAGAAAAAGTGTGAAGAAAAAAGAAAAGGGGTCGGTCCTTTTATAGACAAAATTTGGAAGAATCCCAATAGAACAAGGATTCCTCTTTTGCTTGGATTCCTCTTTTGATTCAAACACGCAAGGAAGGAAACTGGCCCCACCAAAGGATTCCGCGCTTGCACAACGGTGTTTACATGGACAACTGCTAGTGGTCGGTCAAAATTCCTCCGGGTAAATTTTCTTTATCCTGTTTTCTTCACATAAGTATGTCACCATCTCATGCCTACCCCACAATAGCGCAACCATTATGCGCTAGGAAGGGGACTTAATGTTGATGGTGGATTTTCATTTAAGGGCTGAAATTGTAAAAGCAAAAATTATGCGCTAACATCTTGCAAAAGATAAAGCCATTAATAAGTGATGAATACTTCTTCACTTTACTAATTCACCTAGAATAGAGCATGTCGCAACAATCCCAAAGATTCTCAGGTCTTACATTTGAATTAAATACACAAAATTCATCCAGGTTGGAGCACGTAGCAACAATCCCATATACCCCGTGAATTTACAACATTATTAATTAATGCATGACCAGCCTCGTATTTCCCATACTCATTCACGGTGCGGCATGACGACCGAGTGTTGTTCTCAGCAGAGCAATACGAATCTCCAAGCATTAATAATGAAGCATGTACGAAATACCCACACAGGCTACAACTCTCGGTGTGCTATACTAGCCCGATTGAGCATATTTGAACCTGAACTGACCATGTCAGTCTCAGAAACGATCACGACCATCCAACTTCACCAGCATGATTGGATGACTTAGATTGAATCCATGACCCCAAGCAGGTATTGGAATATTCACTACCGACCCAACGCAGGCCCCGCATGGTCGGTCTCCCCAAAAGGGTGGCATAGTTTTCCAAACCGTCCAAACCAGAGTTGTATGGACAAAAAACCCTAAATTAGGGTTTGCGGTACATTACATGTATCGCAAAACAGTCTCAACCATCCATCTTCGCAGGCATAGATGGAGGGTGTAGATGTAGATTCAAAGAGCCCGAACATGTCAACACAAACACCGTGGGCCCACCTACATACTGATCGATCGGTCGGGACCAACTATGGTTGGTCGTCTTGATTCGTGCGCCCCAAACCGGGTATGACACACGGCCGGCAAAACCTAATTAGGGTTTGTGTCGCGATCACGAGCGTCCATTTTCTCCCCCGCACGAATGAAGGGTCCAGGAATAGACTAAGCAGGTCCTAGAAGTATCAACACGATCACTTTGTGGGCCCACCTATCTCCACACCCGATCGTCCAAGACCAAACTTGGCTGTACACCTTGATTCGCGCGCCCAAGCTAGGCGTGGTCACACTCCCCAACCACAAACTGATCTCCACCGCTCAAGTTTACCGGACAAATTGAGTGGCTTAGATCACGTTTGGGACGATGAAGTACAGGTATATACACCATCCCACCGTATGCACGCCGAGCTGATCGGCCAAGACCGACCAAGCTTGGTCGTCTTGGAACGCGCGCCCAAAATTGGCATGATGCGCGTATTTTTGCGGCACCAGATTTCTGTTGCAAATCGATCTCAACCGCTCCTCTTTGCCGGTCAAATTGAGTGGCCTAGATCGCACCTTCATGGGTTAGTGAGGTACGGACGTGTACACCGGCATGCCGTCTACACGCATACCCGGTCGGTTCTTTCCAAAACACCTCCCATGCTTGGATTCGACCAAGATGGAGAGTGGTGCTTGCGCACCTCTTCAAAAACCCTAATTCCATCAACGGTCGCAGATGAGTGTCTCAAAGATCATCTCGTCCGTCCAACTTCACCGGCTTGGTTATACAACCCTGGTCAGGAGTTAATTGGTCAGTGAGGTGTCATGGTGATCACCACCCGTCACTTTACCACATCATGATGTAGTACCTGCATAGAATACACACGATACTTCACAAGTATCGACTTCCTAAATAACTTAGTTATTTAATCTAGCATTACATGCTACTTTGTGTGGGTCCCACGATCCATACACTCGAGACATCAATCATGTCACAAACTAGGGGATACATACTGGGGTATTGGTCTGGAGGTTTACAGCGTGCAGCGTGCAACGCGCCATCACAAGAACGTGTCAGGAAGTCATGGACGGTTAGAGATGACAGGAGAAGTGGGCAAGACTGGTCGTGTAACACTAACACACAACTCCACTACTCCATCACTCCACTTCCTCCACTTCCCACGAGAGACGTGAATAAGGCTCAAATGACTTGTATAAATAGGTTCTCCTCCATATTTCCAAAAACAAACGAACAAGTCCAGACAACGAGAGGCAAGTGTTGATACCATCGTATTCAAACACCTAACTGATAGCTTACATCCTGCAAGCCAGTTCAGCTTTCGATACAAGTCATACATAGCCAACACCTTCACAATCTCAACACCTTCTTCGCTTCCCTCCCTAAGATCAACCACATCTCCTTCACTTTGTGACCGAAACAAGTCTGGAACGGCCATTTCTTGGTTTAGGCCGGATTTGCACAGATTTATTTCTCGAATCTACAAGCACTCCCGTGTAGTGCATTTGTTTAAGGTTTAGACTCATTTCTCATCCACACACCCCAAATTACCAAAACCGGCAGAAATAGTTTTCACCCATAAACAGCTGCTCGTGAGGTGATGGAGAGGAGAAGAGTGGTCGGTCAATCAAAACACAAAAAGAATTTTAGGGCTTCTTCCCTTTTATATCAAATTTATTTCCAAAACCTAATAAAACATGGGTTTCCTTTTTTTGGACTTGGGCCCATGAATCCCAAACTGACCATAACTAGGCTTCTGAACGCTTAAATCAGCAGTGCCTTATCTCTCCGCGCATATGAGGTGACACTCTATCTTGCTATCAGGATCCTCATATGTGCATTTGCTCGTACATGACATCATTGGGGTAAATCGAGGATTCTGAAATTACCTTGGTAGACTGAGTTCGACCACAGATCTCGTCGACTGAAAATCACCATTTAATGTATTATTGCGGAACATGACTGTTCCCCACTAAGCAGGGGACTTAATGTTGATGGTGGATTTTCAACAAAGGGAAAAACCGTAAAATCATGAGGCATGTTTCGACACGGCTCTCAGGCATGCAACGATTCATATTTTACGAAGACATGGTGAATATGTTTTCGAAAAGCCCAACTAGCTGAGCGATTCGATCCCTAGCATTTCATCATGCCCTCTATAAAGAATAACATAATTGGGCGGTTCTCCGTAGATTGAGAGCTTAAACGCCTTCAGGACGTCGGTGACACTCACGTTCCCCGATTATGTGGAGAGACCGTGTATAGATTCAGGCGGTTCTTCGTAGATTGAGAGCACTAACGCCTTCAGGTCGTAAACAGCACCGTGACTCCCTGACTATGAACCATTCAGAATAGATGTGGCGCTTTAACTGGCTAATATCTTTTCTGCAATAGATTAATTAATCGCGCGACATTCACCACTGAATTCCTAGAATAATCTATTATTGCTCATATTCCATGGTCGAATCCACGGCCTGATCCCATGGAATGGCAATAACAATTGCTCCTATTCCATGGTCGAATCCACGGCCCAATCCCATGGAATGGCAATAACAATTGCTCCTATTCCATGGTCGAATCCACGGCCTGATCCCATGGAATGGCAATAACAATTTCTCCTATTCCATGGTCGAATCCACGGCCTGATCCCATGGAATGGCAATAACAATTGCTCCTATTCCATGGTCGAATCCACGGCCTGATCCCATGGAATGGCAATAACAATTGCTCCTATTCCATGGTCGAATCCACGGCCTAATCCCATGGAATGGCAATAACAATTGCTCCAATTCCATGATCAAATCTACAACTTGATCTCACAGAATGGCAATAAACTACTATATTATCTCATTATTCCAATTTCATGATCGAATTCACTGCTAATCTCATGGAATGGTAATAGATAACTTTATTACTCCGATTCGTGGTCGAATCCACGATCCCATGGAATGGTAATACCTATTTTATTATTCCGAATTCATGGTCGAATCCACGACTGATCCAATGAATTGATAATAAAAACTATTCACTTTTATTACTCAGTTTCATGAATCATTCTCCATCGAATTTCATGAATTAGTAATAAATACTCAACAATCGGGCATTTGGATCATCACTGAGTAACCCCCACAAAAATGGTGTAACTTTACTCGACAATTATGCACGACGAGCACCCGGATGCACAAACGAGCATCCAAAAATATGGACAAATGAGGAATCCTACGCAAAATAGGAGAAATCAACAAATAAAAATAAAATAATAAGAGGCGCCCAGGGGCCGGGCCCACCGGCTGGCCGGCCATTCCCTAGTCGTGGCCGGACCCATTCCTCATCCATTATTTTGCCCTATTTTGTTATTTTCATGAACTCATGAAAAACTCCTTCAATTTAGCAACTTTCCTTGTTTGTGCAAAACTCATGAATTCCCCATAATCTCATGGATTCATGAAATAATATTATAAAATAGGGAAATGTGTGCGGGATCGGGCAACCTAGCCGGCCGTCCATGCCTAAGTCATGTCCGGTCCCACACCTCACAATCCCTAGCTTTTTATAATTCCCTAAAATCATGAAACTCCTTCGTTACAACAAAAATTCATGGATCCTCCATAACTTCATGGATTCATGAAATAATATTATAAAATAGAGAAAGGTGTGCGGGACCGAGAAACCTAGCCGTCCGGCCATGCCCGAGCCGTGGTCGGTCCCACACCTCATAATTCTTAGCTTTTATAATTATTATTCCCTAATCTCATGAAACTCCTTTGTTTCAACAAAAACTCACGGATTCTCCATAACTCCAAGGATTCTCCATTACTTCAAGGATTCACGAAAAATAATATTATAAAATAGGGAAAGGTGTGCGGGATCGGGCAACATAGCCGGCCGGCCATGCCCTAGCCATTCCCAGTCCCACACCTTGCAATCCCTAGTCTTTTATAATTATTTCCCTCAATTCATGAAACTCCTGGGTTTGAGCAAAATTCATGATTTCGCCATAACTTCTCAAATTTTGCTCAAATCATGAAAAACCAAAAGCCAACAGGTCACACGACCGACTAGACTCTCACAACAATTTTAAATGTAAAAATACACTTATTTTAATATTTACAAAATATTGATCAATTGAGCATACATGATCATTCCAACAAAAATCAAGAATTTCAGTCAAGATGAAACTCTTCTGAAAATTCACAACATTGCTCGAACGCACATCAGAAAATACTGAAACTCTCAGTACGGAGACACAGGCACCACGACAACACGTGCATGCCTTCATAACCGACCAGAGTCATCCTTAGGGCTTGCACAAAGCCGGTCCCACACGTTTTCATAATTCTGACCTAATTTGCTCAATTGCTCATATTGGGACCAAACTATCTCCAACCAACCTGGGGATTGCTCAAACGGCCAACAACTGGTCACATGATCACTAAGAGCCGGTCCCATTCTCTCTTGGTCGGTCCCCATCTTTCATACCTAGGTTTTATCACCTAATGCTGAACCCATCAATATTTCAGTAAATGATGAAACCAACATTTGATCATAGTTCTTTCACCAATCCTCAAACTGAAAACCCTGGTGCATGGTCACTCGAGCACCGGGCACCACATGGACGCCTATCATCCCATGTGGTCGGTCCCTCTATCACTCATGACCTATTTTTCAGCGATTCATCAACTATGAACTGAAATTAGGGTTTTGAATAAATGCTCCACGAATCATCACTCTGAGCACGATTCAAACACTAATGAATTTATGATGGATTCAGCAACCAACATCTGAATTAATCATATAATATTTGGTAGCTTACTAATATTTTAATATTTTATTGGGTCACGTCACCAATAAATGTTTCGTCGAATCGAGCAATACTTGCTCAGTTGCTCAAATATTGATCCAGCTATCAATATTTGGTAATTTATCAGTAATTTGTCGAATTGAGCAATACTTGCTCAATTGCATGACAAATTATCAACATTCAGCCGAATTGAGCAATACTTGCTCAATTGCACGACAAATTATCAACATTCCGCCGAATTGAGCGATACTTGATCAATTGTACGTCAAATCATCAACATTCATTATTTTGTCGAATTGAGCAATACTTGCTCAACTGCTCGTCAAATTCTCGATATTCAGTAATTCGTCGAATCGAGCAATACTTGCTCAGTTGCTCGAATAATCCACATATATTCAGTAACTCATCAATATTCAACAACTCATTGAATTTATAATATTTGCTCAGACGAGCAACATTAACATTCATGAAATGCTGAGCATTCGTCAAACATGATCGATTCAACAAAACCTAGACTCATTGTCTAATCAGTCAACAACTGACAAACTAAATACACGTCTGTCATGCAGACTCCACGATTCGTGAGACATCAATCACGTCAAATTGGGGGATAACAAATAGGGTTTTGGTTTGGCAGCCTACAACACGTGGATTTCATCCATGACGAGAAATGTGCGTAAGTTGTGTAAACGGTTGAAGGAGTTAGCAAAGTAGTGGGTGCACGATCCGTCAAGTTTCCACATGACATGGAACTGACTTTACCACGATCTTCCACAAATGAAACCGTCACACTTACAGGGATCAAGGTGTTCACAACGCTGACAATATAAATAAGTCTCTGAATCCATGATTGAGGACAACGAATGATCACTAGCTATCGGCAATCATCCAGAATTTCTCGAGTAACTACTCTTAAGAATTCATCAATCCATCAGAACTTATTTGAACTCCACAGTTCAACAATTATTGCAGAAACCTTCAACACATCCACAATCCTTGATCATCATTGATCCCACATAATTCTCTGCTTCCCACCTACATATCAACCCATCTCCCTCTTTGCGGCCGAATTGACTATGGAACGGCCATTGACTTGGTTTAGGCCGGAGTCCTACAGATTGATCTCTCGAATCTAAGCACTCCCTTTGCAGTGCATCTATGTGAGGTTAAGCAGTTTGCTCGGTCGAGGAGTCTCGACAACACGCTCGACTCTTCACTTTCCTAAAAAACCAGTGAACCATTTTTACCCATCCACAGCTATCTTACTCGCGTCGTGTTCATACATTTTATCTGGTTGTAGCTGTTGTACCCATCCATGAAAGAGATTATGCCATGTCCGCTGGTAGCATCTACTAGCATGTCAATGTTGGGAAGGGGAAAATTTCCCTTGGGGCAGCATTTTTTTAGATCTCTGAAATCAACACAGCACCTAATTTGTCCACTTTTCTTCTTTACAGGAACTACGTTGTGGTTAGGTGAATGGGCTTGATGAAGCCAACATTCAGCAGCTTCTGAATCTCAGTCTTGATCTGCTCCTCCACATCGTGCCTGAACTTCCTTGGAGATTGTTTGATCGGTTTGGATCCAGGTATTATATGTAGATGATGAGTGACTAGTTTTTATCTAAGCCGGGCATTTCCTCGTATGTCCACGCTAATATGTCTTGATACTCCTTGAGAAGATTCACGAGCTTTGTGCGTTCGTCCGCACATAGAGTCGAACAGATGGAGATATGTCTTGGAGATTCTTCATCCCCGATGTTGATCACTTCGAGTTCATCGGTTGTGGAGTCGGTGTCGTCCTGTAACTGTCGCGGAGCATCTGGTACTTCTTCTTGCAGCCTGTCATTGTTGTTGCATTCTATTGGGCGGAGAGACTGAGTGATAGCCTCCCCTGCTAATTGCTAACAGTAGCGACGGTATACATTTTTCCCTTTCTGATCACGACTCGCCATAAAGGTTTGTCCCCTCTTAGATCCGAGCCTTCGTTTGATGAAGAAGAGTTAGTGCATCCTGTTAGCGGAAGCACACCACAAGACATGGTCTCTCTGCTCAGTGATGTGAGCCGGTATTCCTCCTCGATCGACGTCCATGTGGGGAGCGAAGTGCAGTAAACCTTGCTTGATGAACCTTGTGGATTCTCCTTTGGCTCGAAAAGTTCCACTCCGCAAATCGGTGCATAAGGAGACAATGACGCAGGGATGCGAACAACTTCTTCATTCAACATGGTTTTCAGGCATTGGTGATACGTTGAGGGGATGATCTTATTATCATGAAGCTATGGTCTCCCTAGTATCATATGGTAGTTTGGCTCCTTCTCTATCACTTCGAATTTTACTTTTGACTGGACAGGTCCTACTGATATATTCAAATTAACATACCCGTACGTGCTGGTCTGGTTTCCTTCGAAGTCCGTCATCATGGTAGGCAGTCATATGATTTTGTCTGGTTGAACCCTGGCTGTCCTGAGAGTTTTAAGAGTAATGACATTCGAGGATGCTCCCGTGTCAATAAGAGCCCTTTTGAATTCTGAAACCTTGATGCGTGCAGTAACATGCAACGCTCTGTTGTGACCTTCCTCTGCCATCAATTCATCTTCAGTAAACGTGACATTATTTATGGACATCTCTGATGTTTTTAGGGCTTGATTGCGTGAAGGAGCCAAACGTGCGTCTAGAGCTATATGATTGATTGCAACAAATGTCTCCGCTCGTTGATCATTTGAGAGGTGTAGAAGCTCACACAAACTTTCCATTAAAGAAGCCGCCTCCTGGTCCACTGGCCGTTGGTTGGTGGTAAAGATATTGATTTGAGGACGATCATCGGTTGAAGAGTTAGTCCTCATTGTTGGAATATCCGGAGCAGAGAAGCCGCTCAAATCCGATGTCAGCTTGATGAGGAAGTTGAGTATGTTCTCTATTGTCTCTTTTATCACGTCCATGTTCCTCGTGTGTATTTCCTGTACTCGATCCAATTCTATCAGGGTCGAAATTTCTCCATTGGCTGTGTGATCAGATAGAGCGTTGGAAGGAGGAGCATCATCATTTGAAGGATTCTGCTCGGAGTTTGGAGTTGAATTGATCCTAAGACCAACCATCCGGAATTTGAGAAAATCGAAATGAAATGAAATTGAAAAATGATCTTGCAACCGAGAGATTAATCTCCCATTGTGGTCGCCAGTTATTTTGGGGTAAAAACTGATTCTGCTGTTTTTGGTAAATTTGGGTGTATTGATGAGAAACGAATTCAAACCCTAAACAAATGCACTACACGTGAGTACTTTAGATTCGAGAGATTAATCTGTAAGACTCTGGCATAAACCAAGAAATGGCCGTTCCAGATTCAATTCGGTCACAAGGTGAAGGAGAAGGGTTGATCTTAGGGGGGGAAGCGAAGAAGGTGTTTGAGATCAGGATGTTGAATAATGAAGGTGTGGTTGTTTTATGACTTGTATCAGAAAATGGTTTCTGTCTACTTGTGTTAATAACACCTGTGTCCTGTCGAAATAGGTTGAAATCCTATTTATACAAGTCATGTTCGAGCACACCCTGATTTTGTAGGAAGTGGAGGTGATTAGGCAATGGAGAAGTGGAGTTGTGTAAAAAAAGGGAACACCACGTTTCTACTATGAGGGGAAACTGGTCACGCCTTCACCCACTATCCCATTGTTGTTATCCGTTTGTTCTTCCCTGACACGTTCTCGTAATGGGCGCGTTGCACACCACACGTTGTAAACCGCCAAACCAATACCCCAGTGAGCATCCCCCCAGTTTGTGACATGTTTGATGTCTCAAGTAAGTGGGTCGAGTCGCGAGACTCGTCGCTGAAAGCAGCACACAGTGCTTTTAGGTCAAATAATAAATTATTTGTGAAATCAATATTCACATAATGTTGCTTATAATCGATATATATATAAAACATCGCTTTTAAATAAGCAGCTGAAAAACAATCGATGTGCTAGAAGCATTGTTGTTTTCAAGCTCGACCGAATCAGTCACGAATTGAGTGTCTTAAAAGCAGCACGACCGACCATCTTTGGGTGATCGTTTGAGGACCCAATGGGCGTGCTATCACTTAGTCAATCGCTCCCCGTGGAGGAAGAATGGCCGGTGATCACAATGTTGTTTTGTTAGTTTTCTGAAAATAAATCTACACCGTCCAACTAGGCTGGCGAAGTTGGATGGACGAGATGATTTTTGGCAGTTGTGTATTGCCGTTGACGCAATTTTAGGGTTTAGGGGCCACGCGGCCAACCCTCTTTTGTGCGAGCGATTCGAGGCACTATGTGCTAGTTTGAACAGGTCGATCGACCATGTGTAAAGATGGGTTGCCGACGAGAATGCTAACATCTCCTGGGCAATCTAAAATTAGATCTAAGCCACTCAATTCGGCTGGCGAAGATGGATGGTCATGATCGATTTACGGCAGTAATATACTGCCGCAAACACCAATTAGGGTTTCAAAGCAGCGCGTTCACCCTTCTTTGGGCAAACGATTCCATACGCTCTTGGCTTGCTGTGAGCAAGTCGATCGACCATGTGCAAAAATGGGTCTCCGGTGAACACGCAGGTGATTTTTTGATCGTTCAGGATGTGATCTAAGCCGTCCAACTAGGCTGGCTAAGTTGGACGGTCATGATGTTTTTGAAACCGTATTTGCCGGTCTTAGCTCGTTTGAGCTTATTTTCAAGTAGCGTGAACACCCATGTTTGGGTTAGCATTTGAAGTGCTTGTGAATGAACTAAATAGGACTCGATCGACTAGGGCATTAGTGGGCCCGCCGGTGGTCGATATGATGATTGCCTAGTTCCGCCAGGAGTAATCTAGGCTTGCTGAATCGCGCGGCCAAATCTTGTGGCCGTGAACATTTTTGAGACTGATATGAACAGTCTAGATTTTCCTTAAGGAATTTAAACGTGTTCGATCGCGCTAACTTTTAATTAAAAAGTGTGTAAACACGCTGATCTCTTTATAAAGAGTGGTGTGGCCTACGTGAGTGTTTTCATGCAGGTCTTAATACTGACACTTCGGGAGATTTATGTTACTATGCTGCAAGCGAACATTAATCGCCATGTCATGCCAATATTGAGAGTTCGGCTGGGAACATTTCATAGGAAAATACTAGGCATGCAATGCATTAGTAAATAATGCAATAGATTAAAATTTACAGAATATCAGGGGTTGTTGCTTCACCACTATTCTAAATAAACTTCATAAATATGTTGAATTGCTCAATACATATGTAAGTAAAAGAGGCATGGACACTCATTACTTTTAAATGGCCTTTATTCCTTTGCAGGATGACAGCGCTAAATATAGGGTTTTACGATTTTAACCCTGAACTGAAAACCACCATCAACACTAGTGTAAAGAGAAGTAGAAAATATTATTTGCGAGTTGACACCTCGTCAAAATTGGCGCCGTTGCCGGGGATGTAGTGGCAAGTTTAGTTGTTATTTTTATTCTTGGTTTTTATTTTTGCTTTTAGTTACAATTTCTGTTTACTAAATCACTCTTTTAAAAATCTTATTTCAGGTACCATTTCTTTGGTGAATGCGTAGAGAGGGCAAACCAAGTCCAATTGGTATACGTCTTCGTTCGGGCACTTTACTAAAAGACTTGATTCGAGCAGTGAATACTCCACTTCCTCCTAGTTCTTCACCTAGTGAATTCTCGGACTTGAACAAAGAGGAAGACAACACAATGGGAGGTCGACCACCTGCTCCAAGAACACTCAAGGAGCTCACTTTTCCAACCCTTGACTAGCAGCCTTTATGTATTCAGCTGAATGGAACCATTGAGTTGAAGCCGCAAATGATTCACTTGCTACCCAAATTCAAAGATTTAGCGGGAGAAGATCCTAATCGTCACTTGCAACAATTCCATCATGTTGTGACTATATTGAAGCAAGCAACTGCAGACGTCGCAGGAGAATGGTTCTTTTACTTACCTCGTGGGAGTATAACCACATGGAATAGGATGAAGAAGTTAGTCCTTGAGAAGTATTTTCCGGCATCAAAAGTAACAGCGATTCGCAAGGAGATTTGTTGTATTAGGAAAGTATCCGGAGAGACTCTCTATGAGTATTAGGAGCAGTACAAGAAACTTCTAGCTAGCTGTCCACACCACCAAATTAGCGATCAACTCGTTATTCAATACTTATATGAGGGGTTGCTTTCTAATGAGAGAAATTTGATTGATGCCGCAAGTGGTGGTGCACTCACCAACAATACCATTGTGGAAGCTACAAGCTTGTTAGAGAACATGGCTGCAAACACTCAATAATTCTACACTCGAGGTGAACCAATGGTAAGGAAAGTGAATGAAGTTGGTGATTCTTCACATTTGGAACATAAAATGGGTAACATGAGAGGATGATGTAACAAATAGAAGCTGCCGTCATACCATCATCACACACCGAAGATGTTTAGCAAGCAAGTGTTATGTACCAAAATCAGCAAAGGCCAAGATATGACCCGTATTCCAGCATATACAATCCGGGTTTGCGTGATCATCCTAATTTTAGCTACGCCAACAAGCAAGCTGCAATTTCCAATCCGCCTTTCAATCAACAAGGTGGGTATCAATTATTGCAAAAGCCACGTCAAGAAACTCAACGCACCGAGTATAGATGACAAGTTGAATCTCATTCTCAACACAATGGCGCAAGATAAGAAAAAGGCAGAGATGGATATGAAGGACATGCGAACACAAATGAGCCGACTAGCTACTACCGTGAGCAAATTGCAAGCACAAGCAGCTGGAAAACTTCCTTCGCAACCGTTGAATCATAGAGAGGATGCTAATGTAATTGTGCTACGAAGTGGGAAGCAAGTAGAGAAGCCGACAACATCACCGGTGTCCCATGAACCTGATTTAGAGAAAGAAGAGGGTGAAACAACCCCTAAAAAGGATGATCCGGTAACAAATAACTCTAAAACTCGTGTTTCTACTTATGATACTCCTCCGCCTTTTCCTAGCAGGTTTTCAAAGTCGAACAAGGAGACATTATACCAAGATATTTGGGAGATCTTCGAGAAGATTTAAGTGAACATTCCACTCATTAAGGTGATAAGGCAGGTTCCTCGCTATGCACAGTTCTTGAAGGAATTGTGCACTAACAAGCACAAATTGACCGGTAATGAGGTAATGAGTGTGGGGGAAAATGCTTCGGCATATCTTCAAAAGAAACTCCCACCTAAGTTGAAAGATCCCGGTAGTTTCACCATACCATGTACTATTGGTAAAATCAGGTTTGAATGTGGTTTGCTAGATTTAGGAGCATCCATTAATATTATGCCTGATTTCGTTTATGAATCCTTGAATCTTGGTCCTCTTAAGAATACCGGTATTGTTATACAACTTGCTGATAAATCTAATACTTACCCGAAAGGGGTTATTGAAGATGTTTTGGTGCAGGTTAATCAGCTCATATTTCCAACGGATTTCTATGTTCTTGACATGATGGACGAAGATTCACCATTATCTACTCCATTGCTGTTGAGGTAGATGATAGGTGTTGTAAAACACCAAGATTTATATCTATTGTTTATGCTTTCTTTGCGAGTTTCTTGTAAATTATGTATCTTATATTTGGTTTTGAATTTATTTGGTGCAATGGAGTCATTATGAGCAAAAGAAGAAGAGAGCGAAAAGGACAAAAAGGTCACATGTGAGTGATATTGGAGCTAGCTACGGTTGAGGAAGAAGGAGGTTAGGCAGTCGGTTCTCTGAAGCTGACATGCCTACTATTTCAGACGGCCCTTATCCATATGAACGCGTGCCTATATCATTTCCACTCTCTATTACATCTACCGTGAAATTGAGAGAGATAATTTCTCTCAATCATTTGCCTAAACTTCAGAGATGGTAAGAGGGATGACGGCATAGATTTTGGTAGAAAGTGACGGAGATTTTGAAGAATTGGTTGTCTGCTGGTGAGATGAATATCAAATGAATAATAGAAGATGAGAAGATTAGGGATTCGAAATTAACCCTTTCTGTTCTTCCCCAAAATCTAATTAGGGTTCCCTGAGGCTTCAGATCGAGAGAAGAGATGAAGAACTGAAATTGATCTGGTATCAGTTGGAGTCGATGTTTACCATGGGTATCTGGTGCTGAATGAAGGGGTTTGATTTGAATCTGTGATGATTGAAGAACAAGGAGAAAATCGATGTTGTTGTGGCTGTTTTCATGGCTGCAATGGTGTAATTGAATTCACAGAGAAGTAGAAGATGAGTTTGATTGTTAACAGGGAAATGATGCTTGTCTGCTGTATGGACTGAGAATTGGGGTTTGAGGAGCACAGAAGAATGGGAACTAATAGTTGCTTCTGGTGTTCATTGAGATGATTAGAGACATGGGTTTGAAGCATAATTGATATTGATGAAATGAAATTGTTCTGAAATGTTATAGGATACAGATGACAAGAAGGGGCCTGTTATGATGCCGTATATTACAGGGAATGGTACTGGGATGGAGTTGCAGGTGGTGTTGTAATAGTTTGAAGAAGGCAGTGAGGATGGTTTCAGGGAGATGGAGCTGGTGATGTTGCTGCCAGGGATTAGAAGGATTTATTGAATCTGAGATTGAGAAATCGAAGATGGTGCTAATTCGAAATAAAATGGGTCTAGTGTTGTATCTGAGATCAAGCTAAAGCAGATGGGAGAGTTATGAGCTCAGTCTTGAACCTGAGTTGGAGATGGATCTGGTAGTTGAGAAAATGGGTCTTGAATTGGTGGTGTTGTGCAAGTCAGGGAGAGTTTACTGGAGAAATGGGTATTTGCTTTGTGCTTGAGATCGTGTGCTGCTGCAAGACAACTAATGGAGAATGGTAGGGATGTTTTGGAATTGAGAATTGGCTGGAGTTTGATGTTGATGAGAATGGCTGAGCTGCAGTGTTGGTGTCTAGTAATTGAACTGACTGTTGATGGAGTTGTTTAGTGTGTGGTGGTTTGAGTTTGGCTTGAACTAGAGAGTCTGGTTGTGCTGTGAAGTTTACAAGGGAAGAAGGTTCATTACAGGTGGTGATGCTGAGTTTAGAAGGATTGATAAGCTGAGTTGAAGCTGTGTTATATAGGGAGAGAAGGAGAATGATTGTGTGGATTTTGAGTTGTAGTTCAGGTGCAGATGCAGTTAGGTAGTGAAGTGTTGATGATGTTGATAGTGTGATGCGATGGTGCTGCGAGGGCTAAGGTATGATTCCAGGGAATGTATGAATTGATGTTTGCAACTACATATGGTGCAGATAAACTATTAGAGGTAATTGTTGTGGTTGCTGCCAATGGATTGATTGCAACTGGCAAGGATTGTTTTGAAGCTACAGAAAGTGCTGGTGGTGATTAAATTGTCTGAACTGTGACTGAATAAATGATGATAGATGAATGTTAGGAACCAAACTGTGCAGGGAGCAAAGAAATGGCCTGAAATTATGGTCGGGAAACAGCCAAAAACAGGGGAAACTCTGCCTGAATTTCATCCGGGCCAGTTAACTCGGTTGACTCACCGATCCAGAAGTTTACTCAATTGGACTTGGGCTCTCATATGTGGGCTCGACTTTGTAGTAGAAACAACAGTTAGCCTGTGCGGTTGGATATGGCTCAGGGTTAGAAAGTATAAAAGGGAGATTTGCATCTCTCTACAAGATTATCTTTGCTTCTACTTTTTGTTCTAGGGTTTAGAAACATGAAAGCTTTTCTTTTTCTTCTTGTTATGAACTCCATGAACATGAGCTAGAATTTTATTATTGGTTTAAGGTTTGAGTTGGATTTTGCAAACATGGTTCTTTGATTTAATGAATAAGTTTTGTCTCATATTTATCGATCATGATTCTCTGGAAATATAGTTATATGATTGACGTATTATAATATAATTTGATTATTTGTTTTGTCAAGTTGCAAATTGGTAGAACTTGTAATCACATCTATTGCTAGTTTAGGGCTTATCATCGAGCGATATCCTTGAACAAAAGTAGCATAAATATGGTTATAGCTTGTAGTAATACATCCTTGTAATCATATGTGAACCATGACCTTTGTTAAATTGTTTGCGCAATATATTTCGATTGCATTGATTATCCTTATTTCATGAATCTTAATGCTCCATGGGAATTGAACTTGATTAGCGCAAGGAGTTGGGTTATTCTTTTGGTAGAACTCATATTCGCATCTTTTAATGTGTTTGTTGATGACATCAGGAAATTAGCGGGATATCCTTTCGACAATGTATTCAAGGGATTTTGATAATGAGAGATTAAATATCTATTCTAGGTATTAAGACAAGAACATGTTAGTGAATGAAAACGAAATCCTTGACCAATATCTTCATCTTATTGATTCGTTTACTTTTGTTTATTTACTTTTGTTTTAATTATATAAAAATCAGAAAATCCCCCTTGTTACCTTTAGGAAACCAAAACATATTAACAACCTAAGTCCTCTCTGTGGGAACGATCCTTTCTTGCCATTGCTATATTTTTATATTTTGAGTAGTAAGAAAGTAGTTTATTTTTGACGCATACGACAACGATCAAATTTTGGCGTCGTTGTCGAGGAGGCAGCGGTTTTTTTTTTTTTTTTTCCTGGTTCTTAACTTTGTTTTGAGAATCTTATTTCAGGTACTTGTTTCTCATGGAAGAAGCATACTACAAGAATCAACACGGCTTTCAACCTCAACAATATTACAATTATCACCCTTACGAGGAGTATAATCAAAACCAATCCTTTGGTTATGATCAAAATTCCACGTACCCTTTTAGTTATTCTCATACATACCAACCTTCTGGAAGATGAAAAACAACATTCTGCCTTTCAATGGTCTCTTAGCTAGATATAGCACGCACATAAATCCGCTTTGTTCTCTGTGCAATAATTTTAATGAAACTGGTGAACACTCTCTTATGAATTGTACTTTCACTAGAGCTGTTTGGGCTCTTTGTTACCTAAACCTGGATATTGTTTGCGATGGTTTTAATAATTTGTCTGATTGGTGCAATAGCTGGTTTGTGAATACTATTGAGATACCACAGTGGGGCTCCTAGGCAAATGTCTGCTCTACTATTTGCTGGTATGTATGGAAAGCCGGATATAATGCTGCTTTTGGAAAAGCTAAACCATGTCCCTCCCTCACGGCCAAACTGATTCAAAACCATCTGAATGAAGTTCAGTCTCACCACCAGTCGACTAGTCCTACACAAAGGGCCAGAATAACAATAAACCCTGATCAGTTTTCAGATACACATATTACTTTTGCTTATATGTCTGTGTTAGATAATGTTACAGAGCTAACAGGAATTGGTGTTTCTATAATCGACTCCTCAGGGGATACCATTGGCATAAGAACAAGGTGTGCCAGAGTCCATGGAAAAGAAGAAGGAGATGCTCTAGCTGCTCAGGAAGCTATGGATTGGGCCTGTGAACTTAGATGCAGTACTTTTAACCTTTTGGGGTGCAATCCAAACATCACTAATACTCTGAAAGGAGGAAAAAGAACAACCAGCTGGAAGACAGATCAAAGAATGGACCAGCTTATTTTGAAATCTAAGTCTTTTGAAAAAGTTTATTGTAAAACTATTAATAGACGAAACTACCCAGAACTACTAAGGCTAGCTATAGCAGGAGGGAAAACCTTAAGTCCTCAATATTGAAAGGCACCTCTATTACCTACTCTTTGTGCTTGATTTGCTTTCTTATCTATCAAAAAAAAAAAAAAAAAATACATACCGACTTTTTTATGGTGGGTATGTAAGTGAGTAACCACAAACAGGGGATGATACTTGTGCTCCTATTCATATTTCTTCTAGTTTGGTAGATGAAATGCAACAATTTATGGACAACATGGAGTCAGTTTGTAGACAACCAAGCATGTAACCAGTTTCATCGACCGAATATGCTCATAGTATGTTTGGCCCCATTTCTGATCGTAGTTATGATCGTTCACCCATTCAAAGGGAAGATAATTGGCCTAGCAATACTGAAGTAAGTGATTCTACTTTTGCGTTGTCGAACGAGCTTTACAAACAAATGGAACATTATATTCAGAATTTGGATGGATCACTCCAAGAGTTTCAAAAAGGTGTTTCTAACTTAAGAAAGGGCATTGATGAATACAAAAAGGAAATGGACAATTGTGTTGAAAAGGACCAACCTTTGGAGATATTTGATGACATTAGTGTAATTGATTCAACTCTTGATCTTTACAATGATCAAGCACATATTCAAAAGGTACATGAGTATGATGAAACTAGTGTCTTACAGAATTTCCTTGCAACAAGATTTGAGTCTAAGGAAGATGAGTGTGTTGAGAATGAAACCGATATGATCAATATTGTGGAAGACCCAATTGAGCTTGCAAAGGATTGTAATGAAGATGTTGATGTCGAGACTTTGGTTAAGGCAGAAACGGATGAAGAATGGTTACACGGTTTGATAGAGGACCATGATATACAAGAGGTGAATAATTCAGTTGAAATTTTCAAGGATGAAGATGATTCCGTGATGCAAGAGATTGTGCAAGGTTTGTCTAACTCTTTGCCTATTGTTTCTTCTCCTTTACTTCTTATTGGTTTGAATGAATGTGCTTCGAGAGTATTGTTGAATGAATTTATTTTTCGATATCCTCCGTTAGAGATGTTTGATTCTCATACTATGCAGGTTTGTGAACAAGAAACCGTGGAAGTTCCCGAATTCTATATTTTATATCCACTTCCAAGTGTGGGAAAGAATAAGTGTGGGGGAAACTTTTATCGGTTAATAGCTTCATTTTTGTTTTATATTACTAATATTTGTGTGAAGCTAGTGTTTGCAAAACAGGTTCTATTGGAGGATCCCCAACTTTTCAGATTGTTGGTGTATGGGGAATTCGTCTTGCTAGTCGGGCTGACGACTTTAAACCAAGCGCTACATGGGAGGCAACCCATAGGATGAGTATTTCTTATCTTTTTTTTTTTTCTTGTCTTGTTTATATTTTTTCTTGTCGTGTATTTATTTTTCTGATTTCTTGTCACATTTCATATTAGGATTTCCCACCTTGAATCTACTTGGATGACTCATTTTACATTAAGAACAATGTAAAGTTTAAGTGTGGGGGAGTGGTTAAGCTTGCAGTGTAAAATTTTCAAAATTTTCATGACTTTTTTTTAACTTCTTTGTAATTAGTGCATGAAAAACTCCAACTTGTAGTTAGTTTAGAATCACATAGTATACATGTCGCTAAGATTACATCTAAATTCTCACAAGAGTGACTGAACTTAGAGATGCCAGAGAACGTGATCGGGTTTCTTGCTTGTATGAGAGTTAAAGTTGGATTTAACCATGCCAGTGGCAAATGAGGTACAGACTGAATTCGGTATTAGAGTTGTGATCCCCTATAGTGGACACTACCCATTGTTACATCATGAGAGGCACCGACCTTCAATTTTTTGTACGTGTCTAAATATGTGCTTTTAGAGTGTGTGTCACCGTACGTAAACTCCGGGTATATTGGTGAGCTACCCAACCTCCCACCAATAGAAGCACTACTTTGATCTCTTGAATGCTATTTTATCAATCATGATGGTGACATCGAATTGCTAACTTACATACCACTTGTAATCTTGTTCGCAGTTAGCACCATCCACTTTATCACTTATGTACAAGAGTGAAGATTATCAAGATGAGAGTTCAAGAAGTTTATGATATCGAGACATACAAGTTGTGAATAATCGAGTGGTAAAGTACTTACACATGGCCTTTGTACTTGCATTTTTATTTTATCTTATTTGTTAATTTATATTTTGTTTTCTCTTGTCTCAAAAAAAAATATCTTGGGACATGGTCATCATTATGCTAGGTCTCTTGTCAAAAAAAAATTTAAAAAAAATGAAAAAGAAAAAAAAGAAAAGAAAAAAAAAAGACAAGAGAAAATTTAATTAGGTTCATTATTAGTTTTATTATTTTGTTTTGTTTTCATTTTGTATTTGTTTTATTTTTCTTGTCTCAATTAAACAAAATAGAAAAAAAGAAAGAGAGACAAGAAAATGTGTTGTATCAAATTTTGGTTTCTTTTCAGTTTTGTATTCTTTCAATAAAGCCAATGGAAGAAGGAACATCCATAATGAAGTTTCAAGCAACAAGCTACTATGGGAAAAATAGTAATCTACAACTGTAGATTGACAACTCGTAATTTTAAAGTTGTAAAAGGTAGCATGTTTTATAACTTTTTCTTTGGAAAAAGTTGTCAAAGTAAAAACCGTCCAACTCTTAGGACCAAAGAGGTCCAAAGAGTAGTGACGAGAATGAAAAACCACAACATTTTGTGTGAAAAGGGTTGCGGAGAGTAGTGACCACCTTTAGACTTTACAACTCATATCTTAAAGGTAACTGTATAACAACACGCATAAGGGTTGTTGAAGATAAAAAAAACATTGATTTCGAAAAATGTTCTTGTAGAGATTCGAACCCAAGCCTACTGTGTGTTAGAACAAGTCATCAACCATCCTTCTGGCTACACAATATTGGTAGATTTGTGTTGTTTTTTTTCTGATCAATATTCACAATCTTTACAAGGGTTGTAAAATCAAAAATTGACTTTGAAAAAAAAAGAGTCTAAGGTGAATCGAACCTGAACCTCCTCTGTCTAAGACTGGGATTCCAACCACCCTTCCACATTTACATTTATTTACTTTTATAAAAAATGATAAGGAAAAAAATGTTAAGAAAAAAAAAATGGACGGTTATGATGTAAATGGATGGTTATGATGGGAGATTGAAAAGATAAGAAGAAAAAGATAAATAGACCTTCTACAACCCCCCTTAAGAGTTGTCGTAGAGTTATAAACACTTCTGCAAATTTTTCTCAGTTCTGCTAAATTTTATTCACTTCTGCAAAAAATTTCTCACTTCTGCTAAAATTATTTTGGTCTCCGGTTCTGCTAAATTTTTCTCACTTATGCTAAATTTTTCTCACTTCTGCTAAAAACTATTTTCTCAAACACCCCCTACTAAATTCTAGAAATTTAGGCCTTTTGAGATTGGGTAGAAATATCCAAAAGAGGGTTTATTTAAGGTTTCAGAGAATATTCTGATGGAATCTTATATTTAAAGGGTTCATCTTTACAAATTTTTATCATATATCCTGTTAATTTTGGAGTAAGAACCACTTCGGACACTGAGGTTC
This sequence comes from Papaver armeniacum, assembly GCA_023531295.1. Taxonomy (NCBI): domain Eukaryota; kingdom Viridiplantae; phylum Streptophyta; class Magnoliopsida; order Ranunculales; family Papaveraceae; genus Papaver; species Papaver armeniacum. The sequence continues at coordinate 30,045 of JAJJWW010006616.1, read as the reverse complement.
ATGGTTCGTATGCCCTTGAACCACATTTGAAGTTAGAAACATGAGCTCCACCTTTAAATAGATGGATTCATCGTTCTTACCAAGTTTCCGACTTATTGTAGTCCACTCACGGCCAGGTTTCAACCTCGGAGCCAGTGTATGCATACAATATGCCAGAATATGGTTGTTTAAAGATTCAGGGAATATTATGAAGGAATCTTACCTATAAATGGATGGATTCATTGTTCTTACGAAGTTTCCGACCTATAATAGTCCACTCATGGCCAGGTTTCGATCTCGGAGCCAGGGTATGCATACAATATGCCAGAATAGGGTTTGTTAAAGGTTTCGGGGAATATTCCGAAGGAATCTTACCTGTAAATGAATGGATTCATCGTTCTTACGAAGTTTCCGACATAGAGTAGTCCACTCACGGCTAGGTTTCGATCTCGGAGCCATGGTTTGCATACAATATGCCAGAATAGGGTTTGTTTAAGGTTTCAGAGAATATTCCGAAGGAATCTTACCTGTAAATGGATGGATTATCCGTTCTTACCAAGTTTTCGACTTATAGTAGTCCACTCACGGCCAGGATACGATCTCGGAGCCAGGGTATGCATACAATATGCCATAATAGGGTTTGTGTAAGGTTTCAGAGAATATTCCAAAGGAATCTTACCTATAAATGGATGGATTCATCGTTCTTACCAAGTTTCCGACTTATAATCGTCCACTCACGACCAAGTTTCGATCTTGGAACCATGTTAAGCATACAATATGCCATAATAGGGTTTGTTTAAGGTTTTAGAGAATATTTCGAAGGAATCTTACCTGTAAATGGATGGATTCATCGTTCTTACCAATTTTCCAACTTATAGTAGTCCACTCCTGGCCAGGTTTCGATCTCGGAGCCAGGGTATGCATACAATATGCCAGAATAGGGTTTGTTTAAGGTTTCAGAGAATATTCCGAAGGAACCTTACCTGTAAATGGATAGATTCATCGTTCTTACCAAGTTTCCGACTTATAGTAGCCCACTCCCGGCCAGGTTTCCATCTCAGATCCAAGGTATGCATACAATATGCCAGAATATGGTTTGCTTAAGGTTTCAGAGAATATTCCGAAGGAATCTTACCTGTAAATGGATGAATTATCCGTTCTTACCAAGTTTTCGGCTTATAGTAGTCCACTCACGGCTAGGTTTCGATCTCGGAGCCAGGGTATGCATACAATATGCCAGAATAGGGTTTGTTTAAGGTTTTGGAGAATATTTTGAAAGAATCTGCCTGTAAATGGATCGATTCATCGTTCTTACCAAGATTCCGACTTATAGTAGTCCACTCCCGGCCAGGTTTCGATCTCGGAGCCAGGGTATGCATACAATATGCCAGAATAGGGTTTGTTCAAGGTTTCGAGGAATATTCCGATGAAACCTTAGATATGAATTGATGGATTCATCGTTCTTTCGAAGTTTCCGACTTATAATATGAAAATACGGGGGTAAAACAACCACACCCAATATTTCGATTAGCAATCTGTATGGACTAACTCTAATATACTTTTAAGAGAATCAACTAGACAGTCAGACTCAATATTAATAAAAAGTATATCAAGGAGTTAATATCTCTATCTCTCGATTTGATCTATACTCAAACAAATAGAAATTTGTGAGTCTTTATCAAATACAAGAGATACAAACTTGGATGGTACCAAAGACCAATGTCCAAGGATCAATCAATTTGAATCAACAACCAAAGGTTGGATATTCTAATTGATTGATCTTAACGCACAACCTGTGATATTTCAATTATATAACAAAATATAATCCGGAATAAAAATAACACAGACACCAGAAGTTTTGTTAACGAGGAAACCGCAAATACAGAAAAACCCCGGGACCTAGTCCGAATTGAACACCACACTGTATTAAGCCGCTACAGACACTAGCCTACTAAAAACTAACTTCGGTCTGGCCTGTAGTTGAACCCTAATCAATCTCACACTGATTGAAGGTACAGTTGCGTTCCTTACGTCTCTGATCCCAGCAGGATACTACGCACTTGATTCCCTTAGCTGATCTCACCCACAACTAAGAGTTGCTACGACCCAAAGTCGAAGACTTTAATAAACAAATTTGTATCACACTGAAAAGTCTATGATGATAGATAAATCTGTCTCCCACGGATAAACCTATGAGTTTTTGTTCCGTCTTTTGATAAATCAAGGTGAACAGGAACTAATTGATAACCCGGACTTATATTCCCGAAGAACAGCCAAGTATTATCAATCACCTCACAATAATCTTAATCGTATGGTAGCGAAACAAGATATTGCGGAATCACAAACGATGAGACGAAGATGTTTGTGATTTGTTTTTATCTTGCCCTATCGCAGATATAATCTCAAGTCAATTATTCAATTGAACTCATACGATAGAAAATGGCAAGATCAGATCGCTCAACTACAAGAGAAGTAGTTTCGTCTGGCTTCACAATCCCAATGAAGTCTTTCGATCGTTAACCTACAGGGTCTCGAGAAGAAACCTAAGGTTAAAGGAGAATCGACTCTAGCAAAACCAACTAGTATCACACAGGAGGTGTGGGGATTAGTTTTTCCAGTTGCTAGAGTTCCCCTTATATCAAATCAGGGTTTGCAATCTAAGTTACCTTGGTAACAAAGCATTCAATATTCACCGTTAGATGAAAAACCTGATTCAACCAAGCTAATATCTTTCAACGGTTAGATCGAAACTTATCTTTTCACACACAAATGAAATGTATTCATTTAGGTTTGAGTAATCGTACCTAAACGTGTACACTTAGTTGGTTCACAAATAGTTAACCAATGGTTAGCCATATGAGCACTTTCATATTAACCGTATTCATCTTTCTCATAACTAGTTCAAAAGACTCATAAGAACTAGTTGAAGAGTTGTTCAATTGCTTAGGTCTTTATTGATAGACACAATTGAAACAAAATCGGCTTGATTCATTTGAATCAATTCATGAACAATATACCCACGGTTCGCAAATATTACATTCCTTATAATTTATTGTTTTAAGTTCATGAACTACCGATTTGAGAAATAACCAGCTTGGGTACGCGTACGGGTATGCATACCTTAGCTACCGGATTTGAGTTTACAAACTCAGCATAAATTTTCGGTTTGAAAACTTCCGTGGGTACGGGTACGCGTAACTCAGCAGTACGCGTATCTAATGTGATACACACATGGTTTAACAAGTTTGGAAACTACAAACTCAGCAAGAAATTTTTCCTCGGTTCGAAAACTTCCATAAAAATTGTGGACTAGTTACGCGACTACCACAACCCTTAATCTTCTTCACCAATACCGCATGCACACATATGCACGCACTTGGTTTCATATAATTATATTATAGTTCCTCGGTACATGGATTTATACACTAATGTGCGAACACACTATATATGCTTATATCCATAGATGGTAATCTCAACTCTACATTTCAATCTTTGAAACATTCTTCTATAATGTTATAACAATCGTTATTCACGACTATCGTCATCAAAGCTATTTTCAAGATTGAAACGTCATCATGACTTTCGTCACGGGTAAAGATGAAAAGTGGTTAAAGCAAAAGCTTACCAACACATATTTCGAGAAAACGATAGGCAAGTAAACTCGGCTCGAAATAGCAAATGTGTATGTATGAAAACTATCATACTTAGATGACTATTGTCTCAGGAGTAGGAGATAGAGTAGATAGACTTTTGAGTGACAGATGAGTTCAAGTCTCCACATACCTTTTAGTCGAATGAAGTTCCACTGGTTCCTCGAGTAGTTCTTTGTCTTTGTAAGATAATTACCATGGAGTCTGGAGCTCAACTATACTTAACTATCCTAGACCGAGACTTAGTCATAAGTAAACTAGAAATCAAGACATATAGTTTTGATCACTAATATTGACAAACATGCTTGAGATAGAAACGCATGCGAGTTCGTCCGAGCAATGCTCTAACAATCTCCCCCTTTGTCAATTTTAGTGATCAAAACTATATGTCTTTATTTCTAGTTTACTTATGACTAAACTATCAATACATATGGATCACAAAATAGATAAAACTTTGTAGCTTCTCGTCCACATGCTTGATCTCCTTGGTGCTTCAACATTACTCGAAAACTTCGTCTTTTCCAAGTACTCCCATGATTCCATAGATGTTCAGTTCAGCATCATAGTTGTTCAAGTTCCGTAGCCATAACAATGAGAAAACAAAAGCTCTCGATCATTGTTATACAGTGTCATAGTATTATTACACAGCATCAAAGTTCTCATATCACAACTTCGACAACAATACTATGGTGATATGTATCACTCCCCCTTAGTCAATACTTCGTCTCAACACGAAAACCAATCCCCTTTACATAATGATCCGAAAATCATATGTATTTGTAGTGTGAACTACATATTAATTCTCCCCCTTTTTGTCAATAAAATTGGCAAAGGTACGAAAATGGGATCCTAATGAAATTTTCATGGAGACACTTCAAGACCAAAGAAAAGTACATATCAACTTTGTTTAGATGCAATCATAAAGCCGAAGCTAAATGCATTCATCACGGAGTTTATAAAGATACAAGATAACCCCTCAAATATTCCACAACCGCACTCCCCACAAAGATATGGAAATTAAGCGCAAGTTCAAAAGAACTCTCCCCCATTTGATTTCATTCTCGAAAGAACAACAAGAGCGACCTTAATTTTATGAGAAAAGAAGGATTTCTTTGGACACCAAAAACCACAAAATGATTTTGTATCCAAAATTCTCAATTAAATTAACCACAAGAGAACCCATGATTAATTTAATCGGAATACACAACCAAAATAACCACAAACGAGTCCATGATTAATTTAATCGGAATACAAGTGCGGAGACTTGGTTGATTTTTCATCCACTACTTTGCTAACTCCTCCAACTGATTGCACGACTTGCTCACATTCTCATCGTGTGTATGAACACACGTGCCGTAGACCGTCATACCAAAACCCTAGTTAATATCCCCCCATGTAACACGATTGATGTCTCGTGATTGTGGAGTCTGCAAGGCAGACGTGTATTTAGTTAGTCAGTTGCTAACTTTATGGGATGATGAGTCCTTGTATTGCTGAGTCGAACGTGATTCGCAAGTAATTCTCAAGTAAATGTTCATAGTTAAGGTGAGCAAATATTGCTCATTCGATGGATTGATTGTTGAATATTGATAGTTAAACCAATATTCCTTAGTATGAGAAAATATTGCTCATCTCAGTAAATGTTGCTCGTTTGATGAATTATTGGTAGCATGACCAAAATAAAATATTAATTTAAAATACTTAACCGAGTATAATTAATAAAAATGTTGATCATGGGATCAACATAAAATTATTAGCGTTTGAATCTGGAGTTATGAACCTTGGATTCGAAATCCTAATTCGATCAATTGATGATTTATTGAAAATCAACCACGAAGTGAAGGAGGGACGGCTACATGGGATGATGGATCGACCATGTAGCGCCCAGATGCTCGAGTGAGCAAATTCCAAAGTCTCTTGAAGACCAGTTGCTGAGAGGATGATTAAATGTTGGTTTAATCATTTTAGTAAAAATGCTCTTCTGAGCCTTAGGTGATAAAACCTAATTATGAAGAGGTGAGGGACCGACCAAGGGATCATGAAACCGACCCTGGTTGGTCATGGGACCGTATGACGATCGTTTATGAAATTCCAAGTTGTTTGGAAGAGTTTTAACCTAATGTGAGCAAATTAGGTCAAATGATGAAAGTATGTAGGACCGGCCTCTTGCAAGCCAAAGAGACAACCTTGGTCGGTCAAGGTAATATGCTCGTGTCACCAAAGTGCTCGTGCCTCAGTCCTGAGAATTTTGATATTTTCTGGCGTGCATTTGAGCAATCATTTGAGAAAATATGAAGAAATCAAGGTTTTTGCTCAAACTGCGGAAACTTCATAAGATGAAGGAAATAATAATAATAAAATGTAGGAATCATGAACTGTGGGACCGGATATGGCCAAGGCATGGTCGGCCAGCCAATAAGCTCGGTCCCATGGCACTTTTCCTAATTTTATATTATTTTCATGATTTTAGGGAAATATCATGAAATCAAGGAATTTGTTGAAACCAAGGAGTTTCCTTGAAGTGAAGGAGTTTCCATGAGATGAAGGAAACAAATAATAATGATAATAATAAAATAAGGGCATGTGGGACCGGCCGATTAGGGCATGGCCGGCTAGGACTCGGTCCCATGAGTTTTCCCTAATTTTATATTATTTTCATGATTTGAAGGAAATATCAGGAAACCAAGGAATTCCATGGGATGAAGGAAATAATAATAAAATAATAAGGAATGCAAGGTGTGGGACCGGCCACAACTAGGGCATGACCGGCCGGCTAGTAGGCTTGGTCCCGCGACACCTTTCCTAATTTTTATTATTTCCTTGATGTGAAGGAAACACCATAAAACTAAGGAGTTTCCTTGAAACGAAGGAATTTTGTTCAAATGAAGGAATTATTATGAGATCAAGGAAAAATAGTAAAATATAATAAAATTGAAAATTAGGCGTGGGACTGGCCACGGCGTGACTAGCCGGCCGGTGGGATCAGTCCCCTAGCGCCTTGGCTAATATTTTATTATTATTATTTTTCTTCCTTTTTTGCATAGGTTCATCGTTCCTTCGTATGTTGGAATGCTCGTTCGTGCATTCAGGTGCTCGTTAGTGCATTATTGCTGAGTGCACTTGCACCATTTTAGTCGGGGCTTACTCGATAGCGGCTCGGATGCCCATACGTTGAATATTTATTACTAACCCATGGAATTCTGCTCGGGGGAGAACCACGAATTGAAGTAATGGAATATTATGAAGAACATAGAATATTTCCGAATATTCAGTTAATGAATTTAAGGATTAGAAATAATTAATTGATGGCTCTATACTAGCAGGCATGCCATCTAGGAACATTAATTATTAGAGGAATGGGTGATATGAGCTAGTTGAAGCGTCATATTTATTATGTATAGTATAGTCAGGGAAAACACGTTGTTGCATCCTAAAGACGTTATCGCTCTATACTAGCATGCAAGTTGTCTAGGAGCCGCCCAATCATAATGATTCTATACACATGTCTTTTATACAGTCAGGGAAAACATTGTTACATCCTGAAGACGTTATTGCTCGATACTAGCAGGCAAGTTGTCTAGGAGCCGTCCAATCGTTCGATTCTATATAAAAGTAAACACTGAAATTGCTCAGTATTCATGAGATATGCCGTTGCCTCAGCTAAGAGACTGCATATTCACGTATGCTCTGAGAGACAATATACTCAGTCAGAGATTCTTGTGGCATGAGCTTTCATGCTCCAATGAGAGATATGAGCCTCAATACTCATCTGATTGCTGGATCAGGAGCATGTACAATTATGGTTTTACGATTTTAGCCTTTGTCGAAAATCCACCATCTACATTAAGTCCCCTGCTTAGTGAGGGACAGTCATGTTCCTCAGTCAACACTGGATGGTGATTTTTTTTTTTTAGTTACAGACGAAATAAGTAATTGAACTTAGTCGTAAGATAGGATGTTACCAGATTTTCGATTGCATGAGCGAACCATGGCTTGAACGTAGATCCTAGTGGTATGATAGAGCATTGTCTAACAAGCGTAAATTGGTGTAGCACCGCTGATTTGGTGATGAAACCTTGGCCGATTTAGGATTCACGGGTCCAGGCCCAAGAAAGGAAATCCGTTTTAGCGCGGACGTTCGTTCGTTAGTTAAGAAACAAACAAAATAGACCTAAGTCTAATGATAAAAATTTTGTCTATGAGCTTTCACGAAAAACAAAATTTTATTTTTTAAATATGTGAGATTTCACAAAGTGGAATAAACTCTCGTTTCAAAGGTGGATGCTCGTACGAGAGAATTTTTTTTTTTGAACAGACGTGCGTCTGTTAGTAATAAAATTTTGTTTATGAGCTTTCATGAAAATTTTATCTTCGAGCTTTCAGAAATCTTTGAAAATATACTCTCGCTTCAAAGACAGATGCTCGCGCGAGGGAGCATATATATATATATATATTTTTTTCAAACTTACGTGAGTTTCATGTTAACTATATATATTTTTGTAAAACCAATGTTTTCATTTTGAACAACTGTTGAAAGTAGACAATTATACATGGTGAAATAATGTATGTATGTAAGTTTTCACAATTGTAGAATGGACGTCTGTCTAATTTTTGAAAAACCGGTGGATGTTAAAATTCACGTGAGTTGTTCACGGTTTTATGAACATCAAGTCATGATTTTGAATAATGAATTTTGCTAGTCTTTGCAGGTTTGAAGGAACAAGCAAGTTTTCGAAATTCTAACGTTATAATCACTACATATAGTGAAATCGTAAATATGTAAGAGTTGGATTGTTACCGTTTTATTGCGTGTTTGTTATTGGTATATCCATGCCTCCATATCTTTCGCCTCAGGTAGTGGTGACTTCTGGTTACAACCACTCTTCTGGCTCTTCTGGGGAACGTTCCAAAAATATCAAGTCAAAGATGAAGACTTCTGCATATGCTCATACCGAGGTAAATCAACCTTTCAGAGACGCTGGAAAGTTGACACATTGTATGCCTCTCGATCATCTGGGAGTCGTCCCTCATCAGCAGAATCACCGCCGACTTCAGCAAGTGAGACTATCGGCTTAAGATGAAGTTCGGCTTTGCGTTGATGGTGTAGCTCCTGATCCATGTTGATGAACGAAGAATTTCGTCATAATTCATCAGAAAATTCAGAAGTTAGGTCTTCATTGAAATTGCTGTAAAATCTTCGTCCGATGTCGGATTTTTGTGATCTACCCATGTTTATTCATCCCCAGAAAATTTCCAAGCTTTATCAAAGAATCTTTTCGGCTTTTGAGCACGTTTAAGGGACGAAATTTACGAAACAGTAAATTTCCAGGAGGTTTTCAGGAAATTTTCAGCTGTCATGCAGTCCAAAGTTTTGGCCACATCTTTTTGATCGTTTTTCCAATTGTCGTGAATTTTGGATATGTTGTAAAGGACATCCATAAGAATCTTTTCGGCTTTTGAGCACGTTTAAGAGATGAAATTGACGAAACAGTAAATTTCCAGGATGTTTTCAGGAAATTTTCAGTTGTCATGTTGTCCAAAGTTTTGGCCACATCTTTTTGATCGTTTTTCCAATTGCCGTGAATTTTGGATATGTTGTAAAGGACATCCATAAGAAGAGAATGGTACATGACTCATCCCTAAATTCTTCACCAATTTCTCCCAGCTCGCTGCTTTGTGCGAGATAGTGTAAAATCATCTCAGACGAGCTTGTTGTAAAATACTCATGTTGTGTCTTTAGATCATTCGCTTGTGTCTTGAACGGTTGGTGAAGGATTTTAATGTCATTGATTCATTTGATATCAAGACCCCTTGATTGATACATGAGCATGGTGCTTGCAGTGCCGTCTTGTTTCTGTCATTCGTAGAAACATCACTTCTGAAACCCTGGTCACAGGACCATAACTGAGGTTGCTCTCAAGAGGGGATGATGTAATGACCATGGCTGCATGTCCCGGTAGTAGTTCCTTTTAAGATGAATGATTAGCACTGGAGACCCCGGCGCCACGAGTCTTGGACTGTGAAATTGATCGTCATGATCAGTGGACCGTCAGTCCCCAGTATTTTGTTAAATCTCTCCTTTTCGTTTTCCCTTCTTCTGGCAAGATCTAGATAGAGGACCCGGGTAGAAAAATTGATGTAAAGACCCAGGTGGTTGAAGTTGGAGGTACCTTGATGAAGTACTTAGCGAAAATACCTGGTGGACATCGATCGACTGTAGAAGGTATGAACCCCGTCCACGAATTTCTGCTTGCATGTTGTATGCTCTGGAAGCTGTAGGAACCTCATACGACGTCGGAATTCGGTTCTTGACCCCAACTTTTGTAGCTAAGAGACTGAGTTATCATATGAGAAAAGAATCACTCAATTTGGAGTTATGTAGGTCACCCAACCAAGCATGCACATTTGTAAATTGTAATCCCGTACAGAATTTTCAGATTTCATAGACCTGGCAATAAAGGCCATATCTTTCAGCTCGTATGTCCGATTGATGCGCCCTTTTGGTATGTTGTAGAAGAGAAATAGACGAACATCTTTCGTTGAGGAAGCATTGTCCCATTCCTCACCCATTGGTACGTTTTTGTAAACCCATGGCCTAAAATGTGTTGTATCTCCTTTGTAGAGGCGATGAGAACATCTTGTAGAAGACTTTGGCTTGTGCCCGTCTGTCGTGCAAGCTTTGGGAAGACGTTTGTAACGGACCAGAGAATTTTCCCTTCCAACGGCTCGGGTTACTACCCGCGCTTGGCAAACTCCAACTCTCTGATACGCTACTCAAGAAATAGAGCTTCCAAATTTTTCGGATCAATTCACTTTTTACCAAGCAAATGTTCATCGATTTATGCCAAGCTGCTTCAGGAGCAGGCAAACTCTGTTTTCATTCCAAGGTTCTTCGAATCCTTCAAACTGCTGTACAGTTCCAGATATCATTGATAACCAACCAAATGATATGAATCACCTTGTGCAAGTGACAATCATCTACAAGCGAACACCAGTGTTCAGAGACTGTGATTCTGCTGAACAGAAACCTCGTTTAAGGGTCATGTAAATGTCAGAATTGTCAGAGTAGTTCTGGATATCAGCCACCATCGGCCAGTGTCAATGGTCTTCCGGGTAGCCACCGAGGTGGTGGGGTGCCCCAGTGGGCATGACAACACACACCATATCAAACGGGTGAAAGATGGCCAGTGCCAATGTCAGGGTAGTTTTGGTTACCAGCCATCGTTGCCGCAACGATCTTCCGGGTAGCCACCCATAGGTGGGATACCCCAGTGGGCCTGACAATGTGCCACTTAAGCCTGACAACCTCATCGTCCCAAACGGTTCATCCGTAATAGATGGTATGAACTGCCTGACTTACTAGCCGAGGCAGATGATATGAATTACCTTATATGGTAATAATCATCTCGTCTGGCTGTATGGTTATCAAATGGTATGAATTATCTCGAAGGGGCAACAGTTGTCTCATTATTAGGTAGTATGAACATCCAAAACTACAACTACCTCTTACCAAACATTTTATAATGCCAAGGTTGCAATCATCTCCGAATAGGTGGTATGAACTACGAAGCAGCAACCAACCCTTTTCAGATGATATGAACAACCTTGTGGATTTGTGCTGAACCGCATAGCGGCTGCCTACGTACCCTCTCCGTTGCTCGAAGGGATCAAACACGACCGTAGTTCGTCAACATTTTTAAATAGTATGAACTACCACAGTTGTAGTAACTATCCCTTACTAGATGATATGAACTACTTCGATAAGTAGCAATATCTCCTATTTTAGATAGTACCGTAGCGGTAACTATCTCTAGCAGTATCTTAGTATGAGTTGTAAAACAACAACTATCTCTAGCTCATCGCATCACCAAAAATCACCTTAGCGACTACCCATTGATGAACAGGATATGGGCATATATGTTTGTGTGCTTGTACCTGTACCTGTACCTGCCATTCAAAATTAACAGTAGACTAGAACTGTGTGGTATATCTAAGTCAGGCAATACTTAGTTCTCGAATACTGAATTAACCAAAGGCCATATATACATACTCAGAAAGTACGATATAGATCAAATCCACAATCATCCAACATAAGATAACATTTTTTTAACACCTTCAGATAGTAATCAAATTCAGGAATCAGAGAACAAAGGAAGTGTCTAATGCTACTGCTTCTACCTCCCAGAGCTACTTACTACTATTATTGATGCTGCGACACCATCATCACTTGCATCTATCCCATGATTAATACACTCAATTAAATTAAATACTTAAAAGAATTCAGAATGTCATTACTTATCCTGGTTAAACAAATGGTATCCGTTACATTCCAGTATATTTCACTTGAGTGATAAGTACTTAAAGAATGAAGTTCAAATTAAACTAATGATATAGATGACACAAGGTCTTAAATTAAGTTAATAAAACTAAAGCAAGTGTACAACGATTTGCTTAATCATATCAAAAAGAAATAAGATGCAAACAGAGAAGTACCTTTTGTGCTAACCCATTTAACCATGTACTTGGAATGGATGCTGATACACACTATTATTCGCCTAATGCATTGGAAAGCATCTTAACACACTATTCACAATGGATACATAGAAAATGATGGTTCTCAATATATTTAGATTTAGACTGACTAACATGCATTACCGCCAGCCCAGGACTAGTCATCGTACCGGTCCTTCCTTTTAAGCTACTCACAGTTGATGTACTAACTTAGAATTTACAATATGCAATACAACCATAGTTATAAAATGTAGAGGACAGACACTTCGGCTAAATATGAATGCCAACTCAAGTTATCACTAAACGTAAAATGTAAGACGGATATAGGTACCAGAGTGTCTCCGAAATACCAGCAAGACAAGAGTATATTTTCGTGATACAACTATGGAAGAGAGGAAATTCCAAAGCTCCCTATGCTTTTATCAGCGATGTATGTGTAATCCAGAATACTATGTTCCGCAGTACCACTACGGATGCACCAAAAATCCAGTCAACAAGCACAATTAAATAGTCACTCCCTGTATCTTAAGCTCATATTCTTGTGAGTACTCATTTCCCAATAACATTTTAAGTACGTAGAGTAAGTACATATAGTAAATTAAATTCACCATTTAATACTTCATCTGGTCAACCGTATTTCTTAAAGCTGGGTAGATTTCTATCTTTTGAAAAAGAAACAACAGTAGTTCATAAATCTCATTTTCGATATCATCCAAACCAAGCAAAACACAAGCCAAAAAGTCTCAAATCAAGCAGCTGATAAGTGTGCGAAACATGAACGGAAAATCAATATGTTATTCATCCATATATCAGTGGCTAATATGATCAATACAAGGTCAAATCTTTCATGACAGCACACTTGCGGAATCAACTACAATGCAAATCAGCAGTCCTTAGAATGGGCATAAGTTACAATCTATGATTCGTAATACAACACTTAATATCAATTCCGAAACCTTGTTCAGAGGACTACATTTCATTAGAAGGGACCTTAAGCTAATTTTATTTCTAAGGAGGTCGAAACTGCCTCCGAACAGGTCTGACAGACAACCCAGTTTCCCAGTTTTCCAGCTTGGACATGCTATGTTTGCAATTAAATAATTTCTTAAGTACCAGGCCAAATTAAGCATGCTACATCAATGTGGAAAGCTCTTACAGCGCTCTACTACTTCTTAGAAGAAACACAGGCCTAATTCAGAGTCTAACTAGTCCAAAACCAACCAACAAAACTATTCCACGTGCTGTCCTTCAGGGAAATCAGTCGCGACTGCCTGTACGTTTTAGGCTGTAACTTCAAAACTACAAATCCAAAAGACATGCCCTTTTGAAAGGTTATAGAGGGCATCACAACTAACATTTCTAAGATGAAGGTGTGCTGAGAGTTCAACCTGAATGCTCCTGAAAGCATAACTTTACCATGAACTGGCTTCGTCAGTGAGTCGACGTTGTTGCGGTAGATAGCATCAGCAGTTTTCATACTGGATATGATTGGTGAAGAGAGGAAGTTCCTCAATCGTGCAGGGGCTTGTGATGTAGAGAAATCCCGTTGATGAAGTTTCACGGAATCACCTCAGGTTGCCCAGTGTATGTTGAAGGAGTTAGTGCCATCCATGTATTAATGATGTTGCATCTGCTTCAGAAGTCTTATCATGGGATAATGAAGACTTATCGATTGTAGTTTAGCTACACTTTGATCGTGTCGGTGTTGAATCAGTGTGTCATCGTCGAGATATTTGTGCTGAAGATGTACTCTTTGATTGGTGGCTTCTTAGATGCTTGAACGTTGAAGCGTTCCTTAAGCATCGAATGTCTTAGGTTTGATCGTTTCGGCCCTGAGTATCTTTTGTTGATTCAGCATTCCTGTCGTTGCGGTAGTGGGATTCAACACTTGTGCACACATCATAGCTTTCTGATTTTGTGGGACACATGGACACTCCTGCAAGCCTATGGAGAAACGCCCAAAGTGTTCTTTGCAGAATGTCTCAATGCTCGATTCACAGAAATGTCAGATTCAACCACTTGGTAAAATACTAATGCGGTGAAGCTACCATTCATAAAGTCTTGCAGAGTTGCTAGCATAATTGAGTCCTCATGCTAGGATAGCATGTGAGGAAAAACGACATAGACATGGAAGAAATGAGACTTGCCTGAGTGTGTAACCTCTTGATGAATGTCTATGCAGGTTCTTGCTTCAAACCCGTCAAAGTTCGAATTCCCCAAATGCTCTGATGATGGAGTGTGCACCAAATCTTCTGGATCAGAACTTTCTTCGTTGTAGAGATGTGCAACCAAAGGCGCGTTCTCAGTAGCTATCTTTTCAGCTTGGATCCACGCTCGTCTGAAGAACATGTCATGTCCTAGATCTTCCTGATTGTGTGAAACTTGATTTCTGTCCAGGTTGAACTTATGTTCACTTTGAGAGTGATGTAGCCATAAGTATTTCCGAGCGTTCCTTCAAGGTCTCTGTTTGAAATGGGATCACGAGCGGCTTTGTGGGTTTTTAGTGGAATGATATTGATGGCGGCGTCGTCATCGATCAACATTCTTCCGAATTTATTTTCTCTGAGATGGACTGTGGTAAGTAGTCCACAGTCGTGCATCTCCTTGTATGTGGATGAGGGTTCAAGGAGTATTTCCGGGATAGACAGATGTCTGACACAACGTAATTCGGTGTTGTGAACATGTATTTCCTTTGTGCCTTAGACAAATAGAGCAATTCACAAATATGCTCGATCAATGATTGAACTGCTTCTTTGACTGGTTGTTCAGAGAGCGTAAAGGTTTTGACTGGAGAGGATTCTTGTGTACTCCTTCAGTCCCCAGTTGAAGTTATTATGGATCAACCTTCTCTTTAAAGATGTGGTTCAAAATATTACAGTTACTTGTTGGATGATCGATGAACCTATGAAGGCGACAGTACCTGGGATTCTTCATTTCTTCTTCAGTTGGCTCTCTCCTGATGAACGATAATTTGATCGCAACATCTTGAACCCAGACTTCCAATAACTCGATCACTCCTTCATGAGAAGAGAGAAGTTTGAGGTTGTCTGATCATTTCCCCATTCGTTGATGCCGGGTCGAGGTTTGTGCATTTCAGGATTGGTTATCTTTTCTTTGCGCCTTTAGAGGATCCTGGGATGTTGGAGAAGCGCTTCGATGTTGTGTCTCGGATTTCCTTTCATTCCTTTTAGCAACAACGTTTATTGAAGGCTGGAAATTGTATTGATTGTTGACTAGGCGTCGGATGCTTCGAGGTTCCTCGATCTTCCAGACTTTACTCTTTCCAGTAAAGTAGGTACAGTAGTCTCTAATCGTTTGGCTGCTTCATGAAGCTCTGAGAAAGTCTGGAACCGGAGATTTTCTAGCAAGGATTTGTAGACTGGGATCCTTTCGTTGATGCACAAGTCCACCAATTGTTGTTCAATGACATTCAGGTCATGACAATCCAAAGCTTGGACTCTGAACCTCTTCACATAATCGTTCGGATATTCATTGTTCTTTTGAGACATTCTTCCTGAAACAGAGAGAGTGATCTGCTCTAAGACGAAGAAGTATTTCCGGTAGAAGGAATTAACCATTTCTCCCTAGCCAGTGATGTTCCCTGGTGCAATGTTGTTGTACCAAGTATATGCTTGGCCTGTCAGAGACTTTGAGAACTCCTTCAAACGGACGACATGATTGTGTTCATGTTCGCCTAGTGCTTCCAGGAATCGAGAGACATGTTCTCGAGTATTCCCCTTTCCGTTGTATAGTGTGAACGTTGGAGAGGTATAGCCCTTCGGGAGAGGAATTCTTTGCGTAACAGCGGGATATGGAGGTTGATAACAGTGAACTGATGGTGTTTTGTCTTTCCTCGATCCTCCATGAAGCGTTCCAGGTCTTCACGGGTGATGAAGCTTGCAGGTTCCTTCGTTGGTGGATTATCTGCAGCCTTGTGGACTTCATCATCGTCTACTACATGGATTGGAGTGACTTCAGGATCAGTAGTCGAATATGTTTCTTTAGCTTTTCCTTTCTCCTGAGTTTTCTCTGACATCTTGTCTGTAAGAGTCTTGAGATAATTGCATAACTCCTTCTAAGTAGTATCCATATCAGTTTGATTTTTGGCGAGAACTTCCTGGACCTTCATGAGATCAGCTATGGTGGGTGGATTTTCTCTGACTTCCTCGGGATGCCGGCCGAAGAGAGGATGATTTCCAGTGTTGGTTTGAGGAGGAGTAGTATCACCACCATTGTTGGAAGCAGGAATGGTTTCTAGAATACTATCATTGTTATTGTTTCTAGTGCTAGCGTCGTTTGCATATGTAACTAACCCAGATCTAAGACCAGTCATCTTGCGAAAAAGTGAGATCGCAACCGAGAGATTAATCTCCCACTGTGGACGCCAATCTGTAGATGGGGAAAAACGATTTGCTGGGTTTTAAAGAATTGAGGAGACGACCGTATGGAGGAGGTTCCTCGAACCGAACAAACTGCTTGACCTTACACAGATGCACTGCAAAGGGAGTGCTTGAATTTGAGAGATCAATCTGTAGGACTCCGGCCTAAACCAAGACAATGGCCGTTCCAGAGTTAATTCGGTCACAAGAGTGGATGGGTCGATCTGTAGGAGGGAAGCTAAGAAATGTGTGAGATCAATGGTGATCAAAGATTGTAGGTGTGTTGTGTATTCTGCGTGAAGAAATAAGATAAGTCCTGATTGATTGAATTTTCTTTGTTGAGAGTAATTGCTCAGACGCGGAGTTCTTGTTCTCTTGTTGTCTGTTTGAAGAAAGATTGTATGTTTTTCAATCATGATTCAAAGACGTATTTATATTGCTAGAATTGTAAACACCTTGATCCCATGAAGTGTGACAGTTGCTGGAATCAAAGAGTGGGGGAATGGAAATCGTGTTAAAACTAGTTGCTCATCGTGCGGAGACTTGGTTGATTTTCCATCCACTACTTTGCTAACTCCTCCAATTGATTGCACGACTTGCTCACATTCTCATCGTGTGTATGAACACACGTTCCGTAGACCGTAAGACCAAAACCCTAGTTAATATCCCCCCATGTAACACGATTGATGTCTCGTGATTGTGGAGTCTGCAAGGCAAACGTGTATTTAGTTAGTCAGTTGCTGACTTTATGGGACGATGAGTCCTTGTATTGCTGAGTCGAACGTGATTTGCAAATGTTCTGAGACTCATGAATTGGACGTGTCTGTTGAGACAGAAGTATAATTCTCAAGTAAATGTTGATAGTTAAGGTGAGGAAATATTGCTCATTCGATGGATTGATTGTTGAATATTGATAGTTAAACCAATGTCCCTTAGTCTGAGCAAATGTTGCTCGTTTGATGAATTATTGGTAGCATGACCAAAATAAAATATTAATTTAAAATATTGAACCGATTATAATTAATAAAAATGTTGATCATGGGATCAACATAAAATTATTAGCGTTTGAATCTGGAGTTATGAACCTTGGATTCGAAACCCTAATTCGATCAATTGATGATTTATTGAAAATCAACCACGAAGTGAAGGAGGGACGGCTACATGGGATGATGGATCGACCATGTAGCGCCCATATGCTCGAGTGAGAAAATTCCAAAGTCTCTTGAAGACCAGTTGCTGAGAGGATGATTAAATGCTGGTTTAATCATTTTAGTAAAAATGATTGTCTGAGCCTTAGGTGATAAAACCTAATTATGAAGAGGTGAGGGACCGACCAAGGGATCATGAAACCGGCCCTGGTTGATCATGGGACCGTATGACGATCGTTTTATGAAATTCCAAGTTGTTTGGAAGAGTTTTGACCTAATGTGAGCAAATTAGGTCAAATGATGAAAGTATGCGGGATCGGCCTCTTGCAAGCCAAAGAGCCAACTTTGGTCAGTCAAGGTAATATGCTCGTGTCACCAAAGTGCTCGTGCCTCAGTCCTGAGAATTTTGATATTTTCTGGCGTGCATTTGAGCAATCATTTGAGAAAATATGAAGAAATCAAGGTTTTTGCTCAAACTGAGGAAACTTCATAAGATGAAGGAAATAATAATAATAAAATGAAGGAATCATGAAGTGTAGGACCGGCTATGGCCAAGGCATGTCCGGCCAGCCAATAAGCTCGGTCCCATGGCACTTTTCCTAATTTTATATTATTTTCATGATTTTAGGGAAATATCATGAAATCAAGGAATTTGTTGAAACCAAGGAGTTTCCTTGAAGTGAAGGAGTTTCCATGAGATGAAGGAAACAAATAATAATGATAATAATAAAATAAGGGCGTGTGGGACCGGACGATTAGGGCATGGCCGGCTAGGACCCAGTCCCGTGAGTTTTCCCTAATTTTATATTATTTTCATGATTTGAAGGAAATATCATAAAACCAAGGAATTCCATGGGATGAAGGAAATAATAATAAAATAATAAGGAA
This sequence comes from Papaver armeniacum, assembly GCA_023531295.1. NCBI lineage: Eukaryota > Viridiplantae > Streptophyta > Magnoliopsida > Ranunculales > Papaveraceae > Papaver > Papaver armeniacum. Next base: position 11,490 of record JAJJWW010006616.1, on the reverse strand, counting down.
TGAAAGGTGTGGGACCGGCCACAACTAGGGCATGACCGGACGGCTAGTAGGCTTGGTCCCGCGACACCTTTCCTAATTTTTATTATTTCCTTGATAGGATCCGGAGATACCTATATAAATAACCGCAATCGCACGGCGTCTACAATGTAGACAACGACAAGTACAGGTCGTTCCCACGAGGAGCGGTGGAAATATTGTAATCAATATCTCTAATAAAATGAACCAGCGATAATTTTTTTGGATTTTTGAAAGAAAAATAACTGAAAAATAAACTAAACAGATAAATTAAATTCAAAGGGAAAGACGGTAACCAAGGTATTACGATATCCACCACTATTCCTATTCAATTTCTGCAAAGAGACAATTCTTAAAATCTTTATTTATTCTTCGTTCTATTGACATCGCCTATTATTTGTATAGAGTCGCAACTATCACTGGGACACCCTAAGAATGACACATCAAAAGACTAAATCCAAGCATGCACTATCAAATTGTATTAGTGACAAAGTTAAACGAAACTAAATATATATTCACGAATGGTATTTGCCTATTCTATGTATAACCCATCAAAGAGATTAATCCAAGCATAGATTATGTAACAATGAAACAAATACATTCGCAATACTCTATCATTTATGCGCATGGGGTTTTGTGCAAACCGGCGAAGCAACAACTAATATCATCATTTGTTGAATAAACAAAATAATATAATCAATCAAATCAATGCATTATTCCTTCAAACCATATATGTTTCAATTCAAAGCGTTCTAATGCTCAAAGTGGTTTCTACCATAAATCCTAATCACAAAGTTTAGCTAGGCATGGCTTTCTCAAAAGCCATAAATAAATCTAAAAGAATTGCTTGCCAATCAAAAACGGAAAACAAAGCTGCAAACCCAATAGTTCGGTTTACGTAGCAGCCTGCTGCGGCTTCCTCCAAACTGGCCGTCGTCGACCTCCCTCTTCTCGTCTCTGGTTTCGGCCTCTCACCCAAAAGAGCTCCAAACCGGCCTCCCCCTTTTCTGTCTCTCTTCCGTCTTCTTTATATGTGCTGCGTAGGGGTGTGCAACGGACGGACGGTTGCGGATTAGGGGTCACCCGCGTCCAAACCGTCAAAGTTGCGGTTTTAGAAAATCCAACCGTGTCTGGCCCAATCACCCGCGGATTTGACTTTCGTGGATCAACGGATGATGCGGGCCGGATGCGGATTAAGCCAAAGTTACCACTGGTACTTCACTGTTTACTTCTTGTTCAGAAGGTGCAATAGCCGAAGAAAATAGTTATTGTTGTCCTTCCATGAATCCAAACTTTCTAGGTTATGTGGAAAACGGTTTCGGGATAGAGATTGCTTGAACCGAAAGGTCATCAATATATTGTCACTGATGACAAAGAAGGTCCAAACTCTGGTCAGTATTTTCATGCAACCTGTTTCTGTATCATATTTGGTTTACTTGGGACTTGGCTTAATTTGGTGTTTCAACACAGTTAAAATTTACAACTAACAGGAGTAAGCTCACAACATTCATATTAGTACTAAATGTATCAATTTGTGGAAGAATTCACCCGCTGAGAAACACGATACGTTAAAGGCCAGGGGAATAGTTTTCTAGAATCTAAAATTTTCCATCAATGTGGTGATTTTTTTTTGGTATTGTTGGTTTTGACATTATTCGTATTAATACCAACATTCTATTGTAATTGATGCAAAACTTGATACTTCTATTAATCTTTTACGGTGCGGTTAAATCCGCGGATTTCAAAGTCCAACCGCAACCAAACCGCTAAAATGTGCGGATTCAAGAATCCCACCCGTATCCGACCCATAGATCTTGCGGAATGGGTTTCACCCGCAATTTATCGGACGGATACGGATGAAATTCGCGGTTCCGGACTTTTTGCTCACCCCTAGACTGCTGCGCAAAGAAGTCTGACTAAGCCCTAACAAAGGGCCAAGGCCCAGTCCAATCACTGCTAATATCCAACACCACTTCCTGATCCATTGCCTTTGTTTCGCGCACATAGCACTTTGCCTTCGAAATTCAACCACTTTCAGTCACCGACTACTCCCATAGAAGATCCAATTCAGCTCACGGACCCCAACTTCTTGAACACCTTCCTTCACCGAAAGCCACAGCTTATACAAATCGCCCCATGTTCGCTGCTGTACACAGCTTGAGAACTAGAAAACCAAAGATGAATTCCAGGCAGTTTGTACGCTTCCTTCCTTGTTCAATTCCTACTCAAAACAAGCTCATAATCCTCTCTTCTATTCTCGGGTCCTCTCTCAGCCAACTCCGGCCACAGCTCAGTTCATACGTAACACTGAGATCCAGACCAAGCCATTCTTCTTAACACGGCCACAACAAGAACTTTTATTTCCTGGCCTTCTACGGTTCTTCTTCCACTGACTGTAACCAGTTCCTTGAAAAATCTCCAACAAACCCTCACTTCACTCGGACAAGAATCATAAGATTCATTCTCAAACTGAGCACATCAATCACCGAACATAATCAATGTCTAACTGCTCCATTGATCAAGCCTTTCTCTGCCAGTTCCGTATAAATTCATCTCCACTCACTACCTGTAAGTACACTTATTTATCTCCATCGCCACGTGTACTAGCAGAGCCCACGTGGAGGCCATGTCTCAAAGAGAGATGACACATAGGGGCATCCATGGCGTTTAGACAACGTGCCATCTGTCAAGACCAACAGTCGAAGATAAAGGAGCATCCAACATAGATGATCCCACACAACACCAATGAGTTACTCTACCCCATCACGAGGTAAGATGTAATCAACGGTTGGGGATAGTCCAACCGATACGGAGCGTGACGGGGAGAGGACCGACACCGTATGGCACGGGATTTGGATAGCCCCAACCACTCGTATTTAATGCTGCTCAGAGGGCACGTGTCAGACGACCCACGAAGGAAGCAAGGATAGGTCAGCGTAACGAGCGTGGGTATGATAGAAGCCGCGGGGTGACAAGGAAGTCCGCGGACCATGCACAGAGTACAATCTACTCAGAGGGCACGTGCCGGACGACCCACGAAGGAAGCGAGGATAGGTCAACGTGACGAGTGTGGGTAATATAGAAGTCGCGGGGTGACAAGGAAGTCCGCGGACCGTGCACAGAGCACAAGAAGATAAGGTCCCCACAGCTCCTTGTCAGTGGACCCACTTGGTTTAGTTATATATATGAGTACCCCTTCCACAGAAAAGGGGGTCGAGAGAGAGAACTAAGAAATAGGAGAGAGAGAACTAAGAAATAGGAGAGAGAATAGAGAGAAGTAAGTATGAGTTTAGGGAGATCTCTCCCTGAACCATGTAATTCATCGCCTCCCTTACTTTTGTAATCGTTTACTTTATAGTGAATATCTCCGGATCCGTGGATGTAGGCCTTAGTGCCGAACCACGTAAACCATCGTCTCCTTTACCTTTAGTACTCGCATAGTTTCATTTATGTATCCATATCTCAGATCTATCACCTTGGGAATGATGACGAGATCATGACAAACTTGCGGGGTTTGGAATCTATGAATCATCATCTACCTAGGCATACTATGCTTTTTCCGCACTTTAATGCATGTATCTAATTCATGTTAAGATTGTTTGTGATCGCACGGATGACACCAGATTTCCGTGCTCACAATTTGGCGCTAAACTTGGGGACTTTGTCCCGTAAAAGATTTATCTTTCCCTGTGATTTTATAGCCTCTACCTCAAAAGTTTTACTTAGAACATAGACAGATCTCTGTTTAAATTTATTTTTCGCACGTATTTGTATTCTTTGTGCCGTCTAACGGCAGATCTGGATCTTTTACGATTTTTAGCTAGCAGATCTGGGTCTGGGGGCTATTCTTCGCACATACTTGTGTCTACTGTATTTTCTAACAACGGATCTGGGCATTGAGTGACCCTTAAGCCAACAGATCTGTATTTTAACCGATATTTCAAACATAACTTCCACCAACAGGTTTGAACTTTTTGCAAACAACAACCCATGGACCTTATCCCGGTTAAATCCGCACCCGTCTATGTTTTTCGTATTATTCGCCAAACTAACAACTTTGAGTACACTCATTACCACTTTGGAAATCGAGCTTATGAAATCAAAGTTGAACTAACAGCTAACCCGTGGACTTGTTGTCTCGGTTTACCTCCATGTTCTTTGTGCAGAGTATTGCAATGGAAAGGAACAAAGATGCCGGAAAGACAAAGGTACCTTCAAAAGAGGCACATAGGACTACGCCGGTAGTAACAAGGAGCAAACAAAAGGCGCGGGACTCACAGCAGGGGACAAGGTGCGAGAATGGAGCGAAAGCACATTCCTTTCGGATGCGGGCATCATCGCAATGGAAGCAAGGAAGGTCGCGGCGGCAAAGGCCACTACACCTACCGAAGGAACTTCTCAAATGGTCGCCTCCAAAGTGACAGCCACAACCGAGGCCTACGGAACCTCGAGAAACAGTGGCGGGAATCGGTAGTCGAGAACCCCCCATGGGATGCCACGGACTAACGAACAAAGCGAACCACCGCACGCGAGGATCTACGAAATGATAGAGCCGGGTAGACGAGATAGCAATGGAAGTCAACACCGCGGCCCCCGAGGAACAAGCTCGAGTCCGAGATAGGAACAAATCAAGCATCAAACCGGTGCTGCGCGGTTTTTGGCGCAATTAGAAGAACTAAACGGAATCGCGGACATACGCGGACGCGGTGGCCTTACTAGCCCAAGAGAACCAGCAATTAAGAGAGAAGATCCTCCAAAGCGGAGCTAGAAAATCAGCGAGGACGAGGCTAACTCGGCGGTGCGAATAGAGACCGGAGGATGATCCTCGAGAACACACCAGCAATAGTCAACCGAAGAGGTGCGCGGAATAATAGAAGGCCCGACCCGGACTATCACCCGGACACATCAGATTACTATGATGATGAGGAGGCCACGACGTCAAAATCTACAAGGAAGGCACGCCCTTCCATTCAAGAAGAACACTTGTTTGGCAATGGAGAGTCTCCCGCGCGAGATGTTAGCGAAATCAATCAAATCAAGACCGAGACGCAGAGGTGGAAGACTAGAACCAGGTTATGAAGAAGCCAACACCACCCCACTCGCACAAATGATTGGCCACCGCTATCATACCCCGAAGTGCCGGTCCCATCCTTCGAGTGTTACGACGGATCCACCGTCCAGTTGCTCACCTACGATATTACAACGGGGTAATGGCCGGATGGGACCACGACGAAGCTATACTTTGCGAGATACTTCCTTCAATCACGAAAGGATCCGCCCTATCTTGGTTTGATAACCTCAAGCACGGATGCATCAATTCGTATGATCAACTCACGGAAAAATTCTTGGCTACTTATATGTACAACAAGGTTGTAAACACGAGGATGGACAAGCTCTTCTCGCTTGCAATCAAATACAAGGAGTCCATTCGAGAATACACGGATAGGTGGCACAAGATATGTCAAGCCATAGGACATGTGGATCCGTGGTGAGTATTAATTGTTACAAATGGGGGCTCAGCGAGGATGAGCCCTTTGTTTGTTGAAATCACGGTACCTCTCCAACCACGAGAAGGAGATTTGAGGATAATCATCGAAAAACATGCAAGGTTGGAAGAAATTCAAAGAGAGAACCCGAGAGCACAGGCTCAACGACCCCCACGGACCAATTCCGCGGAATGGCGAACAGATCAAGCGAACGCCAAAAGGATCGGAAAGATGACCACAAAAGGGGTGGAAGAAAATTTGAGGACCGAGTCTACACAAAGCTCAGTACCAGCTACTCACGCATTCTAAAGGAGATTAAGGATCGTGAAGACCTAGACCGGCCTTGGTCTAGGGGAACAACCACCGGCCTCGCGGGAATCCAAAGAGTATTGCGATTTCCACTGCTTCTACGGGCACCCAGCGAGAAGTGCAAGAATCTTAAGATAGCGATACAAAAGCGATTGATGCGGGGATCTCAAAAGTATATAGAAAAGGCCGGAACGGAGGACGAGAACCAAATACAACAAACGGTCCAATTGCCGGAGGGTAACCGTACACCGAACACTATATCCTGCTCGGAAAACAAAGAACCAACCCTAACCGCACGAGATAGGGAAAAGACGGAGAAACAATTTGAAGACTATTGTGAGCTCTACAACTTAGATGGAAAAGAAGTGGAAGAGCACGAAGAATGGATGAACGCGCCCCTAACCTTCGAGGCCGAGGACATTGAGGACGACATGGAAGATCACAACGACACATTGATCCTCACTCTGCGCCAATCGCGAGGATGCAACATAAAGAAAATACTCATTGATGGAGGGAGCTCGTAAACGTCCTGTTCCACGATACCTTCAAGCGTATGGAGCTTAATGACGAGCAACTCCTGACCTCGCACTACACCATCTACGGATTCAATGGCACGGCTACGAAGCCTATCGGGGATATTATTTTGCAAGTAGACGCAGGTCCGATGAAAGTTAACGCACGCTTGGTGTGGTGAACACGCCTTCACCCTACAATGCCATTATTGGACGAAAATGGGTCCACAAACTTAAAGGAGTCGCATCCACCTACCATCAATTCCTTAGGTTTCCTACTCCTTTTGGGGTGATGGAAATCAAGGGTGATCAAGTTTCCGAAGGGAATGCCAGGCAATGCAAATACGGCTCAACAATGAAGAAGATGAGAAAAGAAGAACCCGCGGGGCCGGAACAAAGCAATATCCAAGAACAAAGCCATCGACGAATACTTGGAAGAGATCTCGGGAAAAAACTTGTCTAAAGGGAACTCCGTAGGGAACACGGAGGCATCAACATCAAATGCTAACCGGGGGCGCTCTTGCGAACAAAGAATCGAGCCTACCAAATAGCAATTAAAGAAAGTTCCTCACACAGGGGAACCAAAACCCACATTCACATCCTTGGAAGCGGTGAAGGAAATTAACATAGGAACGGAGGAGTATCCAAAGAAGATCAAGATAGGAACTCTAATGGACAACGAACGCGCCTCGCTGGTGAAACTACTAAAGAATACGCGGACATATTCGCGTGGAAACTATCTGATATGCCCGGAATAGACCCGAAGACAGTACAACATGAGTTGCGCATTAAACCTGGTACACCCCCAGTAAGACAAAAGATACGAAAGGTGGCTACAGAGTATCACAAAGCAAGAGAGACGGAATGCACTTGAAAGCCGTTGGAGGGTGGTTTCATTAAAGAAGTCAAATATCCTACTTGGATCTCTAACATGGTAATAGTACCAAAGAAGAATGGAGGGGTCAGAATGCATCGACTTCACCAACTTGAACAAAGCATGCCCCAAGGATAGTTATCCATTACCCGAAGATTGATCGGCTCGTCGACGCGGTAGAAGGATACGAAGAGTTATCATTCATGGACGGATACTCACGGGTATAACCAACTATTTTTAGCGAGAAGAAGATCAGCAACATACAACATTTTACACACCCCACGGTCTCTATTGCTATGTAAGGATGCCTTTCGGACTCGGAATGCGAGGAGCAACGTACCAAGGATGGTCGATGCTATTTTTAAGCCGGTAGTTGGCGGGACCTAGAGGTCTATGTTGACGATATGCTCGTCAAGAGCGATTGAGGAAGAACCACCACGCGGGACGTGAGGACATCTTCGGGGCTATGAGAGAACACAATATGAAGGTCAACCCGAAAAATGCACGTTCGGAGTAACATCGGAAAATTCCTTGGGTACACAGTGACAAAAGGGGCATTGAAGTAGATCAAAAGATCCGAGCCATAGTAGACATGCCATCCCCAAAGAACCTAAAAAAGAAGTACAAAAGCTCAATGGATCCCTAGCAGCCACTGGGAAGATTCATCTCAAGATCTTCGGATAGGTGCAAACTCTTTTTAACATACTAAAAAGGGGACGAAATTTGAGTGGACGGCGAGAATGCGAAGAAGCTTTCCTAGGCGTCAAACGGTACCTAGCAGAGATCCCTATCCTTCGAAACCAGACCACGACGAAGTCTTGGCACTATACATTGCAGCAAATGAGACGATGCGATGGCGCGAGTACTTGTCGGGACCCACACAAAGGAGGAGCGGCCGATCTATTATGTCGGCAAGACTATGAATTCCGCAGAAAGAAACTACACAAGAATCGAACAACTCATCTTAGCCGTCGTATGGTCTACATTAAAGGCGGGACGTACTTCTTAACGCATGACATACGTATCCCATGCCGAGCACCCTTAGAAGCCATCCTCAAAGGGCGGGGAAAGGTAGGGCGCATAGCGAAATGGAGCACATACCTCGACCAATTCAATATCCACTATGAGCTTCAACACTCTCGAAATTGCAAGTGTTAGCGGACTTTTAGCAGACCTACCTTTGGACAACGAAGAAGAGGTGCGCATACAAGGATGGAGGGCCGCGGGTGCCCCCGAAATGGAAAAACTAAAGGAGCCAAATAACATTCTTGAACAATGAACCCACGACAATGGGAGGTCTTTGTCGACGGCTCCAAAAATAGAGAGGGCGGGGATAGGCATCGTCCTCACCACGCCCACGGGAGATAGGATCGTGCATGCATTCAGATTGGAATTCGAAGGCCATACAAATAACATCGTAGAGTACGAAGGAGTGGTCCACGCCCTCCGCTTGATAATTGAATTAGGGATACAAGAAGTACGCTTAACAAGTGATTCACAATTAATCATACGGCAGATAGGCTACGAATACAATGTGTATGACGAGACACCGATGGCATACATGGCTCTCACAGTACAAACGTTGGTTTCCCAAATACCAAAAATCAAATTTCGACATCTGCGTAGGAAAGAGCTCGACACGCACATGCCCCAGGCGTACATATCGGCCATGCTTAAAAATGAGGATGTCGAAGCAATCAAGATAACAAGAGTGTACGAACCATCCATCAAGCCCCAAGAAACATGCGCGGCTAACCAACGCAAGTCTAAGAACGAAGATATTTACGATGAGGATGTCGGAGAGCACATCTTCCAGACGATGACATCACGCGACAAGGCGATGAAGACGGCGATTACGATCAAGCGGTTGGAGAACCGAAATCCACTCTTTCCTAAAAGAGGGAAACTCCCCAGGATACCAAACAAGCTAGGAAGGTACAATCCGGGCTTGAGGATGTACGAGCTAAGAGGCGGAACCTTATACAGAAAATCATTCCTCGGGCCACTTCGTCGTTGTCTGTCTCGATCAGAGGGAAATATCATCTTGAAAGACATCCATAGAGGAGATGCGGGGAATCACAGTGGAATGAGATCCCTTGCAGATAAGGCGAAGACGCATGGCTACTACTGGCCAACCATGATCCGAGACGCGGCTAGGATGGCGCAAAGGTGCGAAGAATGTCAAAAGATTCGGCAGCGAATCCACGCTCGAGCCACAAAACTGAATTCTGTGGACAGTCCGTGGCCCTTTGGGAAATGGGGAATCGACATAGTAGGCCCACTCATATCGGGGACGAGGGAAAAGAAGATTCCTAATAGTGGCGACGGATTACTTGACAAGTGGGTAGAAGCAAAAGCACAGCTAGAATTCGGGATTGGCGTCTTTACTTTTATTTTTCAAAATATCATCTGCGGGTTTGGCATCCCCGAGAGATAGTTTCCGACAACGATGAACTTGACTACAAGGAAAGAATATTGACTTGTTGTTCGACACCTTCAAGATTCGAAAAAACAAATCCACCCCATATACCCACAAAGCAATGGACAAGCGAAGCCACAAACAAAACTTTGGCACTTATTCTAAAAAACATTTAGACGAGTACAAGGGGCGGTGGTGTGAACAGTTGCATAACGTTACATGGGCATATAGGACGACTCGAAGATCGGCTAGGAGAATCCCCGTTTTTACTCACCTACGGAGCAGAAGCAGTAATCCCTGCGGAAATTCTACTTCCAACTACAAAAACAGAAGCATGGGAAAAGAATCTCACCACGGACATGATGTTAGAAAAGCTCGACGACCTCGAAGAAAGGAGAGAGCGGCACTACAAAGAATGGAAAACTACCAACGCGAGTGGCCCGAGAATATAACAAAAAAGTGAAACTTAGGAATTTTGTAGAAGGCGGTATGTGTTGAGGACCATTCCCAAATACCGGCGAGAAAAGAAGTGGGGAAAATTAGCACCAACTTGGGGGACCCTACGTAATACACGACATCGCGGAAATGGCTCTTACTATCTGCGCAACTTTGAAAGGAAATCCTCATGCATCCGTGGAATGCCAAATACCTCAAGCCATACTACCCATGACCAACCACTGCGTGTGCATTTCGAAGAAGAAAAGGGACTTACTAGTCCACATGTTTCTATCTCGACAAAGGAGTAACACACCTTAACTTTTCAATCAATCCAAGCTTTCACTTTCAAGTATCATATCCCATTCATTACTCACGCGCATTTCAATTTATTCAAAACCCACAACCTATACCATATGAAACGCATATTCACACAATGTATATAAACCATATGAACCACATGCATATACTACTTAAACAATGTACATTGAAAACCATGTCACACCTTAATAAAATATCGATACTATTGTTACCCGTGGATGTAGGCTTTAAGGTCGAACGACGTAAATCATTGTGCAATACCATTATTAAGAATTGACATTTTGGGAGGATATCCCGCAAAGCGTGGACCTTACCCACTGCAATATATCGGGCAATATCCCATACAAAGCACACGCATGCAACATATCGGAGCATACACATGCAATCTCGTGGAACTCCCCGTAGCGTCATAAGTGTACGGCCCAGGGGCGACGTCCCCACGAACGAGATATCCAGAGCAATATTACAAGCCGCGAACTCAATGGAATATATCCTTGAACGTCGACGGACCCCACCGTTCGGGAATCCCTGCCAAGAATTCGGCTGGACGGGGTGCAAGGTCACAAGGCAATTCCGGGGGATATCAACCTACGGAATGCCGCAAACAATACACTTTCTCAAATTCAAAGATCAACATCCTTGGATAGTGAATACCACGGAAGTATTCATTACGTTAACTTATTTGAAAAGACAATAAATGCAAATTCAACAAAATTCAAATTGATTTAAACACCAAAGTTTGATCTAGTACATGGCGAGTTGATTACAAGCCTAAGCAAGAAGAGTAGCAAAAACGCCAAAAAGGATAAGCAATGAGATCAATCCCTAGCATACTAGATGTGACCTCTGGGAAGGAGCGTTATCCGCCCAGTTTGTCCTTGGCGAGGAAGGAACACTACCACGAGAGGAGGGCCCCGAGAAGAGCTGAAGGGAGCGCGGGTACATGACGCCGAGTGTAACTCTTGTTTAACCCATGGTTTTCACCGAGATCCAACTCAATCTCACCAAGAGTTCTATTAATCTCCTCTCGCCAACCGCTACGAGCCACGAAGCCTATGGCTACACTCTTCATCTCGGCCTCGACTCGGGGAAGTGGAAAGAAGGTCCACCTTTTGATTG